>JARHVA010004750.1:1090000-1262500 GCA_037957365.1 Torreya grandis
TTTACTTTTTTTATGTTACTATTAAGGGGTGATTTTATGTTATCTGATGGATGAAATAACATTTATAAGTTAAACATTTATATTTTGTAACTAGAATCATTGCCATGTTTCTTACCCATATGATATTATAATTATGTGGGTGATTAATAATTTGTTTGTTATTTTATAATAAATTAGATGATTTTTGGATTCATTACATTACATTTGATGGACCAAATATATGTATTTGATATTTTTTTACTTAGAATATATTATATCTACTAATAAGGAATATTCTATTTGAATTTATTGATTTTAATATTATTATACAATGAACCAAATCTCATAATTTTGAAACTAAATAAGTAATTCAATGGATTTCACTAGCTTAATTAGTGCCATCAATGCAACATTAAGAGTAATCTAATTGAGTGGTGAGTATGAAATTGATTGATCCTAGAGATAAATAACTATATGAAAACTCTGGCCAAATTAATGTTTATAGTTAAACATTATCATTTCATTTATTTGATATATTTTACATGTTTTTATGATATCATGATAGAATGGAATTTTATGGTATACATAATGTATTAGTTATCTTATAGAACCAAAGTTTTAGTTGTCACTCTATATTCCCACACCATCATTATATACCCATTCATGAAGGGAGGGCCATTCCCTTGTTGGGAGATAGTACAAGGGATCGATGATCCATGGTTGGTGTGGAAAATCACTCAAATGATTTCCCCCCTCCGTACAAAAATACTAAACTAGAGACTACACTTGAGATTACTGATGGATACTTGAGTTCGTTGAGACTCATGCTCCGTGGATATTATTATTATTATTATTATTATTATTATTATTATTATTATTATTATTATTATTTTTATTATTATTATTATTATTATTATTAAGACATTATTATTTATAAAACTATACTATTTATTCATTTGTACATTTATAATAATACATGTAATGTTGTATTAGCCATGATTAAAATTGTATATACTTTTATGAAATAAAAATTAGTATTTATTGTTCATTCAACATTGTTCATGTTTTGATATACCATTATCATGGAGATCATTATCTAAATGGATTAGATATAAATCATGTGGGGTTAAATAAAAATTCTACATTTAGTTAAAGATCACTTAGTTAGCTTTGATTGTGTTTAAATATATTAGATGAATATGTGTAAATAATTTTAAAAAGATTACCATATTATATTATAACTGAGTGGGGTTGTTACAACATCCATCATAATCACTAATATCTCTTTATTCATCACTCGTCATCCCTAATAAACATTTCCTCAACCTTCCTCATCCCTAATCAATCCATCATTGACATTAATCATCCATCATCATCTTTAATCACTCCATTATCATCCCTAATCACTCTATTGACCATATCTCTCACTCATCATCCTTAATCACTCCCTCTACATCCCTCATAATCCGTAATCACTCTTTATTCATCCATCATAATCCTTAATCACTTCCTCATTAACCCTAATGATTCCTCATCACTCTATCATTTACCCTGACCATCCCTCATCATCCCTAATCACTTCCTCATCATCTAATGTAAGTAGGTCTGATGTCAATCCATAAATTATATTTACTTATTTAAGAAACACCATCATAAACATTATGGTATATTGACACTTTTCCCACTTTCACACTTTAAAATTGTTATCAATATGATATTATGTCTCTTATACTTTTAATCTACCTCATAAATATCCAATCTTTATAACTAAACCATGTTAGATTTCTTCTTTCACAACTACTTAGTGATAGGTTTGGAATAATTATTATATTATCTTTATTACTATTAAATATTAGCTTAATAATATTATAATTTTTATATTTTCCTTATAATACCAATGAGATTATTGATTTTTTCATAGACTTCTTTTAATCATCCCATAGATATTTTTAGTCTCTTTAACTTTTACACAAAATATGATCCTTTAGACAACAAACCATAGCTTTTCTATTTGGCCCTTGTATCTAGGCTTATATTTTGGTCATCAATATTATAATATAGATTTAAATATATTTTTTTGAACATTTAAAACTTTTCATACAAACTATTTCATACCTTCTCAAGCATTATAGACTTTAAAACACCAAGCTATAATTTTAGACCTTCTTTACACTTAAACGTCCTTATTACATTTGAATAGTCTAATTTAGTGTAAATAGAAAATTCAAAATATAATATGAAATAAGAGATTCACCTTAAAATAATCTCTTATTCATATAATAACCCAATCTAATCTTTGTATCTCTCCTTCCTTTGTTCTATCTTTCTAACCTCATTCAATTATCCTTGTGTCTTTCTTAAATCTTAAAACTGATAATTTGTAATTGATAAGTTAATCCTTCCATTAACAAATATCAAACATATCCTCACTCATTTTAATATAAAATAATAATTATCTATCTCAAAATATCTCATACAACATAATTCTCAACTATCTAAATTCTCGAAATACTAGAAATTCATAAGAAATCAGCTTACATGGTTAGAGTGTATTTTCTTTACATAGTTGATCATATTTTGAAGATTTACCTCTCAATAATTACCCAATTGATTCAATAATAGACTCATTGTATTAATTTCACAAAAATTCCCATGTTTTCTAATTTTTCATATTTTTTTTTACTTCAATCTTGAGATATAATCAATTTACCATTTATGCCCTAGTTTTTGTTTTACATAATCATTAAGAAGATAGAGAGCATATAAGTGATTGTTCATAAAATAAAAAAACATTTAAAACCCAATTCTACTTGGATAATTTTGTTTTATGAAATATATTTTTGTTGTAATTGTTAATTATCCTTAATGAATACAAAACAATGTGAAATAACTCACTTATAGGGATTATTACATGAGTTATGTACTTTTTTTGGAATCTGAGAACATACATTAAGATGATATTAATAATTTTACTACTGATAAATACAATATAATATATAAAATAGATGAAATGAAATCATGTATCACCTTTTCCATGGTTATTTGGATTTTATGCTTTAAAAAAATGTGTCTCTTTTATATCAAACCTGCTCGCATATACCATTTTCTATTCTCTTACATGATCTTGTTTTAAATACTTAAATGAACATATTAACCTAAAAAACATGTAAATAATCACATAAAAATACACTATTTTATATAAATTACTCTCTTATTATAATAAATTTACTTCTTTTATTGATCAAATCATCAAAATACTTGGAACAAACTTCTCGAATATCTATTACAAACCTATACATTACTTCTCTCTACTTGTATTCACTTATTTACATACCCAAAATTAATTTAAAATCATAAATCCTTGATTATTGAATTTATTATACTCCCATTTACCTACTCCAATACTTTTCCATGTGTACTAAATTGTCTAGGTCCATGATTCTATCAAGAACTCAACAACCTTCCTTGTTTAGGAATTCTTCCAACATAGATTCATCATTTTAGAGATTTGATGAGATGTTTTAAATATTACATGGGGTGAAAATATGTTTATAACATATAAAAATATTCTAACATCCTTCCCTAAAGGTTTATACCCTTAACAATTAGTCATAGTGGCTTTTAAGCTTTATTACATCATTTTAATATTTGAATGTGGTTTTGGTGGGAAGGTGTTATTTAGATATAAGGAGTAATTCCTTGAGTCTTCAAGTTAATTTTTTATTATCTTAAGGAATAAAAATTATACCACATAATACCTTTGATTCACAAGGACCCTTATAAGGTATAAATAAATATGATATGAGTTCTTACCTTCATAAGATAGTTTATTTGACTACTATGTACAAATTTACATCTTATTTTTGATCTTCTTGCATCAAGGCCTATTATTTGTTTACACATCTAGGTCTTAAAATATCCTTTAGGTTTTTTATCCTTCCTTTCTTATTTCATGCCACATATTTCATTCCATTTTCTAACATGACGTTCTTATACTTGAATTTTTTTTACTGACTTAATAAATAATGTTTATTCTTTTAAATTACACCACCTTTGCATGATGCAAAGAAAACATGATATTCTCTCAAGTATTTTATATTTCTTATAGGTATTAACCTTTATTTATTTCATCTTTAATGCAATTTAGTTACTTTTGATTCATATTTTATTTTTAAACACTTATTTGAACCTATTTTCACTTTTTTACCTTCTTGGTGATAATCTCCATCAAAACATAGATTTACATCCATAAAAACTTAATTCTTGTAGACAACACATAGTTTTGTCAAATCATATCTTATTCATTGTATTTGTCACCCTTTATAGAAAATGTTTCACTAAATACTAAATCTTTATGTCCCTAATAGGATTATTTTATTTTATTTTACACTATCTAAGCCAACTCATAAGCTTCTTCCATTATTTGTACTTAATTCTCACCAAAATGAAACAAAACAAGCTATCTAGCCCTGTCACTTAGGTTTGATATGTTATTTACTGGGTTATTGATATAAAATTAAATTAAATGTCATAGAAAATAATTCATGTATTCATTTTCACATTACACATGAAAACAAACACATTCTACAGTCTACTACAACTTTGGTTTTGAAGAGACTTTGTAAGACCACCTTTAACCTTGTTTTAGGCATATTTGAGATTTGTTAAAAAACATAGTCATGAATCTATTGTATTATTGGGAAGTTAAAGTTATGAAAACACCTAGATAAATTTAAAAACATCCATATATAATTATATACAAACTTTTAGACAGTTATGATGGATCTCTAGAAAGATAGATAGGTAGACACAAATTTAGTAGAGTGTGTTCCAATCTAGTTGCTAGTAGAGTGTGTTACTCAACCTAAATATTGGAATATAATAAATAATATATATTTCCAACTTGATATATTATTTTAATGAATGACATATGCCTTAATCTAGTGTATCTAAGGGGGACTATATAGAGCTAGCCTAAGAGATAGTAAGGGAGTAAGACATAGCTATTAGGGGAAGTTTTGATTACCAATATCTAAATTTGATTTGATCCTATTATAAGGAATATATATCAAGGGAATATTTATTTTTAATGGATATATTTTTTATTACCCTACCTAATTACCTACACCATACCCAATAATGAAATGGAAGATTGCTTCATGATATATAGCTTTATTATTTTCATACCTACTTGACCTTTCTAGAATAAATTATTAGCTATTAATATATCTATTAATATATATTAATATAAATAGAACATATATATATATATATATATATATATATATATATATATGTTCTATTTATATTAATATATATTAATAGTTATATTAATAGCTAATAATTTATTATAGAAAGGTCAAGTAGGTTGCTTCATGATATATAGCTTCATTATTTTCATACCTACTTGACCTTTCTAGAATAAATTATTAGCTATTAATATAACTATTAATATATATTAATATAAGTAGAACATATATATATATATATATATATATATTCTTTATATAGCCAATTATGTATTCCCTTGTTAATATATAGATTACATATAGTCATTTTTTAGGTTTTGGTGTCTTCTAGATTAGTTGGGATTTATAGGTCTTTTAGATTTATCATAATTTAAGTTGAAAAAATAGTCACTTTGATTTTAAGAAAAAGTTGTGTGATTGAGGATAAATAGGTCACATTAATGACCTGCTCACATAAAATGACCACTTTGTGTTAATTTCACTTGATCATCATATCTAATCACTCCCTTATTAACATTCATTATGCCTCACCATCTATAATAACTTACTTTATCATATATAATCACTCCTTCATTAACCATCACCATCCCTTTTCATATATAATCACTTTCTTCTCATACCTCATAATCCCTATTCATTATATTCTCATCTCTCATCAACCATAATCACTCTCTCACTGACCCTCACCATCTTTAATCATCCTTATCCACTCACTAATTATACCTAATCTCTCCCTCATTTACCATCACTATCTTTGATCATCGCTTGTGAATCCCTCATTGACCCTCATAATTACTACTCATTCCATCCATGTCCCTCATCCTAACTAATATTTAATCCATATTTGAGACATATCTTGATTGGGTAAAATATCTGATCCATATCTTGATCTTGAGTATGTATTATATCTAAATACATAGGTTGTATCTTGATATTAAATATGCAATACATAAGTTATTGTAATTGAGTATTTCCTACCTACTTTTCTTATTTGAGAATACCCTACCTACCTATCCTTCTTACCCTACCTACTTGAGTATTAGTTGCCTAATAAAATACCCCATCCATATATTGATCTTGAATACCCATATATAATATTTAAAATATATATTACTTGATCATATATTTCATATATTATACATAATTAAATACTTGTATAAATATCCAAGGCATATCTTAAAAAGAGAGGGGTTTTCTAATATATAGATAGATAGGAGTGAGTAGAAATGATTGACATAATTAGAAAGACATTATAGCCACCATAAAGGTATTTAATGAATTGATTAGGGATGAGGAGGGATGATGATAGAAATGAAGGAAGATGAGGGAGTGGTTAGGGATGATGATAGAAAATTAATATTTATTAGGGAGGGTTTAGGGATAATGAAGGCTAATGAAGGTGCGACTATAGACTATAAGGGAAGATGAGAGTTTATAATGGATGACTAGGCATGATAATGTTTGATGAGGGAGAGATTAAGGATATTTAAGGACAATAAGGTCTGAAATTTAATGACATATAGACAAAATGAGAAGCCAACTATGGGGTTAAGATTATAATTATCAACTAGTCTCCATTTTCCTTACCTATATAGATATAAATTATGATTATAAACTATAGGATTTATATTCTTTGATTCCAAATCTATAATCTATATGTGTAAGTAATATGATTTCATCCCATCCTTGGTGTGCTTTCAAACCTATTTATTCTAGCATTTGGATCTATATACACACTCTCTCCCCAATTCTAGCATGGGTCACTATATATATCTATGAATCCCACTAGATGATCATATGATATCTCAAAGTTCCTTATTTAAGTAAAATTGGATGATTTAAATTAAAAAATTTAGACTTTATTTGAGTGATTAAATTTTTTAATTGGAACATAAGGTAATTGAGCATAAGCAAGAAGCCATTGAACCAACCATCAAGGTATTAGAGGTAAAAACTAGGGATGAGTATGGATGAGGAGGGTGTGAGTAAGGATGATGAGTTACAATGATGGAATAATCATGTGTAATGAGAGATGGTGAGGGTTAATTATGAAGTGATTAGGGATGATGAAGGATGGTGATGTTCAATTAAGGAATGGTTATAGATGTTAAGGGACAAGGAGGGAGTGATTAAGGATTATGATGTATGATGAGGGAATGATTAGGGATGATGAGGTATGATGAATGAGTGATTATAGATGAGGAGAAATGGTGAGGATGAATGAGGGACTTATTTGGGATAATTATTTAGTGATGAGGGATGGTTAGGAATGTTGAGAGTCAATTAAGGATAGGTTATGGATGATGAGGGATGATCAACATCAATGATGGACTGATAAGGGATGCTTAGGGTCAATTAGGAAGTGATTAGGGATGATGAGGGATGAGGAAAAAGTGGTTATGTATTATGAGGGATGAGGAGGGATTGATTAGGGATTATGATGGATGAGGAAAAAGTGATTATGTATTATTAGGGATGAGGAGGGATTGATTAGGGATGGTAATGGTAAATGGATGAGTGATTAAATATGATAAGGGAGTGATTAGAGATGACTAAGGATATCGAAGGTTAATGAAGAATTGATTAGGGATAAGGAGGGACAAGGAGGGAGTTATTATGTATGATTAAGGATGAGAAAGAAGTGATTAGGGATGAGGTAAGGATGATGAGTAAGTAAAATTAACTTAAAGTGGTAATTTTTTGTGTGCTTGCCATTAGCGTGACCTATGTCCCCAATCACACCAATTTGGATTGAATTCAAATTGATTGGTTTGTAGATTTTAATATTTACAAGCCTATGACTCCTAAAAATGCCAAAAATTAATATATAAGGCACAAAAATCTAAAAATTTGACAATATGTTTACCCAAATTAGACATTAGTTAAAAAATTTATGCCCTAGACTTCCTCAGTTCAATACTCAAACCCTTAAAATCCGTAAGTATTGACCCTATTGGATTTTTAAAATATATATTTCAAATTGTAAGGTATTTTTTTTTTAGACTAAGTTGATCAGATGTAGAGTGACCCTAATTTATTATATTTAACAAAATAAATTTAAAATGTAACAATATAAACGTAAACATATACTTAACATTTATTTTAGTAAATATGAATGTATTACTTTGGACCCAAAACATAAACAATTAATTTATTTTGGTGAAAGGTCAATAAAAAATTATATTTTATAGCACATACATGCTTCTAACAATTTTAATTTTACTCTATCATAATTTTCACATTTTAATATTTTAAAAGCTAAAATTTGTGTATGTTATAGTGTGTGCATGCTATAACATGTACGTGTTATAATTTGTACATGTTATAGCTCAGTGATTTTGAGCCAGTATTCAAATAACTTGTATGCATTATTTAAATTACATATACATGTAATGTGTAAAATTCATACATGTTATGATAAATGTTCACAAAATTGTCCTCCAAGTCTGTGCACATAACCTTATTTTTACCTCTCCTAAACAACAAGTTACATAACAAAAAATATGGGTACCAAAGGATAATTATGAACACAAATAACTACAAATTAAAAACCTAAAACAAGAAAATATTATAAAATAAAAATTAAACCAATAAAAGGATACAAATATACCTCTAAACAATGACACTTAGCTCTCAAAAAAATATGGTTTTCATAAAAAATACTTACAACATTTTGGTTATCATGGTCATGGATTGGGAAAACATGCACACAACATCACTTGTCTTATCTGTAAATCTTATCATAATGATATCCAAGGCTTGGGATGTAGTGTAAATTGTAATGTAAGTAATTAAAATATATATTTTTTCAATTCTCAATATCAAAAACCTACAAATGATAACAAGTCAAAGAATAAATCACAAATAGAAAAGGCAACTTTACAAAAAGTGAAATGGATGCATCAAATATTTAAAAAATGATTTATAATAAAAGAGGTCAAAAATAAAGATACAATTGAAAAATATAATGTTCAAAATATGGATATAAAGTAGGTAACCACAAGCATTTATTCAAATCAGGCCAAATTCATCATTCATATATATGGTAATCAATCTTCAGATGAACAGTTCAAAAAATTATGTTTTGATTGTCTTGATAACTTAATATAGAATCAATTCATACTTACAAAAGCTATTACCTATCGATTTAATCCACTTGGAATCAATGTGAATCTAAATGTAGATAAAATTGAATCAAAGATACCAATAACAAACTTACCAAAATATAATAGTATATTTTCTAATTTTGATATACATGCATATGGTACATCTCATTTAGAAAAGGTTATAAATATTTTACACCTCAAAAATTCTCATCTTGATATTGATATCATTGGATAACTTCTACTTCTTCCAATACTCCAAATAACCTAATCATGTTCATACTAATAATACTCCAAACTAGGCTAATATCACTAAAAAAATGGACTTCATGAACCCATACATCTACTACTTGTACTCCATGACCTTATACTCCTATTAGGGATACAAATAGTGTTACCAGATATCCAATTTTAGATATGACACATATATATTCTCCTTCGTAGCATCACTAATTTGATACACTATACTAAAAGTTCAAATCAATTCTAGATGAGTATCCCTTACATGGGATAATTTTTTAGACTTTGCCTTTTTAAAAAATTCAAAAAAAAACATATATTTAAGAAAATACAAAACTAATAAAAAAATTCAGAAAGATAAAAAATCATTAGCATGTTACTAGTATTATTTTTTATACATATTTTTTTTCCAAGTTAATATATAACATAATTTATTTCCTATATACACGTGTTTCACGCTTTAATTGATTATGATATAGGCATACCTAGATACATAATATATATGAATACAAATGTTGGGCATTTCCAAACTTTATCAATTATTGATGCTTTCTATATTCAAGGAACCCATTGAGTGTCAATATCTCTGAGTGCAAGCCTTAAGGAGTGTACTGGGAAATGGGTTGGTAGACCATTGGTTCTTCTTAGGATTATTGTTCCTATACTACAACTTTCGACCTACACAATCATATCCTCAAAACATTCCCCTATGTTTTCCCTCCTATTTTTCACCCTCCTCTAGTCATTTTACGACTTCATTAGTCCTTCCCTAGCCTAAAATATTTTTTGATGTTTTATGTTACACTGTAATCCCCATCAACCTTGTACTATAATTGATAAAAAAATATTTAGGGTCTAGGTTGGCCCATGGCTGATCTAGACTAGAACCTAATTTATTTTTTATCAATAACGATATAATGTCTATTGGGTTCACCTTATCGACTAAACTTTAAGAAAGCACTAGGGTTAGATAAATCTAAATAAACACATTTATTTCACCATTATTAGAGAGATAATAAGAGTTAATTAACTATTTATGCTTCTTTATAATCTTCTCTTCCACCATTATACTTGAGGAATCTTAGCTTAGGGTTTCTACTTGGAGAAAAATCTTGTCTTATGGAGAAGTCTTGGATGCTTTGGCCTTTCTTAGTTATCTTTGAAAATGAAAATAACCTCTTGTGAATAACCTTTATTCAATTGAGATATTGAGTCTTGATGGGTTAATATTCAAGGTAAGTATCTCTAAACATTTTCCTCTCTTTATTAGATATAAGTACCATAAGTACTAGTTTTTTATTATATTACTCTCTTCATGCATTTGGGTTTTACCTATACATAGATTAATTAAGATTATATTATGCATGTTTAGTTTTATTATTATTAACCCCTACATTGTGCCAAAATATTTGGTGAGAAATACATTAGTTTTTTATTTTATTGTTATTAGTTTAGTGAATATGAAAACATAGGTCCTAGTTAGGGTTATTGCATAGTTTTGCTTGACTAGAGGCTTTGGAACCCTCCATAATGATTTATTGTGGTAATATATCCCTTGGTTAGGTCTAGTGGATCCATATTGGTCATGACCCTAAATATCTAATGTGTTGACAATCATAAGTGTAATTAAGATTTATCTTCTTTGAGTTTGGATTGATTTATAGATCACTCACATTTACCTATGCATAAATTTTAGTGAACATGACATGAATCTAACCCTTACATGTTTTTTATCACACCATCATTTTTATCATATTTTATCATATTTTTAATAATAATCAAAACAATTGATATAGTTATAAATTTATATGTGAAGGTTTAACACATAGTCACTTCAAAATGACTATGTTTTATTTATACAAGTGTTCATAAACTATAGGTTACTTGATCGAATAGTTTGACATAGTAATCTTATTTAGTTCCATATTAGAATAACTATGGAATAGGTTAACTATGTCTTCTGATTATTTCTTCCAGAATTCATATCAATGAATACTATCAAATAGGTGAACCATGTTCCTTATTCTTCTTTATCATATAGAGTTTTATAGAACTCCATCGAACCAATCAACCTAGTTTGCAAAATTTGAAAGTAATAACTAAAGCATTAAAACATAAAATTTTCAATATAAATCATATTCAATCCCACCAAGGTTCCTTCATTTTCCATATCTATCATTTTAGTATATCCTTTATTTCTATTTTTCACAAGTTGGCAGTCTTCAAAATTGCAACCACATATCTAACTAGGTCAAACTGGTCCACATAGTTATGTAATGTGCCTTATGTCTAAGAGACATAGTTGAATTATTTGTCTGTCCTTAAATACCTTTCTTATATAGAATAGTAGTGACCCAATTGAATCTATGCTATATTTTTTGAATATAGTGTCACTTGAACTAACTCTACTATTCTTAATTAAGGAATTAATAGCTATCTACTAGTAATTAATTCACATTTCCTTTTGAGTTGATTGCATGCTTAGAGTAACTCGCATAGTGTAAATAGTTGGTTTTTCAAATTACCTTTTTATTTACACTATTTTAATGTTTTTAACGCACTAACAAATCACTTAACACTCAAAACTCATTTAAACATTTGTCTTTCGAAAGCCTACCTACTTGGATTTCATCACCAAGATGGAAGATGACTTGGATTTCTAGCCAAGTATAAATATGTTTTTAATGGTATATATTGGTAAATCACCTGATAAAATTATCATTGTGTCAATATGAAGTGAGGGGGTAGGACCAATATAAATATTTTATCATTTTCAATACAAATCCCTTTCATCCTAAATGTCCTAAAATTAACTTTAGACTACTTTTTAGTTCCCTATGTCAGCCAAATCTCTTATTAGATTTAAATAAAAACTTTATAATCATATAATGACACATAAGGTGAACACTTAGCATTTAATTTTGAGTTGATTACATATTTTCTAATTACTACATGTTATATTTCAAAATTTGCATTGGCTAGAATTGGTGCAAGGTTTGTGTTGTGTGACCCAATTAGATCTATCACATTAATCCAGGTATTTGTGTACTTTATTTAATTACTTATTCTAATTATCATGAAAAAATTCTCTCCTATTTCATTACACTATCATCTTAGTTGATATATTCTTCTATAGACTATTTCAACTTCCTACTAATAGTACAAACTTAACCTATGAAACTTTGTCTTCTTCTCTCTATTTGATCTTCTTTCTATTAATACACAATCAACCTATATGAATCTATAATATTCTTATCCTATATTTTATTAGTACTTTATTGACCCATTCCACTTGGTACTTGTTGGTTGACCCTATCCTTTGTTGGCCGACCCCATTTTTTTTATCTAGTTGACTTAGTTCTATGTCTAGCCAAATCTATCCCTGATTCTATTTCTTCTTTCCTAATTTCTATTTATGTCATAAAACATCATAAAATCACCTACTAGAGTATATTTGGATAACTTTAATCCATTTAAACACTATATGGGGTACTCATTTCTTCCTTTCATTACCTCCCAAGATAATCCATACTCTTGGAGTACTTCTTCCCCTCCCTCATCTTTGGATTTAAAAATGGTTCAAATCATAATTATTGATGAGTTAGGTTGATCATATCCCTTTTTCACCTATTAATACCATTCGCATATTCAATAATTTCATCATAATATGGGAGTGATTGACACAAATCTATCTAATAACCCCACCATTAATCCAACTCCTAACAAGCTTCCCCTAATACAAATTTTGGGAATCCTCCTAAAAACACCAACCCACCAAATGATACAACCCAAATTATTTCATAAATAGTGAAACAAATTAATATAATGAAAACATAAAACACCTCCTAAATGATGTAAATACAACATCATTTGATCAATTTGGGTAATCAGCCTCCTATTCTCCTCCGTCAAAATAATCAAAACATTATTCCTCCACCTCTTAGAGATGTCATAAGAAATGTCATTTCCCAACCTATCATGAAAAATTAGATTCTTAAACACATAAAAAATGATCCTTTATCAAATTTTATTATTTCCACCTATTTTCTCAAGGCATTCAACAATCTTTACAAATAAATGATCCAAACAAATACTTTTTCCATAGCTAAAATTGTTGTTAAAACCTTCATTGGTGATGTATTATAATGGTACAACCAAATTCGCCAACATTCCATATGGAAACTATAGGATTTATTCAATCTTTTAGTTAAAGAATTTCAACACAAAAATCTTCCCAAAAATTTCCTTAGACATTTCATCAATGATAAGCAATCTCCCACTAAATCAGCTCATAATTTTATCAAGTGATGGAAATATTGGGCCCACAAGGCTAACCATAACATGATTGATGATAATATATTTAAATTCTTTATAAATTCCTTAAATCTTTCTCTTTAATATGAGGTTCAAACTTTTTCCCCTCACACACTTAACAAAGCTCTTGACCAAGCAAAGTGTTGGGATTTCTTAATGAGATAATTTGAACATAATACCAAATTCCTCAAAGGATTTTTCAAAGTTATATCAATTTAATAACCTTAAATACTCGTCAAACCAAGCCATGAATTGCTAAAATTGGCAATCCCCCATCTCACACACCATTCAATATATATCAAATGAAATAATTTTTAACACCTTATAAACCATTCATTTATCTTAATAATCCTCCTAAATGGTATGACCCTAATTAGTTTCTCTTTTTCCACACTAACATCATTCACTCCCATGAAAAATGTAGAGGGCTTACCAATATTTCTATCTTATATATGTTTAGTGATTCTTTCAATCATGAAGCCATGATTCAAATCCATTGTTAAGAGTAAAACACCACTTGTTAAAAATGACAAGCTTCAAAAGCTTCATCTACTAATAACTAAAAATCTATTTACACATCTGATTCTCAAAAAGGTAACAAATATGTTTATGCCATTTAGATTGACTATGATCAATATTATAATAATTATCAATATGAAAATTTAGCCAAAGTCAATTATCATTAAAAATTAGATCACAAATACCCTGTCACTAAACCTAAGAAACCATCTTTGTAAGAGAAACTCCTAAAAAATTCTACAACCACTCACATAGCTTTGATAGCTCATGAGGAACCATATCTTTCTTCTAAACTAAAAACCTATTCTATTCCAATAAAATCTACCTTACCTTCTAAACCTCACATTGGTTCTTCTTCTAAAACTCATTGGAACTTATTAGAGGAGCTTAACTCCATTCCTTACAATATTCCTCTAATGGAGTTTGTTCTTACCTCCCATTATCATCAAAAGTTCCTCATGCCACAACTACAATAAATTGAAGACCCATCTTATGTATAAAAAGAATCACCCTCTCATGAGCTTGAACCACCCACTGTGTCTACCATTAAATCCATTTGTTATTATTTGAAACCTTACACTTAATTTATCAAAGAATACATGATTAATGATGAGATCCTATTTCATGTCAAGGATCCAACTCTATTTATTAAAATAGACCTTAATACTACCCTCATTCATAAAGTTTTAATAGATGAAGGGTTTGATTTTAATGTGACATCTTTTTCTCCCATATAATAACTTAGATATAATAAAAACCATCTCAATAAAAGTTGACTACGATGTCATGGATTTGATAAAACTTATCAAAATCCACTTTATTCTATTTCTGTCCCTCATACAATCAGAGCTAAGACTATTCAAACTAAGATTATGGTCCTCAATTTACCCCTATCTTACAACATACTCCTAGGTTAAGCATGGACTGATAGAGTGATGAATATTGCCTCTTTTGGTAGCCAATGTATCAAGTGAATTAATAATGATAAAATTTATAAACATGAATTATATCCCAAAACTTGGATTATTCAACTTTTAAATCATAAATCTGAATATTGTATTCCTACCATTCCAATAATCAACATTGTTCACTTACTTGAATTTGTCAACATAAATCTAGATTTACTTGTCACTCTTGATAATTCAAATGATGATGAACCTAATGAATTTCAACATACTTATAACACTACTAATTTACCTCCTTACATATCAAAATAGGTTCTTATTTCTTTATTGCCTCATGATTGCACCATCCCTCTAATTGATGAGATCACTAATTCCCCCTCCATGTAATGATCAGGAAGCATCTTACATATAAGATGCCTTCACATGTAATGATTATAAAGTGGATAAATTACCTCAAGATATTTTAATCATGTCTCCACATAAATTTAGATATCTAGGTATTTTCCCTTCTGAAATTCCTCCTGAACATCAAACATGTATAATTTCTCCAACCTATGATGATAACTACATCATGGCCTAAGCTCAAACACGAGACTTATATTTTCAACATTATCAAAAAACATTAGATCAAATACATGATCTCAATCCTGATGTTCATACTATTTCCACTAAACTTGAGTTAGCACCTGAAGATCATGTCCTTCCTACTAATTATGCGCTCCTTGACACCCCTTGGGTGGTCAAATAAATCTCACCTTCTCAACCTACATAAATTCTTGCATCTTCTATACCACCTACAAACCCATTCATTACATCCAATTCTTCCCCCATTAATAATGATAATAACAAACCAATAAAATTTGATCAACCTTCTTCCCCTACTCCACTTACTCCTAAGATTAAAATATATGCCAAGGCCACAAATGTTGTAAAATACACTCTAAATATGATTTATATGGTAATCAAATTATCAATCTCAAAGTAGATGTCTAATATTATGGTTATCTTCCCACATTACCTATCAATGAAGCCATTATTGAATTACTTAATGCATAAGAACCTCAACTACCTTAGTAGCACCACAAACTCAAGAATTTCAAGAATAAATCCTCTTGTTTAATCAAATTAATTACTAACATTGATTCTAAAGAAAATACCATTTATGTTTTACCTAACACACTAAATCATTTCTAAGATGGAAATGTTATGCTTATTGAAGAATATACTCATATCAAATATGGTACCGCATCATGCCCTCAACTAATTAAAGTCTTTTGTGAATTCACACCAACTAAACATGATAAATCTAGCCTATTCTTACATAAATATTGTGATAATTGTTCTTGGTCATATGAGGACATGCCTAGTATTGACCCTAGCATCATGGTACACAACATGAGCACCTATCCCAACACCAACCCCATGTGATACAAGTAATAGAAATTTCCACCAAAAGTTTGTAATTTATGCCATAAAGAAGTTATCAAACTTATCAATACTAGGTTTATCAAGCCTATGAAATATTAAAAATGGTTCTCTAATATTGTCCATGTTCAAAAAAAATTCACCATGGTCATTCACATTTATATTTATATCCATAAACTTAATATTTCTTGTCCTAAGGAAAAATTCCCTTTACCTTCTATACATTCCATTGTCGATTCCACTGTTCGATATGAAATTTTATCCCCTATGGATTATTTTTTGATTTATAATAAAATTCATATTTTTACCAAAGACCAACATAAGACAACTTTCACCATAGAATGGGCCACCTATTGTTATGTTAAAATTCCCTTTGGCCTCAAAAATTATTGAGCTACCTATCAATGGGAAATGACTCACATTTTTAATGATATTATCCATATTATATTTAAAACATATGTGGACAATCTCATTGCCATGTCTAAGAGACTCAAGTCTCATATCTCTTATCTTGATACCATTTTTTATCATCTCATTAAATATAAAGTTAGATAGAATACTTATAAGTCTATTTTTGATGTTACATTTGGAAAACTATTGGGATTCTTAGTTTCTCTTTGTGTAATTTATGTTTATCCATCTAAGATCAATGTCATTATCAGCATACCCATCTCTCATTCCATTCCAGATATTCACAGTTACCTTGGTAAACTTGGGGAAATTAAATAATTTGTCCCCAAAATGGCTTAATGCACCTATTCTATTAGTTATCTTCTCAAGAAAATTACTACCCTAGAATGAATGGATATTTATCAAAGAGCATTTGAAAATATTTAAGAATATTTTCTTTAGCCACTTACTCTTCATCCACCTAATGATCATCGATTAATCTTATATACTTCTTCCACACACATATCAATTGGTGCAATGTTTTCCCTACATGATGATACTAGAATGGAATATGTCATCTATTAAATTAATCATGGCCTCATCTACTATGAGTAACATTATACAAACTAGAACATGATTTCCTCACCATATATTTTATTGTTCAAAATCTTTGACATTACATGATTTATCAAACCAACTGTGTTGTCATTCATTATGATCCACTCCATCATTTCTTTTCCAAATACATTCTTCCTAGAGATAGAATCGGCAAGTGAATACTTCTCTTCATGGAATTTGATGTATGAATTATTACACAAAAATTTGTCAAAGTACAAATCATTGATGATCAAGTTGTTTCATCTTATGTACCAACTACCAACCACCTTTAGTATAGTCTTCCAAATCATAATATTCTATATATTGAGGGTTTTAATGAATTCATATCTTTTAAATATTACCTCCATAATTTCAGTGCTTATCTTAACATAAGTAATCTTGAAGAGTCCTCTATCTTCCCCAATACTACTAAACCAAAAGTAGTTATTGAATAACTTCCTAAAATTGTTGTTGATTTACATGAAAATAATTAGACCCTTTATTTTGATGGCACTAAACTCCTTCAAGAATTTTGGGAAGGTTGTATCCTCAATTATAATCTTGGTAAAATTATCCCTTTGGCATTTCATCTTCCATTATATGTCACTAACAAGATGGTGAAATACAAAGCCTTAATCCTACGCATGAGATCAACTGTTGATTTAGATATCATACATTTGTATGATTTATCTAAATCCCAAATCATTTACGAGTAGGTTAACAATGATCATCAATTCAAAAGTGAAAATATCAATGCTTATCATCAAATATAAACTACCCTTATCAAATACTTCACTTATTTCACCATTTAACCTATCCCTTAAGATAAAAAATTTATTGTTGATTCACTTGCTTCTTTTGCATCTCTTTTTCATCCACACCAAGTTATTACCGATTAAACTTTTCTTATAAAAAAATAAAATCACTATATTCCATTCAACCATAAGATTCACTTATCTACCACATTAAGGCTATGAACATTAGATAAATCCCATGGTACAAAGACATTATTCCATTTATTTAACACCAAACCTATCCTTCAAAAATTGATTCCCATGAAAAGACTTGTATTCACAAACATGTATTAAACTATGTCTTTTGATATAATATCCTTTATTACCATAATGTTGAAGGTACATTGATCCATTATGTTATGAAAGAATAAATTCCTCCTCTTATTGAACAAGCACATAGGGGAATTTACAGTGTCCACTATAGTGGCCATGCTACAACCCACAAATTCTTATGTATGGGATACTTTTGGTCAACTCTTGAAAAGGATGACATCAAAATAAATAAATCATGTAGTCTTTGAAAAATTCATATGATCTAATCCATTCACCTCCATTTGATCTTAAAATCATGTATTCTCCATAGCCATTCTCCATGTGAGGATTATATCTCATAGGTAAATTACCTAGATCTCAAGATGAGCATGTATTTATTATCACATCCACTGAATATTTTACCAAATGGGTCGAGGCTATGACCCTCATCAATTTAATTAGTATGAAAATTTGAAAATTCATCCTCAATCAAATCAGTTTCTACTTTTGTTTTCCTTCTACTATCATTTTAGATAAATGTGGTAACTTCAAAAATAAAGACGTCAAACAACTTTATGATAAATTCAAATTAATCACAAATTTTACACACCTTATCATCATAAATATAATGGATAAGAAAAGTCCATAAATAAAATTATAAATAAAATTGTCTAAAATAAGATCCATTAAAATTTTATGGATTGGCATCTTCATTTATATCTCACTCTTTGGGCCTATCACACTATCATACACACTGCTACTGGGGCAACACCATTTTTGTTAGTATATGGTTATGAATCAGTCCTCCCATTGGAATTTTAAATTCCATCTCTATATCTCTCTTCATCATATCACACTTGATGAATAATTACATGAATCTCATCTTGATATTCTTGATCTTCTTGATCAACAATGTCTTTCTACCCTACAACACAATCACCAATACAAGGCTTGCATTGCCAAATAACATAACAAAAGAGTTAAACTTTACACATTTATTGTCGGTATATTGTTATTAAGATAAATTATACACATGAAAAATAAGTTAAATACACCCAAAAATGGTGGGGCCCTTATTTAGTCAAAGACATATTCAATCCATTAGCACCTATCACCTTTAAACTAATGAAGACCATTATTTGAAAGAGTCCACCAATGTACAATTTTTAAAGAAGTATATTTCTTATATCCTTACCTTATTTTAATTTTTTATAAATTCTATCCTACTAACACTTTTTTTAGGATACATACATGTGTCTCACCCTCTACAACAATTCTCTCTTTCCACAAACCTTAGTATTTCCCTTTGGTCCTTTGGTTTCCCATTTTTTCATGAGTTGCATTGTAAAACCATACATAGGACCCAATCTTCCTCATGATTTCCTTTTCTCCTCATTTTTTTCTTGATTTATAATAATTTTTGGTACCCCCTTGAGCTTCTCTTTTGTGAGATGAATTATGAAAACATTTATAGGACTTGTGCTTCCTTAAAAATATCTTATTTCTAATTTACTTTTGCCATGATTTATGTACCCTCATGGGTTTCTATTTTATGAGTTTTAGTGTAAGACCATGGATAAGACCTATCCTTCCTCATAAAATCACCATATTTATATAATTTAGTGTTCCTTTTTTATAATGTTTGTAGTAGTTTTGAGTTTGTGATCTTTGTTCTCAACATTGGATTTTTCTTTTTTTGTAGATCAAATTTTAAGAACAACCTATGTTAGCATGTTTTCCTACACTTCCCTCATTCTTATGATAAAAAATCACACTTCAATTTGAATAAAACAAGGTCAAATTCAAGATAACACTTTTGTTTCACCTACATGAATGAGACTGCTAGACACCATGCTCTCTAGTTCTCTCTATTAGCAACTAAGTCAAAAGTATTCAAGTGAAATTAGTCTCTAACACCCATTTTTGGTCTTCCAAATCTATATGGAGGAGGAATAGAAAAATACATCAAGAAATTTAAAATCCAAATCATTTGAAACAAAAGGAAATGATATACAAAAAGCAACATACAAATTTCAAAAGTCAAAATCATATTAAAAAGACATGATTAGAATCACATCTCCTATCTCAAACTCCAGTTGGCCTTATAATATAGTTGAGGTCCATTTGGGTGTATTAGGTGAGCATATTGGAATAACATACTCCAATAAACTCTATGGTGCTACCTACTTTCTCCTGTAAGTACCCAGTCTTCACAGTAGACTAATGACTCTATAAAGGGTCCTAAGGAATGGGGAACACATTGTGTAAAGGTAGGTCCTTTTTAATTTTAATACATATATAATTCATAGGATTATCTACATATTCCATTTTTTAACCTAATACTTGTGTGGCAAGGAGAAGTTATTTAGAGTCCTTAAGGTTGAATGTCTTCTTGTTTTGAAAAACCTAATTTGAATGTCTTCACTTAGATAAAGGGTTACTCTACCTTGGTTTTTACTTCATTCTCCCTTCCACCCATTTCATTTTCCCCCTTGACAATCAAGTTTGATTCTAAATATATTTTTCTTTCTTCTATCTTCTCTCTTCTTCATGTCTAAAAAACAAGTTATCACTACTTTGTTTCAATTTTATCTATTTTTAGAACCAAATAATATGTTTGAGTGACTGGATTTTTTTTATACCATTTATTTACATCCCATTATCATTTTTCTTTATTTTACCATTTGTTATTGTTTTAGTACCACTTTTACGGACATTTGAGTCCATTTCTACTTTTATGTCATTTTGTCATTGTTGAATGAGGTTGGCTTGTTACCTCTCAGTCACCAATGTTGTTTCCCTAATTTTTCCATTGAAAATTGAGTAATGATTGTTACTAATCACTCATCAATGTTGTTTTACCATTTTTATTTTCCATATTTACTTATGTAAGGATTGTTACTGCTTTTACATTGATGTTTGATTACCATTTTGACATGTATCCTTGGTTTGACTTGGTGATTTTGCATTTCTTAAGGTTTACTTGTTTGAGTTTCTTAGTCCTTATTAGCCTTGGATTTTCATTTATCCAATTTACTCTAAAATTTTTAACTTGGTCATTTGGTCTAACATAACACTTGTCACCCTAACTTGCCAATTTTCCATGTAGATTGCATCCACATAGCATCAATTATCTTGGCTTTTATATGCTTGTTTATTTTTTATGTTTAGTTTTTTATCCTTGGGTTTGTCTAAAGAAGTATATGTACCCTCCGTGATCAAAAATAAAAACACATCATATAACCATCCAACAATAAAGGTAAGTCAAGGTACACATACATTACTTTTGTTTTAATTTTTTTCCCTTTCAATCATTTATTTTAGTTATTTTATAATTTAAAGTAATGCAATTGGTTTTAGCTTCAACATTGTGTATTTTTATGTTATTTTATCAAATCACCATCCCCTATTATACCTGAGTAACATGTGACAAGCTTCGAGTGGTGTATATTTATACACATAATATTTTCAAACTTTGTCAATTACTGATGTTTTATATCTTCAAGTACCCATCAAGTCTCAATATTTTTGAGTGCATGCCTTAAGGTGTACACCAAAAATGGGTGGGTAGAACATTTATTCTTTGTAGGATTTTTATCCCTATACTATTGCTTGACACCTACATAATCATCTCCTTAAAACATTCCCCTAATCTTTGCCTCCTATTTTTCACCCTTCTCTAATCATTTTATACCTTGATTATTCCTTCCCTAGCCTAATTTCCTTTTTGATAGTTTACATTACAATGCCAGCCCCATCAACCTTTTAATTTAATTAGTAAAACATATTTAGGGTCTAGGTCCAACCCTGGCTGACCTAGATCAAGACCTAGTTTGTTTTTGTTAATAATGATATTATGTTGATTGGGTGGACTTTGTTTGCTAAACTTTTGAAAAGGATGATAGTTAGATATACCTATATCAACACATTCATTTTTTCATTCGTATAAAGATAGTAAGAATTATTTATTCATTTTTGCTTCTTTACAATATGTTCTTTTACCATTTTACTTAAGGAATATTAGATTAGGGATTTTACTTGGAGAATAATCTTGTCTTGTGGAAAAGTCTTAGATGATTTGGCCTTTATTAGTGATCTTTACAAACCATAAAAACCTCTTTCAGATCACTTTTGGCCAAGGGAGAAATTGAGTCTTGATGGGTTATTCTTCAAGGTAAGTATCTCTAACTTTACACCTTTCTTTAGTAGATAGAAGTAATATAAGTAATGGATTTTGAATATATTGTCCTCTCCATGCATTAGGGTTTTACCTTTACATGGATTAATTATGATTCTCTTATGCATGTTTAATTTTATGTTTACTAACCCCCACTTTTTACCACAAGCTTTGGTGAGCACTAGATTAGATTTTACTTTACATGTTATTAGTTTAGTGAATATGAAAATATAGGACCTAGTTAGGGTTATTATTTTTAGGTATTTGAGGAGCCTATACTAAGATTTATTTCATGCACTCTGTAATTGAGCTGAACACAAAGATAAATATAATATTTAATAGACCATAATATTACTTGTTTCCATATCTCTTTATATGATATATTATAAAGTTATATAGGAAAAGTCTTTCCTATACTTCGAGAAATCATATCTCTAGATATCTCTCACATCCCTATTATATCTCAATCTCCTATATGATTAGTATTGTTATAACATATAAAAATATATCACAACTGACTAACCACATAATATGTTCTAATAACTAAAAAAATATTATATTTACCTCTCAATAAATATCTGAATGTAATTACTAATGTAAAAACTAATTCCTAGCATTCTCCTCCTTAGTTTTTACATGGTGTTAAAAAATTCACACTCTCACTTGTGTTATGCTCACCATTGTGGCATGCCCAACTATTTGGCTCATGACCTTAATATAAATAAAGGCTCACTCCTTCCATGGTTTTAAATAGGTTTACCACAAACCTAAACATGAACAAGAAGCTCATCAACTGTCCACCTTTGATGGTTTTTTGGATCTACCACAAACCTTTTCAAGATCCATGAATTGTCTTAAATTGGTGTTGTTTGTCTTTTCATTATGTTTTCACATCAAGTAATTATGTTTGGAATTGTTCACTAACTACATATATTGAACATGAATATACTACAATTCTTATTTTCAAGCATACATTGGAAACAATAAAAAAATACACCATACATAATATGTCACCAAATCATTTGGGCCATGTCATTGATGATTGACAAGAGGATCTAAAACCTCCCACCTTCGTTTCTTACATCCTCTAGTAAGTAAATCTGATCACTCATCAAAAGTGTTAGTGAAGCTGATTATGTCAGTTTTGATAACACAAACCCCCTAATTTAGACATTGTGTATAGGTGATAATGCATACGTTAAAATAAAGGGTTTGACTTTTACAACTGAATGACATACAAAGAATCTTAGTTTTAACACTTGACTTAGTTTTTTCTTATAATAAAAGACCATAAAGATTTGAAAAATTAAAAACCTAATGGATAAAATTTTGATACTTTTAATTATAAAATTGATATAATGACTCACTACAGCCACCAAGTGACTCATTATACAATTACTTAAATTGATATTGATAATAACTAATGATAAAATACATAATTTGATTCTAGTTTCAATGACATATAAATGACCAAAAATAATATTTTTTATGACACACATAATATTAAAATGATTCCTCATAACACTTGACTCATTTAACATAAAAATGACTCTAGTTTAATATAACATTTTAATTACATAACACTAATAAATACTAGTGACATGGCACAAAATGTTAAAGATAAAACATATTGCTAACTAGCTTAGCTGCATGAAGGAGTATGAAGTGTTTGATGATACAAATTAGTATTTCACAAAGAATCAACTCCATATCTAAAAAGATACCAATATTTGTAGATTATTCCATGCTTTGACAACACACATATAATTTGATGTGAATAGAATACATCCTCAACTAGATTGATGTAAGTGCTAAATAACACATACATTGACAAAATTTAGATTCATCACAGCTTGATATATTCACACCAGACTAAAATACATCAATGTGAATAAATCATTGTTAATATCCTCTTTCACATCCAACTAAATGTTTGATGCTAGATCAATATTGAATGGTGATTTATATGTCTGGTCTAACGTTAATCCCTACAAATTTGTTTTTAGAAGCTAGTTAATGATGGGATCGATAAGATCAATGCATAGGTGTTATTGAAACTCATGGGACAAAATTTTATTAATGTGGATAGTTGGATATGAGAATAATAATGATTGCATAATATTTATTGTGCACAATATTGATGCATATAATGGAAAATAATGGTAAAATATAACAAATTTTTGACTGGTCTACTTTTCTCTAATTGGTAATGTTAGTGCAACCATGTGTGAATGTTGTCAAGAACTAATATTCACTTGTTAATGGTTGATGATATTAAATAATGTGTATTAATCTTGGACACATATCTATAAATGTCCTTATGATTCTATTCCTATACACTAATAGGTGAATGGACAGCTATAAAATAAAGACTCGCCAATTTTGAAATCCAAAAATCAAAATGAGCATGGCAAAAGGTTGATAAACTATAGATACATTTCACCAAGTATAGCATATCAGAATGCTTCCCAGATCTAAGCCTAAAAAACTAGTTTATTCTCTCCTATAGACTATTTTTGGCTCTCATATATCAAGGCAAGGAAGGAAAAACTATAGATCTACCCTTACAAACAATCTATTCTCCCATTAGAAATAACCTACTCTAATACCAATGTTTGGTATTTGAGGAGCCTATACCAAGATTTATTTAATGTACTATGCAATAGATCCAAAAACAAAGATAGAGATAATATTTAAAACACCATAATATTATTTCATTCCATAGCTCTTCATATGAGATATTACAAATTTATATAGGAAAAGTCTTTCCTATAATTAGGGAGATCAGATCTCCATATATCTATCACACCCCTATAATATATCAATATCCTATATGATTAATATTATTATAACATATAATAATATGTCACAACCAACTAACCAGATAATATATTCTAATATCCAACTCACACAATATTAAATTTACTTGTCAGTAAATATCTGAATGTAACTATTAATGTAAAAACTATGTCCTAACAATTACATTGGTTTACTTGACTAGAGTCTTTGGAACCCTCCATAGAAATTTTATTATGGTAAGACATCCCTTGGCTAGGTCTAGTAGATCCATCTTGGTCATGACCCTGAATATATAATGTATCAATAATCAAAAGTGTAAGTAGGATTTATCTTCCTTGAGCTAAGATTGATTTATAGATCAATTGTATTTCATTTTGTATAAATCCTCCACTCACATCCTATGTACATTGGGGGAACCTACTTATTTCATCATAATACACACAATTTGAATTATTCTATGATCTCTTTTTGTTATCATGTTCGTGTTCATATACTTACACATACCTCTATCGATGTTTATACCTTTCCTAATGTACTTTATATGCTATGTAATGAATGTTTTAAGAACACATATATCTAGGAAATATTATGATATGTTCATTTTGGTTGGATATATTACATGTTTTTACTTATGCGCTTCCTTGAGTGTGTTGTTTGTTTGATATTTTATTCTATTATATTACATGTTAGAGAATTTGAATATGCTTCTTTGATTGCACCGCACATGCATTTGCCTATCTATTTTTACATTTGAATACACCATTTTTTGTTATATGTATATTTTAGTATATTATTTATATGCTCTATGGATATTTGACTAAGTAATTTCTCTTTGATTGTGCAACAGTTGAACATGCTTATTTTATGACATCTCTTTTAACCATATCTTGTTGCTTTGTTTTTTAATGTTGTTGTGTGTGTGATTGATTTCATGTCGAGTGTGTATTTTTACTATTTATATGTTGAAATGATACACATAATGAATCTTAGGACTTGAGGTGATCACATATGATATGATATAATTCTATGTCTATCTAGACATGTTCTTTCCATCTGCAACATGATCCATACACAACTTATGTAGTTATCTTATCCTTTTGAGGTAAGGTAACTACCATATTATACTTCCCCTCACCTCAAAAGGGATGGCATATAAGTGGTTTAATTTCATAGAGGTAAGACTTACACATTTTCATAGCTACATATTGTATTGGGGCATGTCAAAAAGGCATGGTCTCCACACTCGTTCAACATTAAGCATATCTACCTTATAGGGGGCATGTTATGAAAGGAATGTTCTTCACATTTGAAAAAATTCTTATATTCTACATATTTAATGGGGACATGTCATATAAACATGTTATCCATACATGAATTGATTTAAAATTCATCAAATTTCACATTATGTGATTCAAATATATATTTATGGTAGCATTCTATGTATTGGCACCACTATGATACCCATATTTGAGATTAAGACATATATGCCATGCATATGCCATGCAAATGGAACATAAAATTGAAAAATAAAATAATTTTATAGATTTCAAATACTATTATGGATTGTTATCATATCCATAATAGACTACTAAGGATTATTATGGATCCATTCTACTATAGTAGTTGGTTCATATTTGGAAGGCTAAATTTATTAAATCTCTCAATATTAACAAAACATTATGTTTGATTTGATTAAATAATATAAATTTACCAAACTTAAAGGTTGTATTTAATTAAATCATCCATGCTCCCTAGATATGTTGTGAGTTAACTAAATTTCTCACTCACTAGATCATGCACATATTTGGATTGCATGATTGAGATGAAAAAATATCAATGGTCATGCTTCAATTCACCTTTACACTAATGTTTTGGGGAATGTGTCCTCCAATATCTCTATCTATGAACATACATGTTTAGATTTTTTGTAATCTCATATTCAATGATTCATAATGAGGCATTATTTCATATCAAATTTACAAAAGGCAAGATAGTCGCATCGACACATAGTTTTATTCCTAACCTTTCTCTTCTTACTTTCAAGCATTTAAAATTATTTAAATTTCAAATTTCATATACTTTTTATATAATATAACATGTTCTTTTTTTTAGGTCAGTGACCAGAAAATCGCTCTAGTTGGGCTTATGAAAAGACAAGGTGTGTTATACACAGTTAGGTACACATTTATTTCCTTTAAAATAATAATTTCATTAATATATTAAAGTGAAAAAACTGTAGATACTAAAATCATATTTATGTAATGCCTGAACGTTTTACACATTGTAATTACCTTTCATTTCTAAACCTACTGACTACTAAAAGTCTCACATTCACTATCTCCCTATGACAAATTTCTTATCTCTTAGTCCAGAAATTATTATTCTAATGACAAGGCCTTTTATAATGTGAAAAATATCTCAACCTACATATTACCCTTCACTTCTAGTTTTGTACATGTACCTATTATTTTATCTTCCTAGACACTTGCATCCTAAATAGACACATGCATTGATGCAAGTGTGTACTTTTCCTACAAAGTGTCCAGTTCCCAAAATTCATCCATTTTTCAAAATTAAAATATCCTAAAGATCAACGTATCTGATTTAGTATGAGATATTTCTAAAATGTATTGATATATATACAAGATCAACCCTCATTCTCCTCACCTATAAATCATATAGAACCCACAATGCTATATACCAAGAAGCACTCAATCAAGCATTCAATTGAGAAAACCTACCCTATTTGTACATATTTCTATATAATTCATAGGATTAATATTTATAAATGTCTCAATCAATCCAAGAGTATTTCATGATCCATATTTTCCATGTTTCAATTTTTTTGTTCCCAATTGTACACTTCTTTCACTTGACCTTGCACACTTTAAGAAAATGGAAAACAAAGATGAAAAACCTATTGAAATGTCATTGTAGCTAGGGGAGGGTTTGGAAACTAGAATAGACCACATAATGAAAATGACTGAGAGGCACTTAAAAATGGTATGGTCATCTCCCTACTACTTCTATCTCTACTTGAACTAAGGAGATAGGACATAAGGGGTAGCATAATCACATGGAGAGATTTTGCAATTCAACCTCCATGGGGATTTTTAGCACAAGGGAATACAAATGTGACAAAGGCACAACCAAACTATTTCACTCCACCTAGGAAGGGATGTCACATGAAATGAATAAATTCAATAGATCACATACAAGGTACTGAAGACAGATTTGAAAGTGATTACAATCTTAATTCTATAGAATATTCAACAATAGGGGTCAAATGGAAAACTACACTATTGTGCTTCAAAACACAAAATGTAGACACATGTTAAGTATATAATATTTAAGCATCTTAAAGAAAATAACACTCATAATATGAAATTAGGTGTATTATTTGTAGGGTGGGGAATTGTTCTGATGACATTCAATCATCAAGGATTATTTCAACATTCATGACATCACTTATTTCAAAGACACAAAAAAATTAAATGCAAGCTAATGGAAGTACTAGAAATACTTTGAACTTATTATTGCCAATGAAATTCAAATACCCAAATGATCCTTGAAACCCTAGAACATACATTGAAACTAGAATCACAAATGATTTTTCCTATCAAATCCATAAACCTAGGGTACCCTAACAAGTTATTTAGTAACATATTTCAAAACATAATGGAGAAAGGGATTCATAGTCTAGTTATAAGCCCAAGATGACATCTAATAAGGAGAAGAGAATAAGATGTCCAATTAACCACATTTTTAAAACATATTACTGCACTTCATCAATATAAAATAGTAGAGAACCACAAGAATTTTCTTTAACTATGTAATAAAATATTACACACATCATTGTTTCAAAATGCTGACATGGGGACAAGCATGGTGGATTTACTCCAAGATGGGTAAGGGAGACATATTAACATGCTCTTAGAGCTTGATAATGGATATATAGCTATAAGCACCTTATCAAGAGAGATACAATGCACCTAGTAGTGATCCCAAAATGTGGAAGAGCCTATGCTAAGGAAGAACAACCACCAAGAACAATGCCCAATCTTGAATAAAAGATAAGGCTTCTATTTATACATTTAAAATCTAAGACTATGCATCGTAATTTTCAAATTTAAAAAAAATATTTCAATCTCACCAAGATGCTTCCAGTTGGAAAATATTACCTTGCCATGCTTAAAATATTCATCCATTTGCAAGAAAAATCATAACTCTAACTACTTCTATAAGGAATGATGAATATTTGGAGCATATCCTTTGATTTCATGGTGGGAGATGCCTTTCACATGATATTGAAGGAGAATATTCATGGTAGAGGGATGAATAAATATTTTATTTATGTGAAATTACCTAAGGATGCTCTTGGCCACTTGCTTGCATAGCTAGAAACTTTGAAACATATGCCCTCCCTCTCATGGATGCCATAGAACAACATATTCTTGCAATGATTTCTTAGGAATATCTTGGATCCATGGCTATTCAGATGATATTTTTTTGAGTGGCCCACCTTGGATTTTCAAACCTATAATTTCCTTCCATGGAGGAGCTTGGGTAAGCACAATAATGAAAAATGCAAAAAAACTTAGGTCATTTTCAACTTTTTTACTTTTTGGCTCCAACTTATTTTTCACATTTTACATTTTAGGGCTTCCATCACATATTTTAAGGTAAAAATGCATTAATTTTAACCTTTGAGTTATTTGAGAAAACCCCATCCCCTCTCACAAATTTTCAACTTAAAAATTTCCAAGTTGTTGTTAGTGGTGGAAGATCTACTAGTCTCCTTACACAAGGTCATTAAATGTGTCATGCAAGCCTATGTGTCATCACCATGTCACAATATTCATTGTATTGAAATGTGGATCCTTATATGCATAATGATCATGAACATGCCACTTAGCAACTCCATGGGATCTCAACATCTATTTAGTGTCAACTTTAATTATAAGCCATTAGACCTCTATTTAGGCCCCCTATAGTCATGCCACTTGGACAGTTTGTAGGCTTTCTATGCTCCACACAATCAATCTCAGCTAGGCTAGCACCCTTTCACCATGTAATAACAACTTATTTATCCTAAGCCCTTTGACGAGTCATCTCTTACACATGTCATCGATATTGAAGCTCAATGAAACATGAACCATCAATCTAGATCAATAGGATCAAAATCCTTAAGATGTCTATTATGGCTTAAATTTGATGTTTGTGTGCTAATCACTTGACATCCACATGAACATCCTTAATGGGTACATGATAATTTACTTTAATCACTAATGAATAATTACCATGTCTTAAATCTAAAATCTACATGCCCGTCATTTGACCTTTGCATAACCATCAATGACATTCACATGATCATCAAAATTAATCCCTAATTAATAAATACCATGGCTTAAATTTTACATATATGTGCACATCATTTGACATTCATGTGACCATCAATGACATCTGTGAGACTATCACATTTATTGGATTCAGTAAAATTTCTTTAGGACATTACTCATCAAGCCTTTTGTCTTTCAAGACTTTTGTTCTATAACAATCTAGTCTTTGGCCTTTTTGTGTCAGGAGTTTTATTTTGTAGCAATTACTCACAAAAATATTTCCAAAGTATTGAGCACATATGGGATTTTTACCATGCATAAAATTTCTGATAGAATTCCTTTAGGCCTTTTTTCCATGGGCAATTTTCTTGATATAAATGATCCTTCAGACTTTTTTGCTGATCAATTTTCTCAAAATATTTTAACTTTACATTTTTGCTAAAACAATTGACTTTTATCAATATTTTTACATAGGCCCAAAGGAAATGGACCTGCAAAATTTTTACCATAGATAAAAAGTCTGAAACAAATATGTCTTCAACCTTTTTATAGAAAAATTGACTTGATAGACTCTAAGCACTTTTACCTGAAATAAATGAAGGATTATACAAACTAAACAAAGACTAAAATAACACTTAGTCAATTAAACATAAAATTTGACCTTTGACATGAACAATTGAAAGCATGAATCATGCTAATAATTTAGGCATTTACACTTGATAAGGGCTTAATTAATTCAATACAATTTTTAGAACTACCACTAGCTCTCACTCATGGATATAAACCCCTATAGGTGTTCAAAGAACACCAAAATTTAAGACCAAGTGCCAATCCATTGGATCATAGAGTCTATAGGCACCTAAATTTGACCACCAATCACCTCCAACTAGGCTTTTGACCAATTTCCACCTAAAGTGCACAATTTGGCCTAAAAACACTAAAATACATTAAATGAGTTGAAATTGATATATTCAAGTGTTGAGTTTGGATAGGGTATCTCTAAATGGGACAATGCAATTTATGGGTTAGCTAACTTTGATCAAGTCATTCCAAGTCAAAATGCCTATTTTGCACCTGGATGTTTAGATTGCTTTTTTTTTAATCAAATCTCTTACACAAGATATGTGCCTTTGTTATTTAGTGTTGATAACATCCTAAATAGGAATACAATTCCAATGCATCTGACATTAACTTCCAATTTTATTCTTATCAAATTTTAGACCAATAACAAGGCATTCTGATCAATTTGAGTAATTTATGCACAAAGCGCTTAATCATAGTTAAGGTCTAGCTAAACCAAATAATCAATAATTCTATGGAAACTTGTTGAATACTTTGTTTTGGAAATTAAATTGAATATTTGCATCATCAGGTGACCTCATTTATTGGGAAGACATCCCTAGGCCATAAATTCCATAAATATCAAGATTCATGCCTCCCATGCCTCATCAATGCCCTCTATATATCTTAATTGCTCCTCTATCTCAAATATTGATGATCCTATTGATCAATTTTAATTGCATAATTGGATTAATCCTTAGCCACACATCTCAATCTTGAGATGGATAATGCAGGTTGATTCTACCCATTTGCAAAATTATATAACTAGAGAGTCCATGAACATCATTTTAAAGCTATTTTGGTGCAAAGTTATTATGCTCAAATATCTTCAAAAGTCTTGATAATACAAATTTATACCATAAAAATGATTTCAAAAGCTATTACAATTAGTGTTACCATGCCAAATTGATTTCAAGCCAAGCCAAAGCCAAAGCTGCCTAGAGGATGTGGAGGATAGTCAAGCTCCATTACAACAAACTTCATGAGCACAAACTGAGCAAGCCACTACTAAAAAAACATTTGGAGCATCCAAGGAAGGTGAAGGATTCTTGTTTTTCATTACTTTTTAGTTGCGTTTGTCATTTATTTTTGTTATTAAGATCACCCTAGTAACTAGGCATGAAGGTATTAGTTTAGTGTGTTTTTAATTTGATTTCATTCACTAACACAATACTAATCTCCCCTTCTTAGTCAAATTCCTAGTTCACAGAGTCAATATTTAATAATTTATCAATAATACTCATGAAGAATCAACAAAACAAGTTAAGATAACAAGAATAGATCAAGAGGATTTGAAAATAAATACACAACAAAAAACAATGGAAGTGAACTATATAAACAAGGATCGAAGCAGAGGAAAAATGAAGCAATAGAAGGATAAAGAAATAAAACTCTATACAATACATAAATAGTTTCAGGCTCAGTTGAAGAAATGTTTGGATGCTTGCCATTAACTAGTAGTTCTAGAATTATACCATCCCTTAATCTCTTTAACTTTTTTAGCAACTTGGTGGGCAAGATGAATTTAACCAATCTCTACACTTTCCTAAAAGGTTTGCTTCTAGGTTGTCATAGGATGACAAGTTGAAATAAATCCTCTTTACATGATTTCAAATATGAATAAAACTATGCTAAAAGATCTTAGTACCTATTTAGTAGTTGTAAATAAGATTTATTCTCAACTATAATTAGGTAAGTACCAAACAAGAGTGCTTTAGGGTCAATAATGTCATTCATGTACTTGAAGTATTGTTTTTTACAAGTTTAAAAATTTTCATCTTTAGGGGCATAAAAGATAATTCCATCCTCATTAAATATCATTCTCCAAACAAAACCTTTGTTGTCAAATCTAGCATCAAGAACAACTACTTGCTTAATAACATCCATATTCCCAATGACGTTACTTAATTCCATATTCATGTGCAACATTTCAGTTAGAGAACACTTTGGATATTTAATTGCATCATGATTAGGTAATCGATATGTTTGTGTCATACCATCATCATATGAAAATTCATACATCAGGACCTTCCTGGCCACACTCTAAAACTGATCAGTAGTAGTAGCATTCATCATTTCCATGGATGTAAAAAACTTGCATGGGGAGTCTTGATAATTAAACATCAAAATATCATCATCATCATCATCATCATCATCATCATGTGTAGATTCAACATCATAGACATCTTCATCATTTGGTTCAGTAGTATTACATGGGGGCTATGGAAGGAAGCACTTGTCAAACCAACCAATGTCAAAATCAAAATTCACAACATTTACCTTGGCGTGCAATAAATTCAACACTTCATTGACAACCCCTCTTTTATAAATTATAAAATAATGTGAAAGCCTATTGGGTAGCCCATTCTCATCTCTAGTTATCTTGTAGGACATCTCTTTGACAATGGAGGCCAAAGTCTTAATAGTATCTTTGAGCTTGGCTATATTGGATTGTGTCTTTTATGGATCAACCAACTTTACATTAGCTTGCTTGTTCAATGGCTTACCCGTAGATTTTATGTTACAATTTGGATGGCCATATTGAATGCCAATCGTAGGTTCGTGGGATCCTTATCCCTTAGGTGGTAAGTAATCTTCTTCTCAAAGGCATCATAGTACTTTATCAAGCAAACTATCTCACTAGGCCTAATATTCTTAGGCAACTACATCATAAGTTTGTTGAATCTTCTATTGAAGTCCTACACATACTCATTAGGATTCATTATTATGTTTTGAAACTCAGCCAAAAGAAACCTTGGATCAATCCTATCACCATATTGAGTTCTAAAAACATTCATCTCCTCTCATGACTCAATGCATCCATAGAGAAGGGAATTGAATCATTCACGAGTGTCTTCCTATAATGTTTGCACAAACAACTTAATGCACACATCTTCTTGATCAACTTCACAATCTTCAATTACATTGTGAAAATACCTCAAATGATGATCACCATTCACTACATTATTCCCTTAGAATGTTGGCAAGCATCTACTTGATCCATTTGGGACTTCAGTAGGATAACCTTCCATGTGATCAAAATTTATAGGTCTAAATCTAGGAATTTTAAATGCAAGATGCTCATTTTCACCTTGATCCCTATACCTCATGATTGGTTAAATGGTTGGTTAAGGAACAAATGGCAAAGGGATATGAGCTAGTGAATGAGGTGGACTTGTAAGATCAAACTTAGGGGGGAATTCAATTGGTTGAGAAGTAACTAGATAATAAATTGGATTTCATGATTCTAAAGAGTTAGAAGAAATATGATAATCTTCAACAATAGGAAGTTCAATAAACAGAGGTTTAGACTTACCAAAATCCTGACAACCTAAGTAGTCCTTTGTATCTACACTATGTCCTTTAATGGGCCTCACAACTTGTTTACTTCTTTTATGATGAACACTTAAGGGTGAGACAAGTTTCTTAGATGAGTCACCTTTAAAAGATGACCTCAGTCCTTCCATATTTTCAAGAAAAATAACTCTCAAAACTAAAGATATTTGAAGTAGGCATTGATCTTTTTTTGAAACTAGATGATTTTTTGGAGTTGTCACTAGAATAAAACTTCTAGAATATAATCATTTACAAACTTGTAGTGATACATACTGAAACTATATCTTGCTAAAATTAGTGATGATGTATGAAAGAAAATCCAATGAAACTTGTAGATTCATGTTTAGACAATGAAAAATTCATGAAAACATGACAACTTCAAATCTCTTTGCAATAAATTTAATAGATGTCAATTCAAACAAATCTTTCAATTTCTAGCATGTCCCTAGTGGAGTGTTACAACATTGACGACCAAGATAAAAAATCATGCTTAAATATTCCCAAGTTTCAAATACATAAGATAATATGGATAAACTTGTCTAAAAATGTAGCTGATATTGCCTACATCAAATAGTGTTAGAGAAATTTTTTAAACCTAAACTTATGCAATCAGCTCTTTATAGAATTCCCCGAGAACACAAGTTCTATGGGTGTCTTTATTTTTCCCAGATATGGTTCAAGTTGGGTTGTTGACAAACCAAAGATAGTCAGAATAGTATAAATAGGTAGAAACCTTCCAAAAAAATTATTTATAGCTCTCTATAAGATTCCTTGACAACACAAGTGACTAGGACTTCAATTTAATCCTTGATAGTGGTGTTAGTTGAGTGGTGGTTCCCAGTTGTACACCTCTTTCACTTGGCCTTGCATACTTGAATAAAATGGAAAAAAAAGATGAAAAACCCATTGAAATGTCATCGTATCTATGGAGGGTTTGGCATATAGAATGGATTGAATGGATAAAATGATTAAAAGGTACCTACAGAAGGTATGGTCAGCTCCCTACTACTTTTGGCTCTATCAAAACTAAGGTTAGGGGACCTAAGGGGTAGATTTCTCACATGAATAGATTATGTGATTAAATCTCCATGGGAATTTTTTAGCACAAGAGAATATAAATGTGACTAGGGCATAACCAAAATCATTCACTGCACCTAGGAAGGGTTGACACACGAAATGAATAAATGCACTATATCACATAAAAGCTACTCAAGATAGATTTGAAAGTGATTGTAATATTCATTATATAGAATATTCAATAATATGGGTTGAATGGAATATTTTTGTGTTGTGATTCAAAACATACAACATCGAATCATGTTAAGTTTACAATATTTATGCATATATAGGAAAATAACACTCATAATATGTAACTATGTGTATTATTTATAGTGTAGGATGAGTTACATGATTATATAAAAAGGGAGGGTAGTGCATTGGTGGATTTCAATTAGTATGGATTCTTTCAACATTCATGACATCACTTATTACAAAGACGTATAAAACTTAAATATGAGCTAATGGAACTACTAGGAGTAATTTGCACTTATTGGTGTCAATGAAATGTAAATATCCAAATGATCCTTGAAACCCTAAAACGAATAAAATTTCACATGTTTTTTCCTATCAAATCCATAAACCTAGGGTTCCGTAACAAGTTATTCAACAACATATTTCCAAACATAATGCATAAAGGGATTTATAATCTAACTCTAATCCCAAGATGACAACTAGTAATGCAAAGAGAAAAATATTTCCAATCAACAACATTTGTAAAACATATTACTGCACTTCATCAATAGAAAATAAGAGAGAACCGAAAGTAGTTTCATTAACTTTGCAAGAAAATATTACACATATGAGTGTTTTAAAATGCTTCCATGGGGAAAAGCATGGTGGACTTGATCCATATTGGGTAGGGGAGACATATAAACACACTCTTAGAGCTTGATAATGGTTGTACAATTGAAATCACCTTAGTAAGAGAGACAAAATATACAAAATAGTGATCCAAAAATGTGGAAGAGCCTATAATAAGGAAGAAAAACCACAAAAAACAAAGACCAACCTTGAATAAAAGACAATCCTTCTATGTATAAATTTTAAATTTGGGACTATGGGTCATAATTTTCAAAATTGCAAAACAAACTTTCAAGTCCACCAAGATGCTTCCCATTGGAAAATATTCCCCTTTATTATGCCTAAAATCTTCATCCATTTGTAAGCAAAATCATAACTCTAATTGCCTCTATGAGGAATGATGAATATTTGGAGCACATCATTTGATTTCATGGCAAGAGATGCCTTTCACATGAGCTAGAAGGAGAATATTCAAGTTATAGGGCCAAAAAACTTATCATTATGTGAAAATACTAGGGGATACTCTTGACCACATGCCTACATAGATGGAAACTTGTGACAAATGCCCTCTATCTCATGCATGACATGGAATAATCTACTCTTGCAATGATTTCTTAACATAATTACAATTTCCAATAGCCATGGATCTAGGATATTCCCAAGAAATCACGTGGCTATTTATGTGACCTAGGATATTACCATGGCTTAAATTTGATGTTTTTACACCTACAATTTGAGATTCACGTGGATTTCAATGACATCTACATGACCATGAAATTTAATCCCAATGAATATTTAACATGGCTTTAATTTTACATCCACACCCTCCTCATTTAATGTTCGTGTCACCATCAATTATGTTCATATAACCATGAAATTTAAGCCCTAATGGATAATAGATGAGCTTAATTTTGACATTCATGTGATCATCAATGATGTTCACGAGACCATCACACTTATTCAATTTCGGAAAATTTCTTTGAGACTTTGCCCATCGGGCCTTTTGTCTTTCATGACTTTTGTTCTACAGTAATCTGGTCTTAAAAATTTTTATGTTGGGACTTTTGTTCCACAACAATTCCCCCACAATGATATTTCCAAAGTATTGAGAATATTTGAGATTTTTACTATGGATAAAATGTCTAAAAAAATTCCTTTAGTCCTTTTTCTGCAAGAAATTTTCTGGATAGAAATGATCCTTCAAATTTTTTTGCTGACCACTTTTCCTCAAACATTTAAACTTTAAATTTGTGTCAAAACAATTAACTTTTTTCAAGATTTTTGCATTGGAAAAATGCCTAAAGGAAATATACCTAAGAAATTTTTACCATGGATAAAAAGTTTGAAACAAATAAGTCTTCAGCCTTTCTGCAAAACACTTTACCCAATAGACACTAAACACTTTTACCTAAAAAAAAGAAGGCTTATAAACACTAAGCAAAGACTGAATTAGCACTTAGTTGATTCAACATAAAACTTGAACTTTGACACAAACAGTTGAAATCAGGAATCAGGCTTTACATTTGACAAGGGCTTAATTGCTTCAATGCAATTTTGGGAACTAACACAATCTAGGTCATTGCACGTATTTTTTTTATCAAACATTGCATCCTTGTGCATACACAAGCCAACAAATAGGGTATAAATACATATTTGTAAGGAACTATTCAGAGTATTGTCTATGTAGGTATTACCCATTGATATAGGGGTCCTTAAGGTATCTTGACACGATGATCCCACTAACTTATTTTTCTTATAGTGACTACAAGGGTGAATATAAAGGGTTTGATCATTTCAAAAAGAGTGAAATCTTGTATGCATGATATAAATACATCAAAATAAAGGTAATATAAAATTTATAAGGATTTAGTTTGTCACATCTATATCTAGTCATTATTATATACAATACATCTGCATCAAAGATAGACCCTTGTGTCGATGCAACTATCTAGATCTGACACATGTACTCGAGGCCACATAAAATAGATTTATATAATATAATGACTATTCAAAGATCATCTTTTAGTCCACTTCTAAACTTTTCTAGATCAGACCATCATATTTATTGTAAAACCAAATAATTATCATTTGTTTCTAATTCATTGCAATATCTATTAATAGTTATAAATTATTATTTTTAGCAATATTAGTTGTATAAATTTACAATACTATTTATCTGATTTTTTCTATTAATTGGCTTGCACATTAGGTTAGTTCAATATCCTTGTATAAAAATATATCTAATAACCCTTAACCCTAGATAACCACACATATCTAAATTTAAGGTAATATAAATATCTCTTATCCTTAAACAATCTTATACTCACTAGATGTTGACTTATAGAAAGGGATGGATTTGGGAGGAAGACACAAGGAGAAAATATAAGCACAATAGGAAGAAAAAACATAGTGTAAAAGTCTTCAAGGTTATATGTTTTTTCCCGATTAGATTCATTTTTTAACCACATTTGTACATAATGAATAACATATTGAAAATAAATATAAGAGTTAACAATAAGTTCTATAATATGATGTACAATGAGAAGGATAAATTCATTTACTAAACCCATCTCCATGTGAAATAAAATAATCAATGAATTTAGAGATATTTAATGAGTGAAAATAATTATGACTATGTAAGAGGAGCTACTAGATATGAATACAATACAGGAAAAAAATAAGGATAAATTGTGATCCAGGCAAGGGTTTGAATGGTTTCTATGCTCTCAGATATACTAGTTGATTTATTTATTACTGTCATACCAATATTTCATAACATTAAGTACATAGGTAGAACCATGAGTGTAACCCACTAACCCTATTTTTTAGGGTAAGTTGAGAGTAACTTTCCTGGGTGATACATTATTATTAGGTGCATCAAAAATCACATAGATAAATGAGGATTCGTATTGGTAAAAATAACGGATCATAGGAATTTTTTATATATCGTGAAGCACATGGAAAATAATTTCTTTATTTAGCTATGTACTATGGTTATTCATATTAGATTAAAACCCCTCACACCATGATGTATGTAAACATAACATCATGTATCCCTCTATGAAAGTATCCACATAACTCTAAAACTATTGGAACACTATTTATAAAACAAGAAAATGTAATAAAAAAATAAAGTTAAAGAAAAACAAAACATTTTTAAATAGGAAAACAACAAAACTCAACTTGAATTTAAATAAAGAGCCTCTATGTTGGTATCTATCAAATATGTTGGCAAATTTTTTAGTGTCATATTAACCTTGGATACTATTTGTTACAAATAGTATCCAAGGTTAAGGATTATATTCTCACATTATATTAAAAATAGTATCCATTAGTTAGAACACTACATTTTGTTTGGTAGATTTATCCAAGGTTAAGGATTATATTCTCACTATTCTCATTATATTTATAGGGTCATAAGTGAGCATCTAAGGGCCTAAAATTATGTTTTTGTATGTTTTTAGGAACATTAAAATATTATAAATTAGATATCTTTGTTTCTAGACATGAAAATGCATTAAAATTTGTATATTATTCTAAATTTAGTGAGTATATGATAAGTGGATATTTGTATGCCTATCTAATCTTTCATGCAATACAAATTTAAAATAGCAGTTGTCAAACTTGTATGAAAATGAAAGTCACTAAAAATAGAAATGGCTAAAAATATCAAGGGTTAGTTAACTCTATGAAGATTTTCACTTGTTTATCTTTCTTTAATTTTTCAATTCATCTCCAATTTCTATTTCATCTTTATTTAAAGACTCTTATTTAATTATTTTATTTATTTGATGAGAATAAATAAAGATTATTATTTCATGAAATTGTGAATATTATCCCTATTGATATTTTTTTTCTTTGTTAATTATAGGTTTCATCATCTAAATCCTATTTTAAACAACCATAACAAAGAGATAAAATTTAGAAGAGTGAAAATAGGGTAAGCTAGAATGGTTGAGCTATCCCTAGAAAATCCCTTGCTCACTCAATGAGAGCTAGGTCCCTTCAAGTGTGACCATTTATATGAATTTATAAATGAATATTTCAAATGTTTATAATAACCAAGATATTGACATGTAAAATGAATTCATTAGGAAGATTTTTTTTAAAAATATAGTCATTAGAGTATGGGATATAATTCCACTCTATTGGATAGGTACATAGTGATCCCCATGTGCACTTGTCCAGAATGAGCTGATTTTATGGAAAACAAACTGATAATAAAGTGTATATTGAATAGGGATGATTAGGGATAAAATAAAGAATTCTAAGAGATGTTTTTATTAATTTCAAGACTTGAAGACCTTCTTATAGATTTCATGTTATTTAAATGGTCAATTGGACAAGCAAGGTAATGATGTGAAGGACACAATTTTCAATCAATTATTGGTTAATTTTAGATTTATATAGTCCTAGGTGATATAACATTTAGACTTATATCCATGAAATCATTCACACATTCATATTAGAGGGAAAAATTCATGTGTTTTGATCCTTGTTCAGTGTATTGAAAATTTAGGCAATGCTTACATATGTGGGATATCTAAGGATATGTCAATTGATAATAATAACACTTTTTCAAGGTATCGTAAACAAATGTCATAAGAGTTAGGGTTATATAAAATAAGAATCAATACATATTTTTTGATGCAAGTCTGAAGGTGCCTAAAGGTAGGAAAGGGAAATAAAGAAATAAACATATTGTCCTAGGAAATAAATTATTAAAGTGTAGGTTTCCCAAATTATTACATCAACCTTGGGCATAAATTTCAATGGATATGACCCTAGGTTGATGTAACCATCTAGGAAACCTACACTTTAATAATTTATTTCCTAGGACCATCTGGATATGACCCCAGGTTGATGTTGGTGACCAGTGTTGATTTGATAGCCAAAATACTTATTCAACTACACATACAATCATTAAAGATGCTGATGATAAATAATTGACATACCTAGAAACAAAATTGAACACAAAATAAGCCAGTGTCCTTCTTCTCCCTTGATTGTAAATAATTTACATATTTATATTATGTAGAGACTTCATGTTATACCTACATAAAAATGTGTACTATATGAATCTGAATTATTAATTAGTTTCTATCTTATTTTGTTTCTTACAACCTAAAATAGACACAACACCATGTTGGTTTATCTTGATGAATATATTGAATCACTTCTAATTTACCATCATTGATGTATATGCCTATTATGTGTTTAATGTGAATTCGGTATTGTATGCGACTTTTATGTGTTATATGTGACTTCAATATATCATATGTCTACTAAATTATTGACGTGATTTTATTATCATTTATGTCTCGTATGTATTTGATGTGACATTAATATATTATATATCTTCTATGTGTTCATTGTGAATACTATATCTAAAGTATTTTATCCATGTTTGGTCATATATGTGACATGTCTTATATTTTAGAGATCATCATTAATTTTTTGGTGTTTTTTATGGTGCCACAATGTATATCATGGAAAAATATTTTATCAATTTTCTATCGTTCCATCATTCCTATCACACATCTATTAGGGAAAATAACGCATACTTATGATTTCCATTCTTATATCTTATTAAAATACTAAAAAAATGCTTACATGTTAAGACTAGATGAGGAATTCACTTGATCTTATATCTCTTATATCTTGAGCTCTTATGAAGAACATTATTTTTTGTGTTATGCTTGATATACTTACACAAACATGGGGCACATTGTTTTTACACATCACAAGCCCATGTGTGGAAAATTGTTCATAGAATACATGTTTCCAAGGATAGATCTTTATTTTTATATCCAGATTATTTCATATTCGATATTATACATGGTGTGTATAACTTCTTTTCTTTGAGATATTTATCATAAGTTCACTCTAAATCTCAAAAGTGACATACATATAACCAATTTTTTACATTTATCTATGCTCTAGATATTTCTATAGATTTACACATTCATATTTCACTCATTTCCATATTTATATGCTAAAGGACATTTCACCTACTCCCAAAAATGGTTTTATTCAATTTACTAATTAACATTTCTTTTGGTAGTTATTCAAATTTTATTTATCTCTATTTTGATCACTAAAAATTGTACTAAAATTGTGTTTGGGATTTACATAGATTTGGAGACATTTATATTTTCCTCATAGTTAAATAATGTAGATTTATTTAATATAAATTAATAATCCCTTTATGTAGGGATTCTATAAGCTTCAGACACTCTTTTGAGCAACCCATTTTCTCCTGAGTGCCTTCATAACTTGCTCTTAAAATTTTCTCTTCTCAATTATTGGAACAATTTAGGTGCCAATAGGGTCCCCATTTAAATTAAATTTATCTATAAATACATAAGAATTATTCTTCATTTAGGCATCTATGATTATTGAGTGAAATAAATTGAATTCAATTTACACACATAGCTATGGAGCAATTACAATTATTATAAAAAAAAAGTATTCATAGAAATAAAAATGTTCATGTTACATACACATTACACATGATTAGTTTTTTGGGCTAATGAATTAATACAATTATTGGGTTTGTCTTCAATATTATATACCCTAGCATGAAAAATATAGACATAATTCATATATTCATTTTCTATAACACAAAATAAAAAATGTAAAGTATTTTCCTTAATATTTCATATTAATCTCAACAATTAAGAAAATTAAGAATTTTATTTTCCTAGTGATTTGAGTGAAGGAACACAAAACTAAGAAAGTATCTTAGCTAGTCAAAATAGTTTGATCTAGTTACATTTTCTATGTGTTTATATAATCCAAACTATTGGTACAGGATATTTATTTTTCCATTTATTTATTAAATGAATAATCCCTACACATGTAGATTCAGTTTCCTTAGGTTATTCTTTAGTCTATGGTAGTTAGCTACCATTTATCCTAGCTTAGTGGTTGTTACACATTTATTCTCCACTTGTCTACTATCAGTTAACTCCATGATTCTAAGTGGAAGTTTCATGATTTTTATCCTATATAATATACCTATTATAAAGCTATTTTTAAAATAAAGTAATTATTCCATATCATCTTGAATATGTATGAATACAAGAAGTACTATTATCATTTGAATTCTTGTGTGCTTATTCTACCAAAAGATCACCTATTTTCCAATTCTGACATGGCATCAAAGATTTATGTTCTTGTAATGAGCATCAGTTTATCTGTTTGATTTATATTGTTGTATTGTCTTGAATTTATTAAGAGTAATTTCATGCTTGTGTATTGGCATTTATCATTTTCATAGGCATTTCATTATGTTTTTTGGGCCCACAAATTAGCATTTACTTGTTTCTTGTTAGCTTATAAATTGCATTTTATTTATTTTTTAGTTATGTTAACTGGATAACAATTAGGTTGAAGTTCTAATGTTTACCATCCATAGACAATCAATTAGTTGTTTCAAAAATACTGAATATTCATTATTTCAATCTTTATGGACTTGTTCTAGTGCAAATTGGTTGTTCATGCATGGTGGAGGAAACTTAATATGCTTGCCATTTGAGCTTTGGCATTGACTGAATGTTTGGATGCTACCACTATTTTGAAAATTGAGTTAGATCACAACATCAAGGCTTTTAATTATGGAAGAAACTGGGCAGTTTAGTCTTATGTCCTACGCACAATAACTCACCTTCTATACCAGAGTATTCATAACAAGATCAAGGAGAGAATAAAAATCCATGGACAACCCTCTTTGCCCCAAGAATGAAGCTATTTGACACTATAGTGGTAGCTCAACTTTGTCTCACGATCTGAAAGGCATAAAGCTATTTTCTCTAAGGACATAAAATTTGCCTATCATGTCTTGTAAACCTCCCCCTCTCCATTTTCCATGCAATCAACACATCATTTAATAGACCATACATGGCACATTTTTTGCTCAAACTCCTTCATATGACATTGCCACTCTAGGTCTCTTCATTATTTGTCTCAGACTGCCCACATTTTTTAACACTTGCTCATGTCATGACCTCTCAATGGCTAGATCTACATCCCTCATCCCCCACAGACCTATACATCATTCCACAGACCTTTTGGTCACTACTAGTTGCCATTATAATCTTTGGTTTGGCCTGCCTTAGCGAATGGCATTTCACCTATAGATATGCATTTTGAGAACCTATTGAAGGTGTTTCCCCTATAGATCTACCTTTTGGTTAACTTGCCAATGGTGTTTTACCTGATGGCATTTTTAAATATCCTTTGTATCCTGTTAATGGATCCTCAACCTCATTTTCTATGTTCTACAGGTGAGTCCTCTCTCCTCTTGGTGGCACATACTTGAAGGTCTTCTCTCTGCTTTGATAAAGAAGCTAAACCTAATTCAACGTATAAGTCTAAATGTCTACAAATATAATTATACCCTAAAAGGATTAAAAATTAAAGTAGGTTTTAATTTTACTTAAAATATCTTTGCATATTTTTAATAATTAAAATATCTTTTATAAGCATTTGGCATTAAAATTCATATAGGGGCATATATGCAGAGTGGTTATAAACTTAGTTTACTTGAGGAGGCCAACATCTCAATTGCAATTCCAACAAGTGGTTAGAAGGCTACCTTACCCTTTATTTGGTCAATCTTTTTAAACTTTTTCTACAAATTTAATTAAAATAGGCCATTAATGATGAGAAATATAAGTTTTCATAAATTTTGATAGATAAATCTGAATTAAGTGCCAATTTTTGTAAAAAGTGTTTCATGTTTCATCCCCATTCCATCAGTCCTATTTTTATTGTAAACAAAATAAAATTATAAAGCACCATATTCAGGGGGGTTATTTGTGCTACGGGCCCTACTACTTTTTGCATGTACTTCATGCACCAATTTTTCATGAATGGATGTATTTTTAATTGTGTGTGACATCCCTAATCTAAATGTGTATTATCCCTCATCACTCCAGCATTGATTGGTCACTTGGACACATTATCGACTATGCCTGATGTCCCATTTATGAGTGTGCATTAGGCGTTCATTATCATTTTTACTATGCAATCTTGCACTTCCTTGGTGTCTTCTCTCAGTCATGATGAGTCTGTTTGAGACTCCAAAAGAGGAAGGTTGATTCTACAATAGTGGTCCTTTTAGGGAAGACCAATTATGTTTCATGGCATGTGTACATGGAATGTTCACTCATAGATCAAGACCTTATTCCATTTTTATATGGACATATTCATGTTCCTATTGACCTAGGTCAATACGATGATTGGGCCAACTCTTGTGACTATTTATATGATCACTTATTATTGCATGTTTCATGGGATCTACACCACTATGTGGAGTACATAGAGTGTCCCTTCACTATTTGGAGCATTCTTCAGAGTCTTTTTAGGGATCCTACTATGAACTACATCACACCTTGTCCTCTCTTCCTATTGTCTCTTCTAAGATTATTTTACTCTCTCCTCTCACTTCTATTTTATGTGATGATACATTCATGGTGGATAGTCTTCTTCCTTCTATCGAGCCCCCAATACATGGTAATATTTTACCAGACCTTAGATGTCTCATTGTAGATCCTACATCCATTCTTGTGTACATTGTTTCTCTTTCAGAGCCTTCATAGACTTATATTTTGAAGGACTTAAGTGATTGCAATGAATGTATACACATTGAGAGTATTGATCACTCATATGTTCTTGTGGGCATTCATCTTTTAGATCTAGGTGCTTTATTTGTAGACCAGTCTTTAGTTTTGATAATTGTTGAGCCTTGCACTCCTCTTCCCATGAACATTCTTTCAGTGAATGTTCCATGCAACTCTTCTTCTCTGTATGTAATGAGGGTACTTATAAACCCTCATTTTCTTTCCCCTTCATTATATGTTTCCTTATTTCCATCTTCTACAGTCAGGCTTGTGATTCTTGTTTAGACTTTGGCACATTTGAGTACTAGCAGGGAGACTTTTAAGCATTTTCAAAATATCTACGTCATGGTTCCTATCTTCATTCCACTTGAGTGATAATTCAACAATTTCATAGCTTGGGTTTCTTTCTTCTGAAAGGAAGAGATGTCTTTTTTTGCAGAGGCACCTACTACAACATTTGCCATGTAACATTCTATACTTACCTTCTTTCTCTTCTTTGTGGAGGCACACATTCTTCACATTTTGTTGGATACTATGATCATCGCTATATACTTGGGTACCTCATCAAGCCTTGTTGCGAGGACACAATTTTCTAGCGCACCTACTTAAGGGGGTATTTTGGATTGGGAATTTATAGTCCTACCTTCTTTTCTTTGTCTCTCTTTGGGGAGGGGATTTTTTTTCCATTGGGTTTTCTCCATTTACTCAACTTTTTGAGAGTTGCATTGTATGTGGGTATCTGATTAGGCCTTGTTGCCAAGACCCATTTTTTATTTTTCACCCACATAAGCTATGCTTAAGTGGGGTGTTGGTGTAGGATATTTATTAAATGGATTATCCTTACACATGTCGCTTAAGCTTGCTTAGGTGATCCTTTAGTCTATAGTAGTTAGCTACCACTTGTCTTAACTAAGTGATTGTTACACATTTGTTATCCACTAATCTAATATCAATTAACTCCATGATTCTAGGTGGAAGTTGCATGTTCCTTTTCTTATTGAAGACACTTATTGTAAATATATTTATCAATGAAGGTAATTATTGCATATTCTCTTACATATTTTTTAATACAAGTAGAGTCATTGTCATTGGAATTCTTATGTGTTCATTCTACTAGAATATCCGTTGTTTGCCAATTATATAATGGTATTAGAACATTTATATTGGTTAAACCAAATCCTTTATTTCACACAATTTTTATCGGTTAACTTTGTCTATATTTTCACTATTAGATTCTTACAATTATCATTAATTTTACAATATTCATGATAGATATATAAACTTTACATATCACCTTATTTTTTTGAATTCTCAATTATTTTTTTATTATAACTATGTATTTAAAAAAATAAGTATAAATCTAAAATGAAGGTTATACACACCAATAATACATTAAAAACTAGTCAGTCATCATCATCGATACCTCTTCAAATCGAATGCACTATAACCACTTCTATCAATGTTAATTGAATGTTTTTCACAAGTTCATCTTGAAAAATCCAGCAGAATTTAGTAATCCAAGTTTATCAACGTTTTCTATAGCCGTGGATAAATCTAAACTCAAATAAAACTTTAATTTAACTATAAATTTCTTGAAGTTGAATGGTAAAGACCTATTTAGAGACATAATTGAATGTTATCCCTTCCAGATATCGAAGGCAATGTTGTTGGTCTTTCTTTATAGTACACCAGTCAGTTGGGCCTATGACCTATCTATGAGTGCCTACAAAATGTAATCCCAGATTCATATTTAATATTTATTTTTAAATGCTCTGAATTAAATAAAAGACATACACATGCTACGAAAACTGATTGGGAAATAGAATATTCAAGCGCAAAAGTGAGCATAGTAGATCAACTTTAGAGCTAAGACAAAAAAAAAAGTCACATGAATTTGTATTTTCCTTTTCCCAGTGAAAGTTGTCTTACGTATTATTGTACGGGCTGTGGGGAACCATTCGTGCTGGAACGCAGAGCCACCAATTTCGAAGAAGAGGAGGACTGCCTTCAAGATTTTGATTGGATATAATCTTACAAATTGGAAAGCTGTCCCATCCTTGCTTTAATAAAGAGAAACAGATCCAAGCTATCGACAACACAATCTGCAGTTTCATTTTCTAGATAATTAGCAGCGAATTCCCTGTCATTTTCGATTTACTTGATATATAAACGTAAACTTTGAGTGCGCTACAAAGGTTTTAGGGTCCTGACATGAAAGTCAATACAGGGACAATGATTGATACAGCTCCATCACAATGCAGCTTATCATACCTTCTCTTCAATGGAATGTGCTTACGTTTACCTAATTCATACAGGTAAGTGAAGAACCGAAATAATGCGATTTTGTTTTCTTTGTAATTTATGTGTTAGGTTATGATGAAATAGGTTCCATTACAAGGTCGAAAGCGACATCTTGTACAGTTGATATCAATCTCATCATCACACCTGTAACTTGATGTCTCCTTTCACTTTCCGTAGTAGCATGGGTCAGAGTCATCCTAATCTATAATTGGGAAACCTACGAGTCTTGCAACTTTTCTTTTTCAATTGGAATTACTTTTCAATGTAGGTTTTAAACTAAAGCTCTGCATTTAGATTTGAGCTTCAAAATAACGTATTATGTTCAGCTGTACGATTGATATATTAAATAACATGTAAAAGACAATCATAAGGTACATCATAATTAGACACATGTAAAAGAAAATCAGTGCAACATATTCAACAGTCAGGAAGACAATAGAGATCGTAATGATTGCAATGCCCACTCCAGTAATATATTAGTGTAAAATTTAAATTAAAATGTATATTTAAATGATATTGTTTGAAAAGTTATAATATTTAATTTGGCGTAAAAAGAAAACGTTAAAGAAAGATCATGCTTGCATCAACTAGTAGACTTACGGAATTTATCCAACTCATAAGAAACATGCCATCAAACCAATCCCACTTCACATTCCATAAGAAATAATAATATAGTCATCTATATGCTTTAGTGGATTGCTCCACCAGTGTTTCAGCACATGAAATACCATTTGAAGTGTTCGATTAATTTGCCCCAAGATATATTTGTTTAATGTCATTATAGACTACTATTTTATTTATTTTTTTAACAAATGCTAGGTAACGACCTAGTTTAGCTCAAGAAACGTGTCGTAAAAGGCAAATGATTGCCTCCGCCACTTTTGATAAAGCGATGGCGAAAAGGTAATTGATTTGCTTATTGTAGAGTTTATCTATGGAATTTTAGCTTTGGTATAAATAATTGAAACAAAACAGAAACCAAATCTTAGATTTAACAAAGAGATCTGTTCAGTAGAAATAGTAAAATGGTGAGAAGAAACAACGAAAATATAATTTATACCTAAGAAGCATTGAGCAGAACACAGATGGTTTTACAGACAAAAAATTAGATTCAGAATTCTACTAAATCCGAAAAAATATCTATATCTTCTGGCATTATCGAAGAATTTTAATTTCTTTTTCCCTACAAGGAAACCCTGAAAACAACACATCAAAGTTCATATTGAAATCATTATATTTGTATCAAATCTATACCAAAAAATCTGTTTAGGGATATGAATCTCATTATATTTCTATGGTTCAAAGAGGGAGACGGTGTAGTTGTAAGGAACTCACAACATGACTCGAATTAAACAACCTGGGGTTTATAATAATGAAAACAATTCCAACCAGCAAATCTGTAGTGAAAATAAAATTTTGTCTTTTACCATCAGGACGCTGTCAGTTCATAATGCAGTTTCTCAACCTTCTACAAGCTCATTCATAACATAATTTTCCAAGCCAATGCAATTTTAAGCTCCACGTTTTTCATCTGTTTGGAGATGGGTAAGCCATGATGGAGAAGGAAGGCACATGCGATTCATGTTTGTAACGAAACCCTGTGTTTGGCTCGCACGTGCCCTGCTTCTCCACCGTGTATTCTCCCTCTCATTCAACAATCCTTCAACTTGAAAACCTTAATCCTCGTGACTACGAAGTATAGAAGAATAAGGATTTTAGAAATACAAAAGCATGGCTTTATAATAATATGTCATGGCGAAATTGTTTGTTTATTAATCTACTACCTACTTTACTCTCATGACTCCAGGCCACATTTGCACGTAGAATTTAATATTTAATTGGAATAAATGGAAACGGAATCCTTCCACTGAAGGCTGCATTGCTTCCACCTAAAACTGAAGTTTGGTCCCACTATATTACATTTCAATTCCGCCCATAATCAAATGTTAATGCGCATTCTCAACCCCCAAAATGATGGATTTTGCCGTCCGAATTAAGACATTGGAGAGCTTTGTAGTGGAGCACAACTTTTTAGATTATGGGTAAAAGAATAATAATTGATGCCTGTTTTGTGATGCTTTTGGTTGTGAAAGTCATGCGTTAATGATGTAGACGTTGCATCTGCCTTGCACCGGCAGTTTTTTATCAGTGCGTCAGCGATCTTTGAGAAAAATGAATATCCACCGCACGCTCTATCGCTTTATTTTGAAGGAAATCAGATATCCTACCCACATCACCGTTATGGAAGCGGAAAAGCTTCACCGAACCTTTTTCAACACAAAGTTTCACTTTGCTAATTAAGAAGAACATATCTGTTGTAATCAATCTTCTGTGAAATAATGGCTTTCAACTAATTTGTTGAACGTAACATCATTCTATTGTCGTGCTTACGTAATGGGAATTCTTCATCTGAAGTCAAAATCGTGCGTTACAAGACCGTGGTTAACTGATATGGCTTAGTGGGCACGGGGAATGAATCCTCTATGCAGCTCCACCTGCTCCTCAGTCTAACTCAAATCCAATACCTGCTCCTCGTTTGGGAAATGGAACTTTCTTCTCACCGTTGAATGGCCCCACCTTTTGACTGAATCGCCCATGGCAAACGCGAGCTTTTATACTAAGTTTATAAATATTGATAAGATCTAGTGATAGGTTGAGTTGTATTAATGTAAGTTTTAATTGAAATTTGTATAGTTGAGTGTATATTTTAATTTCCATTGTAAATAATTAGTATTATATATATTTTTTAATAAATTTTGTAGACATAAATTTGGTAGGTAATTAGCAATTTTAATTATTGATATATCATAAATCACATAATTTGTACATAAATAAATGATTTTTGTTTGTCATTTTTTAATGTATTTTATTTATTTGTAGGTTTGGTTTTTTGTTTGTCATTGTTATTATAGTGAACTTTCGATGTCAAATGCTCAAGTTACATAAAATAACTATATTGCTATTTTAAGCTAGTGACACATTCCTGATCTTTCATACAAGTCTGCCCTAGGTAGACATGAGCGCTACTATACTCCTATCCACTTAAGTTGGCTGCATCATATGCTAAATTATAACTAGTTTATGAAATTTAAAGCAATATTTTGGGTCTTCCCACACATTCATAAGGTCAAATAAAGTAAATTGTCAAAAGATTACCTATAAATAAATATCAAGAGTGAGAAATTATTCCTTATTCTTTCAAAATTAAATATCACCCACAAGAAGTAGCCATAAGCCAAATCTAGAGCATTCCAAAGCAAGTCAGAAACTATCATTGTCAAGTATCAAAACCATTTTATAGTTGCACATATATAGTCAAAGGAGCACAACTAGACATTCACTCTAAGTGAGAAAGCTTTGTGGGATTGATTTCCCTCTTTGAAGTATTGGATACGTAGGCATAGGCCAATCATTGAGAGGGTGATTGAGGTTAATTTTGCCCATTAAACTTCCTTTATTTTTAGCAATTTTTAATCTATCAAAGTTCCCTTAGGGTTTTCAAGGTAAGAGAAGATAAAAAAACACTTTTGTTCAATATAATTCAAAGAGTGATGTCTCTGATTGCTCAACAGAGGCAGGCACAAAAGCCATAGTGATAATTTTCTACCATGTTCAATCACAACAAGTTTACGATCAATGGATTAGAATAACCTATGCCACTATACAATTACAATGATCATGTCAAGAAATATTATTTGATTCTACCTCTGATCTACTATTTCCATAATTTTGATTCTTTTTGTATTTTCCTATTACTCAATCGTTATGGTTAATGGGGACAAGTCCATGTTCAACAAATAGGAACAACCTACATTACAATCCACTTACAAAAAACCTATCCATAAATAGTTTATGATTATGTTCGTTATCCTAGAAGTATGTAGTCATATCTTTTATATATTTTCATAGATAGACAATTAAAATATTCAATAGAGATCCTTGTTTAAACTACATTATTATCTTCTTATTCTATTTTAAAAATAGTAATTTTCTATGTTTATCTGTAGTCATATAAAATGTAAAAATTAGTAACTTGAGTGTGGTTTGTGACACCCAACCCATAGGTCCCTCTCACTTGCTCTCATGACCCTAATAGGCTTCTTTTCACTGATTCCCAATCATCTATAGCCTTCTAGACCTAATCCCAGCTGAGCTATACTACTTTTTCCATGACAAATCCATTCCCCTAGGTCCCATACCCTCAAGACTATAGCACCAAACTTAGACTATAACATCGGGCCCTCTAATGTATATTTTTGGTGCTCCTGTCCAAGTGCATTTTTACCTCCAACAGTCAATTTATTTTGGTTCCTATCTCTTTTTTATCGGCGTAATGCAAGCACATTCAACCCATGACTAAAAGATCCCTATAAAATATCATTCAATGTTCATTTAGAAGTGGTTGGAAATTATTCTAAAGTAAGTAAAAATACAAGCAAAACCACTAAGAAAATATACCATATTCTATAGATACACACAACCAATACTACTACAAGCTTATTTGAATCCTTACAACAATCCCTAGCCACCTCAAGCACACCCAGTTTAGCATTTTACATCTTCATACACACTATTGCACAAAGCACATCAAGTGGGATAACTATATATGACTTAATCCATCTTCGGAGTATTGCTATGTAGGCAACGTGCCCACACAAGAGGTGTGGATACACGTTCAGTGAATTTTACACACACTAACCCCCTGCCTCCCCCCTTCCTCAAAGTTTGTCAAAGCACAATAGAGTCTAGGGTTTGAAGAGTAAATCAAATCTACAGAGAGTTTCATAGACATATAGCATCTAAACTTTCACAGGTAGACTCACACAGACACAACAAACAAAACCCATAAAGATCAAGTCTCTTAGACAATAGTGGAAGAAGAGGACTATAGCGCCTAACCCTAGGGTGTTATATTTCAGTGTTCTTGTCCAATCATAAAATGAAGGCTAGATTTTGATTTATGACAGTGTCTTAGTCTTGCATAGTAAATTCCAGACTCTGTCTCAACCATCTCTATCAGTTTTCATCTAAATTTTATTTTCTCTCCCTTATTACTATTTTTAGAAAGATTCAAATTACAGTCAAATTATTAGCTTAATTATTGCATATTTATTTACTGATTTAATTAACTCAAACCCTTAACTAAATTAGGAATAATACTCAAATATTTATAAAACTATTAAATCATTTAGTGAACATGACTTACGTTGAACATGCATAAAAACCCTTAAATCCCTGGGATAAATTTTCTACTAATTTTTCTTATTTTTTTCTAATTTTTTACATAATAATAAAATCATAAATAAGCATTAAATTTTAAAATTTCGTAGTAATTTTAAAATAGTTTTCTTTCGAACCCTAGTTGCACATACTAGGTCCCTTCAAATAAAAAAATTTCCAATAATTTTATGATTTTTTACATGCATATTAAAATCATAAATTAACATTAAATTTTAAAAATTTGTAGTAATTTTAAAATAATTTTATTTCAAACCCTAGTTGCCCAAACTAGGTCCCAATATTTTTTTCAATATTTTTCTTATATTTCTCTAATTTTTTACTTACATATTTAAATCAAAAATTTGAATCAAATTTTTTAATTTGATATTAATTGTATAAATTTTATTTTTCAAAACCTTAGTTGCATGTACTAGCTCCTATTTGCTTCTTGAGGTATCACCTTACATCTAAAATCAAATTTCATAAATGGATCTCACTTATTTTCAAATATTTCTTGCATTTTTAACAAATAATAAGGAGACCATACTTGGTCCTATCATGTATATGAATGATGAAATCTCTCATATGTTACTATAAAGCTTCATTATTTACATTTCATGTTTACTTTTCATAATATGAGATGGTATAAGAGAGTTATTATTAAACATATTAAGATACCTCTTGCCTCACCTCCCTTGGAGCCTTTATCCCATACCGAGTTATGTTGCATGGTCCATTTTACTCTTCCCTAAGTCACTACCCATTACCAAAGATCCTAGTTGACACCCTTTGTCCCTCCACCACCTCGACTTGTCAATTATCTTTGCTCTCTTCACGTAGCTACTACTAGTCCTATATGGATAGTAGATAATGTGGTCAGAGTTGTTACTTGACGTGTTACCCTGCATCTGCCACCTAGTCAAGAGCCCCACCATCCTCATATTTCTTCCCATCCTAGGCCCAACCCACCTTTATAGGAAGATCCAAAAAAGGCATATGATATTTTTGATCAGTTGAGAAACACACCAGCTAAGACTTTCATGTTAGAACTGATTTAAAAAGCCAATGTGTTCAAGGATATTCTTTATCAAGCACTCACTTAAAATTTTATGCCCATTGATATTGAGCCTTCTTATTTTGCATCAGTGGTCAACACAATAAAAACTATAGAGGATGCTATTTATTTTGATCATGTGGACATGCCATCTCAAAAATTTATTGATTAAAACTTACCACTATTCATAGAAGTTCAAGTCAAAATCATTGTAGTTAAGAGAGTTCTAGTTGATAGTGATTCTAAACTTAATATATATACTACTACATTCTTCCAGACCATGGGTCCAGATATGTCATCCATGCAAAAATCATATAATAATATTAGAGGGTTTGATGATATACCATGATAAACATTGGTCTATTGGATATCATGACAAGGCCCAAAACCCTATTTACATAGTTCCAAGTCATGGTAGGTCTTCTTCATTATAATATTTTACTTGGATTACCTTGGATACACACCATGAGGGTAGTTCCTTCTACTTTTCATCGATGTGTTAGGTTTCTCCATGAAGGATACATATACACATACCTAGTAGATAACTACCCATTCATATATTATCAGATTACATAGTCATCTTCAACTATTTCACCAAATGGGACATCTCATATCATAGTTTAGTGACCACATCATTACATTTCTCTTGATCAAATACATATATGTGAGGTAGGAGAGACTAATATATCTCACACTCCTCCACTTATAATTGTGTCCTCAACTCCAGATATTCAACATGTCATAGTAGCATCTTCATCCATTCTAGCTACTCCATTTGATCTAAAAGGATCTAAACATGTTTATTTTATGGAGAAACATTTATTAAGTATTTTCTTAGGAGTGACCCCTACTCTTTTAGGCATAAATTTCTCATATGGTATCAGATTTTAAAATCATCTGAATCAATGGAAAGTGTGTGTGTATGTGTGTGTGTGTGTGTGTGTGTGTGTGTGTGTGTGTGTGTGTGTGTGTGTGTGTGTGTGTGTGTGTGTGTGTGTGTGTGTGTGTGTGTGTGTGTGTGTGTGTGTGTGTGCGCGCGCGTGTGTGTGTGTGCGTGTGTGTGTGTGCGTGTGTGTGTGTGTGTGTGCGCGCGCGTGTGTGTGTGCGTGCGTGCGTGTGTGTGTGTGTGTGTGTGTGTGTGTGTGTGTGTGTGTGTGTGTGTGTGTGTGTGTGTGTGTGTGTGTGTGTGTGTGTGTGTGTGTGTGTGTGTGTGCGTGCGTGTGTGTGTGCGTGTGTGTGTGCGTGTGTGTGTGTGTGTGTGTGTGTGTGTGTGTGTGTGTGTGTGTGTGTGTGTGTGTGTGTAGATAGATAGATTTGGGATAGAGTCCATGTTTAAAAAATGCAAAGTACAAGTTTTCAAAGATTTAAATATCAAATTATATAACAAAGTACATGTTTTTATAAATATTCAAATTAGTTCATAAACAAAATATATGACAAATATTCAAATAATAATATATATTAAGGGATATATGACACACATGTGCACTCACTTCTCATAGACTCAAACTGTAAAATTATATAAACCATGCATATGCAAAAAGTTATAGAATTGTTTAAGCCGAAACTATATGAGCATCCTAATGTGGTTAGATATGGTTAAGAATATATAAATGAATAAGCAAAAGGGTGATAAATATATCTATAACATGTTAGTTAATTATAAATCTCAAGTAAATCATATAGTAATTTTATTATACTGAGATATGCTAAAAATGACAAGTATAATGATGTTATATATTTTAAATGATAAGTGAATAATATACTTAGTTGGTTATGATGCTAACATATATATGGATGTGGAATAGGAACGAAGAAAACTAGAAGAGTATTCATGAATAACAATAAAGTTTTGGATTAAGTTCCTCTATAGTTGTGAACCTTTGGAATAATTGTGTTAACACTAGTGTATGGGTTAGACATATGTGTCCTATATAAAATGCCTATTGAAATAGGATTAAAACACATGGATGCTTATGGTTTTTCTTACCACTTTTTCTCTATTGCATTTTGTATGCATCTAAAATGACAGTTGAGTGACAAGAGTGTTACTTAAGATAGCCCATCCATAACTTAGCCCTAAAACTATCTTAGGGATTATTTATCCACTTATCCAAATTTCATGTGGATCACATGTATCCTTATACATATCAGAGTTAGTATTCAACCTTTTTGTTATGTGTCTAGGCCCCTAGTGCCTCATCTTCTACCATTTAGACATTATCTCCATAATCTGGAACCTAACACTCAACACGACTGTCCCAATTTGGTACTATTATCATTTTCCCACTTTTTATCCCTAAAGGATATATTTTCAATACTGAATACACCCAAGGTTGGTCTAGATCTATTTTAAGCCCCACACAAGTAGGAAATTAGTATATTTACATAATTACTAGCTAGTTATTCACTAGATGGAAATCATATACAAATACACATAAACAAGCTTAGAATAAGTTATGCACAATTTAGGTTCTTGATCCCTATTCTAACCTATTTTATCATACAATCATCTAAAAGCATCCTAATCTCAGAATACATAGACTTCCAGTCTTAAGGCTAACTTAAATCACTTAAACTAGAATTCATACTAGCTTGACTTTCACATTCACCAACATTTAGGTGGGGAGAACTACATCAAGATTGATCCTTCCTCAAAGTATTTGTATGTAGGAAACTCTCATTGCAATAGGGTGTTTAGGATGTCAAACCAATCAAGATAATATTCCACTTTTCATATTTGTGCCAGACAAATATATTAATAACATGGAGGTCTAGGGTTCGCATACAAAATCAGTCAGAACATGTCACAAAAATTAAATAAATTTTCATCCATATAGGAATAGGCTTAGAAAAATCAGACACACATACTCCCAGAAGTATAGATCAATTATTTCATTTAGGACATTAACACAAAAAGTGGACACTAGTTCAAAAAAACTACTATCTAAGGTACAACACTATTAACTAAGAGATTTTTTAACACTTGTATCCTATTTGTGACACTCATACCAGTTCCTATTCTTATTTTTAGCTTCCATATCCTTAATCTTAGGTAGTTTCTAGATAAGTAATTATTTGTATCATTCATTGTTATTATTATAAATACCATATTTGACTAGTTCTTTCAAAAATAAACGGCTATATTTATTGTATATTTTATACCCTGATTTATAACCCAGGGCTTAAACTCCATAACCCCTTAAAAGTTAAATTATTTGGTGGACTTGAATTATTTCAAAAAATACTCAAAACCTAGACTTATATGATCTTAATGTTTGTATCATTCTATTTTATATGCTCAAATATTAGTTTTGAAATCTTACATTTATTTAAATATTTATTTTTTTCAATATCTCCTAAATTAAATTTATTTAAATGTTCATACTATAAAAAAATATATTTTCTTACTTCCTAACCTACAATGGTAGAATTCAACAACTAATTTGATGAAACTAATAAGTGATAATTATACGATTTCATTTACAAACATTCAGATATGTAATATGACATTATTAATACTATACATGAGGAACTTAAAAAATGAAATAATGGTCAATATTCAACCCTCTCCAAATAAAAATATTGTTACACCTATTATGGGGGAAAATTAGAATGTACAATAACTAGTTTTAACTCGACAATATTCAATAATGCCAACACCTCATATGGATAGTTCCTATTCTCAATATGTGCAATCCCTTATACATGAGATACACGATTTATAGGCCAAGGTGTTATATCTTTAGTAGGGTGCTACTTAGCTATCACATTCATTTGATTCTCATGTTATTTTACATACAGCTTTGGTACAACATATAGTGACAACTCCTTTACCATCCAATTTTTTGGAATCCAATATTACTTTATATGATGGCAAGGTTGATCTAAATAATCATATATGATATTTACACACATCATGTTTAGACTATGCATCCAATGATTAGTTCTTGACCAAGTTGTTCCCACACATTTTAAAGAACTATGCCTTATAATGGTTTTATGATATTCCAAATCAGTCCATCATAAGATTCAGTCTATTGGAAGATACGATTTTAATACATTTTTTAATAAATATCAGTGATAATGTTTCATATGTTCAAGTGGATCAAATTAAGTAAATATATAATGAGCCTATAGTAGAATATGTCTTGTGATATACAACTATATTACCAAAGATGACTAGCCCTATGGAAAATAGAGAACTCCAAGACAAAATTTAAGAAAAGTTTACTACCAGCATTCCATGAGGCTATATTATTCAGGAAGTTTCCAAAATTCACATATTTATGCTACATAATGAAAGAAAGGAAAATCAATCTTTTCTCTAAGGGAAAATTAACGTACATAATTTGATTAAATTCAAATAATAAGAGTTATAATAAACCCCCATATAAACTAAGTCCCATTGAAAATAATAATGATGAAAAGGCTATAATTAACACATTTTAAGATCCACCTCCTCACTTGGTTTTATCTCTCCATGGAGAGTTTTCACAAATCTTCCCAAATCATTGGCACGTGTTTTACAATAGCTCTTAGAATGCGATGTAATATATCTCTTCCTCCCATCAAAGAGGTTGGTATGACTAGGCCTCTTTTAAATAAATATGATTCCAATGCATTCTATAACCACCATAGGGTACCAAGCCATAACAAAAATAAATGCATCAGTTTGACATGTAATATATAGGATTTGATATAGGGCAATATTATCAATGTTAGAAAACTTAAAGAGGCATCAAAATTTCAACCAACAATATTTAAGGCAATGAAATAATTTTTGTATCCATTTCTAAAACATATATCCAATGAGGTAGGAAGCACATTAGATTTTCACTATACATATCGAGCACATACCCCACTAGAATCCTATCATACTACTAGATAGGACACACACCCCCTGCATAATATCATTTATTTATATCATATTATAGTACTAGGTAGACCTCTTATCATTTTATTAGAGTAGGATATTGTTGATTATGATTCATATAAGTATGTACTCTTTGCATGAGCCTACATTGATGACCATCCTATTCAATGTGTTATGGTTGAAAATGGGTCAAGTATTAACATATGTACCATTACACTTATACAACATTTTGATTATTTATAGAGGACATTTATGAGATTGATAAAATTATTCATGGTTTTAGTGTCCATGTTTATAAATCCGATGGGGAGATTGTACTACCAATACAAGTTGTGCCATCACATGTAGCCACTAGGTTATTAGTCATACCTAGTACATGCACATTTGACATGTTATTTGGTAAGCCATGGATACATCATCTTTGATCCATTCCATCCACCATACACATATGCCTAAAGTATTTATATGCTAATCAGGTGGTTAGAGTTGAGGATCTTCCATATCATTATCCTTTACCTATCCCACAAGTAGTTACATAACAACCACCAGTTATGGTTTCAAGTACTGTTTCCATTAGCACATTGTAGATTTACATTGAGCCACTAGTTTAGGTGAGGTTTACTTATATAGTGTTACCACATATTCATACTCTCCCATAGAGACCCTTATTAAAGAGACCCTTAAATCTAAGAGATGTTATATATTATAGAGATCATCTCTCTACCCTTTCATTCATATATCATTTCTATTGATTTAAAAAAGTTTTAAGCATAGAAAATCTATGTTAGCTACAACATCTTCTACTATATGGGTCCCTAAGTGCCCTACAGTTCACAAGCTAGTTGATTCAGCACCACAAATTCCTAACCCTACTCCATAGGTAGTTTCAACTATAGATCACTTAGTAAAATTTGTTCCTAGACCACATATACATTTTCATATAACACACATGATCATTATTTATTTCATTGATACATTACACCCTAAGAGTGATTCTCTTGAGACACTCATCGATTAGTATGTTCCTTTCTACTTTTACATAGTTTTAGTCATTATTTCACCTTGTATATAGTTTTATTTGCATGTTATCTCTATATAGATTATATCTAGAAAATTCAAAAATGATATAATATGTCAAAACCATAAAAAAATTAAAATATTTTCTCAAAAAATATAAATTATAGTTTGTATACATTTCCATGTTTATATTCATTATAATTTCTAGGTATTATGTATGTTATCTTTGTTAGTGTAGTCATATTTATCATACATACATACTTTGCTTCTTATTTTTCAGTATTTATAGATATTTATAAGTCCTAGGTCCAACACACACAGACACACACACACACACACACACACACACACACACACACACACACACACACACACACACACACACACACACACACACACACACACACACACACACACACACACACACACACACACACACACACACACACACACACACACACACACACACATTACTATCTACCAACTAAGGGTGCTTACACAGGTTCATCATTCGACACATTCACCCATTTGGGGGCATCTTATACATAGTTCCAATTTCTTGCTTACATCTTTATATACTCTATATCATAGATTTAACATTGTTTAAATATTTTTATTGATCATCATACACCACATAGTTATTGCCAACTGATACTACTCTAGAATTGGTTTATGTACATCTTTGATCTTATAAAAATTTATACAACATGTTCATGCATATTTTAATTTCTATGTTTACTAGTTTAAACTTGAATGTGTATCTATGAGTATACATCTACTTGAAGGCACTTAAATATGCCATTATTCTATGGATCTACACCACTTATTTTCATTGTATGTATGCTTTACACATGTGTCCATGTCCTTGTCTGTGGTTTCTTGATTATGTATTTAGACATTTGATTATGTCACTCCATGTGGATCCATGTCATCTTGCTTATTATTTGCAAAATTGGACATTTGGACATGTCTTTGTATGTCTTGATTTCTCAAATTTAGTGGCATGTGCTCATGTCTCTTGTATTGTATCTGCTTTGACTATTTTTTGTGCATCATGTGTGTTGTATATATGATTTAATGTATGAATAATGTCCTTTAAACTTATATATTTATTGTTACACACTCCATTTTTAAATGTCATGATGGACGTCATGCATCTCCCCTTATTCCTTGGGTGCCTTTATGGATATCATGCCCCATATCCGTAAGTAGTTAGTTGATTACTTAGATTTGTTGTCTATACACATGATTATATTTTTATATCTATCTTGATATCCTTATAAATTATAGATATAATAGACATCATGTATACACATAATATTTTAAACTTTTATCAAATATTGATGATTTCTATCTTAAAGGAACCTATCGAGTCTCAATCTCTCTAAGTGTGTGACTTAAGGGGTGCATCAAGAAAGGGGTGGGTAGACCATTGGTGCTTCATAGAATTATTGTCCCTTATTTCAAATTGTTATCAATCTAAGAATCTCCAAAAAAAAACACCCTAAGCTTTTCCTCCTATTTTTCATCCTTATTGAATCATTTTCAACATTAATTAGCCCTTACATAACCTAAAACCCTTTTAATGGTTTATATTACACTGTCATCCCCATCGACCTTGTATTCTAATTGATAAAACTTATTAGGATCTAGGTCAACCCCAGGCCAACCTAGTCCATGAACTGATTTATTTTTGTCAATAAGATGCTAGGTTAACCTTTTCAACTTACACTTTGAGAAAGGATTAGGGTTAGATCTTCTTATATAAAAACATACATTTTTTCATTATTAAAGATAAAACTACAGTTAATTATTAATTTTTACTTATTTACAATCTTCTCTTCTCTAATTATACTTGAGGAGTCTTAGCTTAGGTTTTCTACATAGAGAAGAATCTAGTCTTATGGAAACGTCTTGGATGTTTTGGCCTTTGTTAGTGATCCTTACAAACCACAACAACCTATTGTGAAACACTTTTGGCCAAGGGAGATATTGTGTCTTGATAGGTTCATTTTCAAAGTAAGTATCTATAACTTTCCTCCCCTTATTATTAAATAGAAGTAGCATAAGTAATGGCTTTTAAATATATTTCTCTCTCCATTCTTTAAGGTTTTACATAGACATATCCTAATTAGGATTATATTATGTATGTTTAATAACCCTCACTTTATGCCACACAATTTTGTGAACACTATATTACACTTTACTTTACTTGTTATTAGTTTAGTGAATATGAAAACATAGGACCTTGTAAGCATTGCTGCATAGTTCTAATTGATTGGAGGCTTTGGAACCCTCCCGAGTGATATTATTATGGTAAGAGATCCCTACGATAGTTATAGTTGATCCATTTTGGTCATGACTCTGAATATATAATGTATCCATAATTGAAAGTGTAAGTAGGATTTATCTTCTTTGAAATAGGATTAATTTATAGATCTGGTAAATTTTGTATTGTATACATTCTGGTGAACCCAATGTGAATCTAGCCCTTGTATGTTTTCATTCACACTATAATTTATTATCATCATATTATATTTTTCCACATCTACATTACTACATAAAACCAATCAATAATATTATAATTTTATGTACACATGTTTAACACACAATCACATCAAAATGACTATTATGTCTCTACAGGTCTTTATCAGATATAATATACTAGATAGAATATGTTGACATACTAATCCTTCTCAGTTATAGATAGGCATACAAGGTTGAATAGGTCAAATTTTCCATATTATTATCTTTACCATTATATAGGTCAACAAACTAGGTTGACCAAGTTGACTTTGTCATATTCTTCTTCTTCAACACACAAGGTTTTATAGAATTGGGTTGAATTAGTCAATTTGGTTTAAATAGAAAATGAAAGCAAAAATTTGTTAGAGGTAAAACCACTGAGAGGGGGATGGGTTGAATCACTGAGACTGTAAAATTCAACTTCAATTTAAACCCTTTAATGTTCTTAATCAATTACCATAAGCATTCACGAAGCATACACAACATTCATAGTAATGAGCAAGAAAGATAATGCAAGATCAATCACATAACACATGACATATGTGGGAAACCCTCTTGGGGGATTAAACCCACTAGAATATAAAATTGGAATACTATCCTATAATAATAAGAACCAATTTAGACTAGCTACAATTGATCAAATAATTACAATCCCTATTTAGTGAGACCATAATCCCAAAAGGTGCTACAACACCTATTTAGCTGAGCTACAACAACAACTAGAATATTAGAAAGCTTCACCTTGAAAAGAGGATACAACCCTCCTTATATGTTGGGACACCACAACAACACCTATGAACACATCCACCTATAAATTGGTGTCTTCAACACCTGATGATGGCCCTTTAATTATCACTCTTCACATTTCCTCACACTTAATATGCAACAACACTACTTTGCTAAAAAAATTATTACCTACAAGTCATACACATAGTCATAAATCAATTATTATATTCAAATAATACACAAGTAAATCTAACCCTCATTCACTCCATAATTCATGCACATGAGCCTCTCTCAAATCCGTCACTCAATTCTTCCACCAAGTCTCACAAAAACCTAGAAACCATCATCTTTGGTTTCACTATTTATAAAGCATACTTGACAATCAACACCTTCGTCATCTATTATACATGCCTTATATCTTGAGGTACTTATATCACTAAGACACATCTCAATACAATATTCATAGGTCAGCCATAACATTTATGGGTCACCCTTAAGGATCTAGTCCTTTTAATAAGGCCCTTGTAGCCCTTATAGGTCTCATGTGAACCTATTCACTCCTTTAGAGCTTAATAAAAAAATAAAATAATTCAAAACCAATAAGAAAATAATGGACCAATTCCATATGCTTTATAATTCCCCTTTAATTTCCAACAATCAACATAGTACCCTTCTGCTTAAGCACAATTTGCTCAAACAACATTTTGTGCACACAATCACCATGAACGAATACATAGTCAAATTATAAACCATTTTTCATAATAAATATGATTGATCAAAACTTTATAATCCACATAAATCATCCTCATAGAGTCTAAAATATTCCCAAATACCCAATTAATTAATATATATCAAAACAAGATCAAGCAATCTTCTCAAAGCACTTAAAGTCCATGCATGAACACATATTCAACGTTAAAAATTAATTTATTTGAAATAAAACTATTTAATATCTCCGAATAAGGTTAATTATATGAAACATGGAGTAATATTCATATTTTCTTCTTATATCATGAGCAAATTCATCTTGGATCAAAAGTTATGGGTAAAATAATGCAGATTAGATTTTCTCTTTGTCAAATTCAAATATTTAAATGTCAATGGTCAAAATTAAACCTAAACCACTTTAATTTCACATAAACTACTCTCTTATTATGTTAAATACACAACATCAATATTATTTTACTAATCTTGACCTTTAACACATAGTTCACCAAAGCCAAATGTTAAACCTCAGTCACTTTGACTTTATATCATGCACCCTTATAATATTAACTAAATACACACCATCAATCTCTCTAGATAAACCAAGTATTTAAATATAAATTATTACCATTATATATATCTTATAATTCCCCATATCATGACACTTGAAACCATCATGTGCCTTCTAAGCACTTTGCTATTACTCCATGTACTTGTGCCACTTGGCAGCCTTTCGTACAATGTTGACATGTTGATTTCATACACACCATAAGATCAATATGTATGATTTAATGTGCACCATTGGATATTATATACCAAATGAACTCATACTTTAATTTTAATAAACTTGATGGTCTCTGAGTCATCACTATATGTAAGTGAAACTTTGAAGGTTTATATCTTGAGCTAAACAACACTTCAAGACCATAAATGTTTTGGGGAGATTCTTGACATTATAGAAAACATGTCCATGATATTAATTGACAAATATTGACCTTCCACATACCTAAAATAAATTTATAAACTTAATATTACATCCATGTTTCCATGATGGTTTGTGATGGTCTAGAAAGCATTGCAAACTACTTGGGAAGCCAATTTTCCCCCTATATATCTTTTGACATGCTTCAGTGCATGACGTAAAATTTAGCACAAATAAACTAAGTAAAAAAATAAGTAAACCCATATTATCACCTTCTCCTAAAATGTCCACATGTACAATATATTAATTCATCAATATGTTTACTCGACTCTTCTTGCCTCATTGTAAATTTGGCTAAGTATATGGGAAAATACTATCAAAATGCCTAAAAGCCCAACTTTTCACTTGAATATATTTTGACATGCTTAGGATCATGAATTGGGATTTAGTGAATATCATTTAGGTAATAATTGATCAAAACCATATGACCAAATTCCCTTGACTCATTCCCACATGACAATGGTGACACCATCAAATTATCTACTTAGATTTTCTACCACTAGACCCAATGTGTCTAGATGAAAACTACATATAACCATATGAATTATACTTATGCACACAAGTAATAAAAGCATAAAAATCATCTTATGGACATATTTCACATCTTAAAATAATTTTACTATCCCTGAACATCTCTAACCATTCCAAAAATTAGGTTCAACCAATCACATTTCAAGCATACTAGAACAAGCACATTGCACACTTTGTCATTGTCATTTATACTATCAATGAAATTCATCCACTCACCAAGACAACTTCATTACATGACCATTACATCATTTATATCTCTCTAAAAATATAATCCTTTGTAATTGATTTTAACATATAACATATATCAATATACATCTCACCTTTCTCTCTCTTCATGCACTCCCAAAATAGTAACTTTCACTACCTTTGACGTAATGAAAAAGTGGGCAACAACTAATCATGAGGACCTAAAAATAATACCAATAGGAGTAGACCATCTTAGAAAGATAGTAAAAACTCCCCCTTACCTTGGTCCTACCTCTTCTTCCCTTGATAACTTCCTCTTACTCCATGTCAACACTCTCTTCAACAAGCACTATAATCAATTAGGAAAGAACACAAAAGTACTTAACTATAATGTAACTCATAAAGAAACATTTGAGAGGGACTCCCCATAAGAATTATGAGTAATTGCACCATTAAGAACCACCACATATGCTAACTAGCCTTCTCTTCTCAGGCTACTATAAAGAACACCAATAGGACTTCATGCCACTCATAAAATAGGAAAAATGATCTAATCCAACTTGATAACTCACCTTAAAACACAAATACTTTGATATTTTGGATAAACTAAGCAAAAATCACTCTTCATCAGACTAGGCATGTTTAGCCTCCTTGTACCCCTACCTATAAGTTGTATAGCCCAAAATCTTTAGTAGACACATCTTCAAGACCTAAAAAATCATAAATGGAGAACTCTCATATGCCTTCACAAGCACACCAATTTTAAATAACTATCTCATCATCTAAAATATACTTCCTTCACAAACCTACTAGTTAATTAGCCCTCCATATTGATAAAAACATGAATAACTTAAGAACCATAAACCTTAAAATATTTTTAAAACATGATTTTACAACCCATTTGGCCCATTAAACCTATTAAGATGCCTTATACCTCAAATCATAAGGTAGACTAATATTCAAGTAGAGCCCAAAACCCTAAAAAATTAGAACAAGCAAGATCAACAAACCTCCTTCTGGTTAATAACCACCTCCAAAACTTATTTCACACCTAGAAAAACCCATCACACACTTATTGACTAAAAATTATTCCTCCATTCCTTTGGGAACATAGACTTCCTATAACCTATTTTAGGCCTACTTGCCCTTAAGCCAAAAAGTAAGAGAACTGAGAGCACTTAAATATATTTGATTTGTCTTTAACATATCCTTAGACCATAAAAATGCATGGAACATATCAAAAATAAATTCATAAAATGTTTTAAGCACCAAACTCTTCTTAACATTCCATTAATCTCATTAGGCCGTCTGGAAACACCCATTTTGATCCTTTATTATAGCTCATGAACTTGTTTTCCCCTTTTAACCAAAGACCTTATATAATTGGAATTATTATCTTGAGCACAAAAACTTGATTCTTCACAAGAAATATGTGTCCTAATAAGCATAGGTAGAGACACCCTCCTTCATAGCCTCCTAAAACAATGTGAAATTATGAGTTTCCCACAACTCCTCATATTCCTTCTCCTCCTTAGTAAAATGATACTTTTATTTCTTCTTATTATTAGGATTAAGAGAATAAACATGGTCAGCCTCTAAAATATTCTCATTTTATTCTAGGATTGGATTGACAATACGTAGAGATAACAAAGATGCATGATATACCTTTTCATCTATAGAAACTTCCTTCTAATTTGAAACCTCATCACTAGGTACTGATACTTAATGTTCTTTGAATGATACATTCTTATCAATGGCAAGATGTTCACTTGGATCTATACATACCTTAAGATTAGCTTCAACCAACACCTTGGTCTTCTCCTTGAGCTTGGTCTCTTCATTCTCAACATGAGAAAATAATGAGACCTCTTGGCACTTTTCAACTTTTGTAGCTTTCTTCACCATAGTAAACAAATTACTTGGACCTAAAAAATCATCATGACTCATACTTGTGACTTTTGGCTTCCATTTGTTAACTTATCTTCTTCTTTGCACTCTAGGATCTTGATTGAACATATTTTGACTTGTAGACCTTTGCTTGTATAACCTAGCAATGTGACCTTTCTATTCACAATTATAGCACACCATACCTTTTTCAAGAAGCTTATTCTATCTTATCATATTTTAACAAAATCTTACAATGTGTCCTAGTTCATAATAACTATAGCACTCAATATTACTCACACCTTTTGACTGATGACCCCCATCATAGTTTCATGTAAACTCATTTATAATAGGTATCTTTCATTATCTATCCCTATGACCAAATTAAATTACATGTGTAATAGTAACCATTTAATCTTACATACCTTATGGAATTTGGCTATCTAATATGATTTGTCTTCTATCTTCTAGTACTTTCATTCCTTGTATGATTATTATCCTTGTTCACATTAGTCTTCATCTTGTCTTGAGTTACATTTTTTTGTTATTCTTCATATCCAAGACTAGTTCTATCATTAACATGCTTTTGACCACCTAGAATATTATCAATATCACATGAGCTCTTTTCAAATATCATAACTATCTTTAAATTCATAAATATCTTTTCTAACTTAAATTTGAAATACTTATTTTTAGAAACATTCCTTGAGCATTCTTCTTATTTTGATCTTATACTTATAGACATATATTATGACTTAGAATTAAGAAACATGACAACAACTTCATGCTCTCTAGAGTCCTCAACCAATCTTGCCTAAAACACACTGAATTACTCCTCATAGTCCTTGAGTTTTGATTTCTTATTGATCTTATTATCAATCATTAGTTGTTCAGGAGCATCTATTAATGTAGTCTCATTATCCATCTCATCTTCATCATTATCTGAATTATTCTAAGCAGACTCCTTTTGATGTGAGAAACTTCCTTCCTCAGCCATGAATAGAGCTTTATCTTTAATAGGACCATCATCTTAATGATCATATTTAGAGTCACTATCTTCACTCTCATCTGATGAGATGCAATCTTCTTTGGTGTAGAGACTCTTCTTTTTCTTGAAGGACTTCTTGTTATTATACTTTTGGAATCCTTTTTTCTTGTAAGTCTTCTTCTCTTCATCATGGCCTTCACCATACTCTTTATCAACATTCATCTCATGATTATGAGGGTCCTTGCGAGTAAAATTTCCCATTTCTCCATAGTTGAAACATTTGAAGGGTAGTTTACCCTTATACTTCCCTGAATCTATGTTCAATTTCACAGTAATCAAAATAATTAGTTCATCCTCATAAATTTTAGATAAGACATCCTCTTTGGGTTCATTACCTTGGAACTTATTCTTATGATTCTTCTCTATCTTAAATATTGCTTTCTTCTTTGGTGGTATATCATCATTTACACTCATCTCATAGGTAGCAAGGGTGCCATGAAATTGATCCATATTCAACTAAGTAAGATGGTGACTTTCTTCTATAGCAGATACTTTTAGATTAAAATTGAGGGATAGAGAATTTAATGCATTTTGTACTATAGTAGCCTCTTTAATATTCTCTCAATGACCTCTGATGATTATCATAGTTTCATCAACTCTCTATAGAAATGATGCCATAAAATCTTCTTCCTTCATCTTGAGACTTTAAAATATCATTTTATGAGTTTGCAACTTAACAAACTTGACCTTTGAAACTCCTTCATAAATGATCTAAATTTTTCCCAAATCTCTTTAGTATATTTACAATGGATTACCTTGGTGTATTCAATCTTTGAAAGACCACAAGTGATTTCATTCATTTCCTTGGAAATAATATTAAACAAATTATTGTCTATAGTAATAGATGAAAGAGTAATAAAAGCAACATAACCATCTAAAATAGATTTCCATGCATCAAACCCTATGGACATAATGTATGCACTCATTCTTACACTCCAAAAAGCATATTTAGATCTATTAAACATCAGTGCTTGCTTATAGATAAACCTCCTTAATGACTACCCATATTGTACCTTGGATTACCTTCAAGCTATTAAGCCTTTACCAAAGGACCTACTCTGATACCAATTGTTAGAGGTATAATCACTGGGGGTGAATAAATGAGCCTAGAAAACCTAAATTTAATTTCAACCCTTTTAAGTTTTTAATCAATTACCATAAGCATTCATGAAGCATACACACTATTCATAGTAATTAACAAGAGAGAGAATGCAAGATCAATCACATAACTCATGACATATATGGGAAACTCTCTTGGGGGGGGGAACTATTAGAAATATGATTATCATTGATGTTAAAGGGACATTATGGGCATGTAATTGATGTTTACTAATAAGCATTATGATTTAAGGATGTGTAAGGGATCCTATCAAAGGTTAAGTATGATTGGAATGATTGTGTGCATGAGTGGAATTCATATAGTTATTCATATTGATCATATAGATATTTTGGGTCTATGATAGGAAAATATAAGAAGGTAGTTTGTTGACATGACCATTACCACTTATGGATGAATTTGGGGAAGCTAGTCATATGGTTATGATTATATTAATCCCTAATTTTTATGTACTATATTTGAAGTCATGTGATGAAGTATGATAAAATATATGAGGATGCAAAGTTGGTTACTCAGATAAAAATCACTAAGTTTCTATACTTAGTTAAATTTTCAAAAGGGATAAGTAGAGCCAAGTAAGCATATTGATGAGGTCATCATTCACACATATGGAGGTCTGAGGACAAAAGGATCATATGGGTTTTTCCATTTTTGTGCATAGTTTTATGTGCTAAATATCATGACACTTACTGTAGCATGATAAAAGATATGCATGAGAAAAGTTGGGATCCCAAGTGTTTTGATAGTATTTTCCAACACTTGGTCAAATTTATAGCTTGCAAGAAAAAGCTAAATAGGCACTTTGATGATGCAATATCTTGCACATATGAAGTCTTCAGGAGCAATTTGATATATGAATGGAGTATCCTATGTAAGAGGATCTTATGTGCTAAATTTTAGGTTATGCAAGTAAGTGAAACAAGAGTTATACAGGTGCAAAGTTTGCCTTTTACGAGTATTGAAATGGTCTTCATACTTAGAGAATCTACACAAGGTAATACAAAGTTTACATGTTTTTATAGATACCATTTATGAATATTTACAAAGGAAACACATAGAAGATCTGTTATGGGTTTTTCAAGAGCATCTTAAATATATAGTTTATAAATTCAAATGAGAAGGAATGAGCTTAGAATTGAATTATCTTTGCTCTCAGATGGAATAGGGTTTCTTAGTTAAACCCAAAGGATTTAAGACATGACATTAATAGGCATGTTCTATTTTGATTTTTATTGGATATAGTTTGGAACTAGTAGCTTAAGTTATAACTTAAGACTTTGTTAGCATTATAAAATCAACCCCTTCTACCTACAAAATTACTAGCTTGAGCAATGATCAAATTACTTAATATTTCCTAATCCTTTTATTCAATATTTATCCCATCATATAAGTAGTGAGTAATCATAGATTGAAGATCCAATGACATATAATGAACTCAATTTGTCAAAGGTACCTCTGAGTAAACGTGTCAGTGATAAGTGACACAATCATGAAACATTAATCAGTAAATATATAGTGTGGTTCAATGTCAATAATTCAATGAGCAATGTAATATTTCCAAGTGTCTTAATAGTAGGAAATTACATCAATGTCTATAAGCCACACACTAATTCCAAGTGTCATTTTATGGAGAGTTAAGTAGAGATAAAGATCGAGCTCGTCAGAAGATCATATTGTGAGTAGATGATTTTACAAATGAGATCCAATAGAGTGAGTGGACCCAATGGGATAAATTTATTGAGGTTTATCGACATAGTGGTGAGCTAAAGATTGAGTAATATCAATAGAGTGTAATCATTCTAGATAATCAGGAATCAATGAGATGGGATAAACATATCGACATTTAAAAACTAGATATAAATAAAGATTGTGCATGTTTGGAGATCTAATGGCATGTAAAATCTAAAACCAAAAATATCAACAAACAAATTTTAAAGGCTATAACATTAAATTCCATAATCATACAAGGATCTGATGAAGAACATGAACCTATCAGAGATCAATTGAATGAATGCATTTTAAAGTTAAGTAGTTTAAATGAAGACCATCAGATCATGGTACCAAATGTAAGATCAATTATTTATGTTTAAAGATATGTTTAGTCTAATGGCTAGATGTAGGAACATGAAAGTAAGCCATGAAGCATGATATAGACAAGAATATTGATCACTGTAACTGATCAAGTCTATGTAAATGTACATGTGCATCAAAACTAGAGTCAAACAAATGTTATAGATAGTAATGAGAATATAAATTATGGTGGTGGTGCATGAGTTCTAGATGAAATAAGCTTGTAGTTCAAGGAATATGAACTAAAGTCTAAAATATAGCATGATGTATCAGCAAAATAGTGTGAACACATTAAAGATACAAAACCCTAGATCAATTGCATATATATATATATATATATATATATATATATATATATATATATATATATATATATATATAATCTATGATACAAGCAAAAAAAGCTAGAGTTATTTTATTGTGCTATATGGAAGAATATATAGACACAGAGGAGCAGAGTGAGAGAGAGATGAAGTGTGTCAAATAGATACATATACATACATAGAGAGAGAGTGGTCAAGAGGAATAAATCCACATAGAGATAATGTGTAGAGTATGAGTAGTTACAAATTTAACTTGTAATAAAAAGTTAGAGATGGATTCTTTTATGAATCAACATTATATTTTGGAGTTGTAGATCCATAGTAGATCTATTTCATTAGTGCCATCAAACAATCTGAGTTGGTTTTCAAATTAGGGATTGGGTGTTTCATTAGATTTAAAGCTCTTAAATTAGGGGATTGGTATCTCCTTTAGGTTTATGCCATTAAATGTGTAACCAATGAGGTTTTATTATGAGGATTTGACAATGAAGCTAGATTACAATAGTAGTTTCTAGCATCTATTCTCACCATGGTTTTTCACTTTGGATTTTCAATATATAAATATGGTGTCATGTGAATTTGTATGTGTGTGATATATGTATATTTTTTTATCTACATATATATTTTAATTTGCATTAAAATAATTTAAAGAACTAGTTTTAGTTTATATACTGATTCACCCCCCCTCAGTATCTAGTTATGTTCCAAAAATTTGTATGAGAGCCCAAGTTCCTTAGAATAAGATTAATTAGCTCAAGTAGATCTTAGAATGGTGAACATAAATGGCTAGTCAAGAAGGATAGTCATCAAATAAATCACCTCTATTTGATGGATCAAAATATGTATTTTGGAGCAGAAGAATGAATGTTTATTTATCTTCATTAGGGTTCAATGCACGGATGTCTATGATAAATGGATATACATCCCCTAATATAACTCCTACTAATCATGCTATCAATAAATCATATGAGAGTAATATTAAGGCCAAGAATGTTATTCTATGTGGATTATCTAATTTAGAGTTTGTCAAAGTAATACATTGCCAGACTGCATAAGATATATGGAACAAATTAAAGAGCATCTATGAGGAAGATGATAAGGTAAAGCAAACCAAGCTAAAAAAATTAAAAGGCATGTTTTAAAGCCTTATAATTAATAAATAAGATAATATTATGGACTACCTCATTAGGGTAGATGAAATATTTAATGTAATCAGTGGCTTTGGAGAAGAAATGAAAGAATCAATAAGTGTCAAAAAGGTCTTAAGATCTTTGCCATAAAGGTATGACTCTAAAATATCTACAATAGATGGATCAAGATATATGGATAAACTCATTATTTATGAGTTACATGGAACCTTCACTACCTATGAGATGAGAATGGGAGAAACAAAAAAATTTAAGAGACGAAGTTACATTCAAAGTAACCAAGCAAGTGAAAGCAAAAGCATCCTCATCCAGATCTGAGGAAACTGATGAAGAAGAAGCCAATTTTTTTAGAAGATTAAAAAGAGGATTTATAGATAAAGTTAAGTTACCAATTAAATGCTTTAACTATTGTAAATTAGGTCATTTTGCTGCTAAATTCCCTTACAATAAGAAGGATGAATTTAAGCAAGAAGAGAGTGGAAAAAATATGAGACCCTACTACTCCAATAAGAATAAATTATTCAAAAACAAGAAAGGGCCTATACACAAAATAAGATAGTGATTCATTGGATGAGTGTGATATCTTAGATGATGATCATGAATGTGATTTTGTGGCTGAGGGAAATGAATCCCTATTCATGGCATTAGGACCAAATTTTGTAGTTCTAGAAAAAGAAGTTCAAAACTCAAATGAAGAAGAAGAAAGGGAAGTGAGCCCAAAGTGTGAACTCATATGTGCTTTAGAGGAAGTAGACAAGTTGAGAAAAGAAAAGTCAAAGTAGAAGAATATTGGGCAAAAAAAAATTGAAAAATTATCCCAAAGTCTTGAAAAAATTGATCGTATGGTTGTGATCCTAAAGACACAATTTGAAGAGACCAAAATAATAGACTATGTAGTAAAAATTAAACTACGATCTAAATATAATTAGTGAATGAAGCTAGAAGAAAAAAAAGTGGCTTTGAGAAAATAACTTTAGAAAGCTAAAGCATAAATAGATAAAAGTTTGAAACTAAAAGGAGGTTCAGACATTCTTGTTAAGTTAATCAACTCTCAAAAAACTTAAAAAGAGAGATCTAGTCTTGGTTATGAAAAAGGGAAAAAATCCATAACAAGTACATCTAAAAACATATATTATAACTTCAAAGAAAAAAGAGAATCTGGAGAAAATAAAGAGAAGTATTGCAAGGATACAAAGAAAGACACAAGCACTACTGATGAGAAGAAAGCTAAAAATAAGCTCGAAGAAAAGAAAGACATTGAGTCAATCTCTGCAAACTCAAGGAAGATGTAGAATACAAAGGTAGCTAATGGACATGGTTACATAAAGGTGATCTACTTGAAGAAGTGAGTCTTGAGAAGACATCCTCATCTAGTACAAAGAAGTGCTATGACCAGGTATTCCTCATCTTTCTATGATTATTATGATACATGTAATCATTTTGGTCATAGGGATATTGATTGTAGAGTTGTACCTAAATGGAGAAAAAAATTATAAGTATAAATTCATTTTCTCCTTTATTAGATACAAATGTAATATTCTATAATTGCAATAATTTTGGTCATATAGATAAACAATATAGAACTATATTTGTAAGATAAAAAGTACATAGTGTAAAGAAAGGCATGCCTCCCAATATGAATAAAGGTCCACAAGTCTCTAAAAAGGAGAAAAAGAAGCCAAATAAAAAATCTAAAGAAGTGTGGAAAGTGAAAAATCGATCTATGATTGCTCAAAATTCACTCTATGCCAAGGAGCAGAATTTTTGGGTGATAGACAATGGTTTCTCAAAGCATATGATTGGTGATAAGAGTAAGTTTAACAAATTGAGAAAATGTAAGGAAGGATTTGTCAGCTTGGGACACAAAAATTCAATGAAAATCAAAGGCAAAGGAACTTTGAACATAGATGGAAAACTACCTACACATGATGTCCTTTATGTTAAACGATTCAAGCATAATATGCTAAGTGTCATCTAAATGTGTGAAAATGGATATAAGGTCATATTTGATGCATAAGGCTTCAAGTTAAAGAGTTATGGAAGACTAGTTGTAGAAGGGAAAACTACTAAAAGTAATATCTATAATCTTGTTGAAGTGAATGGTAATAGCTACCTCATAGGAAAGATTGATGAGGGTTAGTTATGGCATAGAAGAATGGGTCATGTTTAAACTGATAATATAGTCAAAGTCAACTCAAATATGTGTGTTAGAAACATGCCTAAGATAACTAAACATGTAGATACTACTTGTAAGGAATGTCAACTAGGTAAGTATATAAGGGTCAAATTTCAAACAAAGGAGTATGCAACTATAAAGCCTCTAGAATTGGTTCATACTAACCTTTGTGGTCCTACTCAAATAAGATAATCTAAAGGAGAGAGATACTTCATGTTATTTTTAGACTATTACTCAATAATGGCATGGATAACCTTTTTGAAGGATAAGTCTTAGGAATTTTAGAGTTTCAACATCTTTAGGGCCATGGTGGAAAATGAGATTGAATGGAAAATCAAATGCTCGAGTTTTGATAAAGGTGTATAATTAATATCAAGTGAGTTCATAGAGTAATGTGAGATGCATGGGATCAAAAGGCATTACTCTGTAGAAAGGAGTCCATGGTAGAATGGAGTTATTGAGAGAAAGAATAGGACAATCAAGGAGATAGCCATAATAATGTTAAAAGAAGCTAAGTTACCTGATGGATACTGGAGAGAAGTAGTCTAAACAATAGTATACATCTTAGATAGAGTTAAACTAAGGGTAAATAGTGACAAAACTCTGTATGAGCTATGATATGGAAATCTTACCTCCATCAAGTACTTCAGAGTGATTAGAAGCAAATGATACATCAAGAGTAAACAGGATAAATTTGGAAGATTTGAAACAATATGTGATAAAGGAATATTTCTTGGTTATTCCACTCAAATCAAATCCTATGTATGTTACAATAAAAGGCTACAAAATATTGTAGATATCATAAATGTCAAGGTTGAAGAAGGATTGAAAGACATTGAACCTGACAAAGAAATCAGTATTGAAGAATCAAATCTTGAAGAAGAATTACATAATTAAGAGGTTGAGGAAATGAATGAAAAGTCACCTCCAATATTTTTAAAAAAGGATCATCATAAAGATCAGATAATTGTCAATAAGAATGAAGGAGTTTAGACAAGGAAAAGAGCTGCAATGACCAAGGAGCAAGTAAGTTTTGCTCTAATGTCTAAAATTGAGCCTAAGAGCTACGTTAAAGCCAACAAGGATGATAATTGGATAAAATTCATGGAAGAACTGATCCAAATTGAAAATAATAGAACTTGTTAATTAGTTTTAAGACCTTCAAATAATAATGTGATAGGTGGAAAGTGGGTCTTTAGAAACAAGATCAATGACGATGGAGTTATAATAAGAAATAAAGCGAGATTGGTGTGTAAAACATATGAATAAGTTGAGGGAATATATTTTGAATAAATATTTGCTCTCATTGCTAGATTGGAAGCTATAATAATGTTTTTAACATTCTCTGTTTATAAGAAATTCAAATTCTATCAAATAGACGTTAAATCTTATTTATGGAATGGGAACCTAGAAGAGGAAGTCTACATAGAAAAACATGAAGGTTTTTAATTTTTAGATCAAGAATATTGTGTATGCAAACTAAATAAAGTATTTCATGGTCTAAAATAGGCACCTAGAGCATGGTATTCAAGATTGGACTAGTACTTGCAACAATAAGGTTTCAATAAAGGGTAAACAGAAAATAATCTATACTTCAAATTAAAAGGTCATAATGTGTTGATTGTTGTTGTCTATGTAGATGAAATAATCTTTTGTGGTATCAAAAACAAAATGTGTAAAGAATTTGTCACACAAATTCAAATTGAGTTTGAGATGTCTATGCTTGGAGAACTTTCTTTCTTCCTTGGTCTACAAATAACACAAACTGATGAAGGGATATTTATATCCCAAACCATGTATGCTAAAGAAATACTCAAGAATTTTGGAATGGAGGATAGAAAACCAATTAGTACTCCCATGATAACTAGATGCAAGTTGAGAAAAGAGGATGAGTCCCTTGATGTAAATCAAACTATATATAGATCAATGATAGGTAGCTTGTTATACCTAATTGCATCAAGTCTAGATATTATGAAAGTAGTGTACATGGTTTCTATATTTTAAGATGCTCCCAAAGAATCACATGTCAATATAATGAAAAATATATTTAGATACATCATGAGCACAATAGAATTTGGCCTATGGTATCCTAAAAGTGAAGATATCACTTTGACATCTTATATAAATGATGATTGGGTAAGAATTATGGATGATAGAAGTGTATACACATAATATTTTCAAACTTCTATTGATTAAAGACACTTTTTATCTTGTAGGAACCTATTAATTCTCAATTTATTTGAGTTCATGTCTTAAGGGGTGCATTGGGAAAGGGGTGGGTAGACTATCGATGCTTTATAAGATTTTTGTCCCTTTTGCCACTTACCATCTACACACTTGTCTCTTATAACTATTTACCCTAATGTTTATTATTCTCAGTCCTAATTCCTCTAGTCTTTTTCCTCTTTCCATCTTCCTTTTATTGCCTAGACATTCTTTTATATATTTGATTATACTAGGTTGATTAGATTGACCCAATATAGTTCACGCATATTTTTCACTTTATTGGTTTGTTAGCCTTTCAGTCAACCTAAGACCAACGTAGTGATTTGTCCCTGAAAACATATTGGGTTGACTGGGTCGACCCTATACAACTGATGTTCCTAGGAGAATTTAGGGAAAGATGTTCGTATATATGCAAGTTCATTTTCCACCATTTCATAAGAGATGAATTATTAGTGAAGAAGTGTAAGTGACATCCGATTTATTAACCATTTTACTTGAGAAATAAATCTTAGGGTTCCATAGTTTCTTTAAAGATATGAATCTTTTCTTGTGGAGAAGTCTTTTGGATGATTAGATAGGTTGTGTAGCCTAGAGCTGATTTATCTTGCTTATATTTATATACCACAATAATCTCTTGCAATGCACCTTGGCCAAGGGAGAGATTAAGGCTCAGTGGGTTCATCTTCAAAGGTAAGTATTCCTAACTTTGTTTTTCCTTTGTAAGAGTAGATAGATAATGCATTTGTATTATTATACCATGTACTAATATTCCATATACATTGACATGAGTATATGTCTTATAATACATGTTTAGTTTAGTTGTTTATTTTATTATTTCTAACCCCCACTTTGTGCCACAAGCTTTGGTGTGCACTAAATTAGATTTACTTTCTTGTTATTAGAATAAGTGATATGTTTTAAACCTTAAGACTCCACTAGGATTGTTGTGTGATTATGTTAAACTATAGGCTTTGTAACTCTTCTTATGATTATTTGTTGTGATAAGTGATACAAGTGATCCCCTAACTGGGTCTAGCAGATCCCCATATTGGTCATGCTACTGCTTAACAAGTGTATCCACAATCAAAAGTGTAGTTATTATCTATCTTCTCCAAGCTAGGATTTATTTATAAACATGATGCATTTTTTATTACATAAATTCTAGTGAACCCAACATGAAACTAACCCTTGAAAGATTTATTTCACTTTTTAATTATTTTGATCATCATTTTTTTCATATATTTTCACATACTGGAATGATTATGTCAACCTAATTATTTTTCTCTATTTGCAAGTTTCCAATAATAGGCAATTGGATCAACCCAATTGACCTAATATAGGTTTACATCCTTTTAGACACCCAATTCAGCCTACTAGGTTGACCCAGTTGACCCCTTACAATTTTAACACTTTTTTAGCAAGTTCTTATATAACTTGATTGATTATCTCAACCTAATTTGTAGGTTTCTCAAGAATACTTCAAGGTTCTTCATTAGCAATCTTCCTTCATTGAATCTCTGATCTACCAAGGTTCCTTTATACCTATTTATTTATTTCTTTTCTATCTTTCCTTTCATATTTTGTAGTATTTAAAACTGCCCTTACACAGTTAACTAGATTGACACTACCAACTGAGCTCTATGTTTTCTATGCAATCCAAAATAACTGGATCAACATTATTGACCTAGTTCATTTTCAGACTTTGATTTTATAGTATAAGTTCGACCTTGATAACCCTATTTTATATTTTGTGCATATAGTGTAAAAATTATACTTTGCTTCAAGTTGGAATTAACCTCAAATATGTTAGTAATTAGTTCACACATTTTTTTCCTATTACTTTCATGCTTAGAATAGATCACATAGTCTAATTAGGGGATTTTTAATTAATCACTTAATTTCACTATTTTTATTTTATGCACACATGTCAAAATTTAAAAACAAAACATAAACAAGAACTTAAATATTTTTTCTACACTAGGCCAACCTACTTGGATTTCATCACCAGTTGGGAATCTGACTTGATGCTCTAGTCAAGTATAAAGCATGTTTAATGGTATATTTTGGCTAAACACCCAACACTCTTATTGTTGTGGTGTGTGAAGTGAGGGATTAGGCCTTAATACCAAGATTGTGTCATTTCCAATATAGTCCCTTCCAACCCAAACTACCTAAAACCATCCTTAGATTGTTGTCTAGTACCTTGCTTTTAACCAACTTACCATCACATTTAAAATAATTCTTAATAATATAATTAACAATTAGGTTGAACAACTAGTTAGCTTTACTTTTCAAAATTTTTGGTTGCTCTTTATTTAATTGTGTCCACAAAATCTTGCATTATCTAGCATTAGTGAAATATTTTTCTTTGTGTGTTTCTATTGGATTGGCTATCACTAATCCAATTAACTAGTTATTTCTTTTTGGTACTTACTAATTTTCATTACTTGAAAATTTATCTTGTTTCATTCTTGAAATTTGTCTTTAGGCTTCTTAAATTACCTATTTTTTGTACTATACCGACCCAATCAACCCATTCCTTTTGTACACTGTACTGGAGTGACCCAATCGACCCTGTATAGTTTTGTATTTCCTTTTTTTGTACTAGATCAACCCAATTGACCCTATATAGTTTCAATCACCTCTTTGACCTTTTATTTTTCATCACTCTTACTTTCCCTTCATCATGGAAATTATATTGGATAATGACATTGAGTTACAGTCAACAAACATGATGAACTTTACCAATCCTAATAGGGTCTACCATAGACTAAGTAGGGCTCATCTTTTGGATTCTAGTAATGTTCATATTCCCACTTGAATAGTGAACTATGGGACCCCTCCTAATACCTATTCACAACATACTCCTATTTTCTCAGTAGAAGATCAATCTAAGTTAGAGTATACTCCTAAAATGCTTTTCTTTATCTCTAAATTTTCTCAACATAGAGGAAAGGATCCTTTTACCATTTACAACCTCGTGATTAGTGGTAAAAATAAAGAGCCTCATTCACCTGCTCCTACTTTCTAAATGGGATTTGGAGGTACCACTTTCTTTTGTTCTCAACCTCTTCCTTCAATTTCAACTCCTTCTTATGTCATGACATCTTCTTCTCTAACCTCTTCTACCTCCATGCCTACTATCTCAACTAACATGACAGGTTATACATTAATTGGACCTCTCATAAGATCCATTATCCTTAATTATTCCACTAGTTTATTTTTTTCTACCCAAGACAATCATGCTTCTAGTGCTTCATCCTCTTAACCATTCACTAGTCTAGCTTTTGCTTCACAAGAAAATTTTGTCACTAGTTGCTCACATTGTCACAATTCTTGTCAAGCTCTTATCAACATTAATAGTGGTACCCAAGCCACCAAAACCAACATAAATACCAATTATAAATCTTATAATTTTAATAAAACACACAAAATTTTGTTACAAACTCTTAATCAAATGAATGCCTTTCAAACTCTTAACATAAATCATATGATGAGAATTGAAAACCACCTCCTTAATCTTCAATCTCATCTGCAACCAATGGCTTGGGTCATACATAACCAAAATGTTCCCCCTCCTCATATTCAATATTCTCAATGAAATATCATTCCTTAACTACCTTTAGTCAATAAAAACATCAAGTATATACAAAATAAACCTCTCACTACTCAAATTTCGAACATTGATATAGGAGGAATAACACCTACAATTTATTATAATGGGTTAATTGATCCTACCCTTCACCTCAAAAAAAACTATAAATATTTACAAGAATTAGGTCAAATTAAACACCTTTTATACTACCAAGCTCCTATCCAAAACTCTCATGGATGATTTCTTGGATTGGTACAATCAACTTAGAGCTCATTCCATTTCTACTTTGGAGGACTTATTAAATTTTTTAGTTTAAGAATACAAACTAATTATGTTCTTGAAAACACTTTGGCCCATTTCATTAATTTCAGACAATATGATAATGAAACTACCCAAGCCTTTGTTAATATATGAAAGACTTTCATGAACAATTGTGAACATAATATGGTGGATGACAGTCTCTTTCATCTCTTTACAAATGCTCTCTTCCCTAGACTTCAATATCGAGTCTACACTCTCTCTCTATGTACCTTAGAGGAGTATATTGACTAAGATAAAACATAATATTTCCTAATGCATCAATTTGAGCCACCCCAACCTTATATGGGTCCTCTTCTATTACTTAAGAATAAAAACCACAATATCACCAAGGCATGTTTTATTAATTATTTTTACATCATTCACAATGTTCAGGCTATCATTCCTAACCCTTATTAAAAACCAAATCCTTTTCAAAAATATACCAATCCTCATTTCTCTTCACCTAATAACATCAATCTTCACAAATCTTGATCCTCAGCTTAATTTCTTAAGCATCTGCCTAGGCCTCTTCCTCAAGAGCTTGACCCTACTCATCCTATGAAATCCTAATATGATCCTAAAAAGTTTTGTTGATTTCATGATATTTGGGGTCATTCTCTTGATACCTGTAGACAAATTCATAATTTAGCTATGTATTTTCTTCTTGGACCTAATTTTGATCACGATTTCATTATCTGTAAGCATCAACAAGCCTATGAGATTACTTTTAAGGAATATAAATCAAATGATAAAAATCAATCCTTGAATTAAGCAAATGATCATTTGGCTATCTATAAGGGTCCTTTACCTAATCATAAACCTATCCAAAAAAATTAGGATAAGCCCACCCCTTCTACCAATATCTTAGAAAGTCTTGTTGAACTAGATTTCAAAGAGAATATGTTTAAGACGACTAATATGCAAAGGGTGGTGGATTTCATTGATTCCAAATCTATCTACACTCCTCCTTCCCATAAGATATATCATGTTATCTAGGATTCTTCTCCAACTCTTTTAAATGAGTTAGGGAAAGAAGATATTATCACTTTTGATGATCTAATTTTTTATTCTCCCTTAGATAACACATCCTATTCTATTTCTACCACTATTCCATCATCCTCCAATGCTAATAATAATCAAAATTCTAATAACACTTCTTATTCTCCTTGTCAAAATCAACTTAAACTAATTAGTTCATCCTCTCAACATGATTTACCACCTTGTTCTAAATATTATTCTAATTCTTATCAACAAAAAATACAATGTACTTCAACTTTTCCTTTCGAGGATCTCCTTAACCATTATGCACCTATCCTAACAACCTTTTTATGGGTTACAATGAGTGGGATCCTATTATGGAGCTCATTAATCTCCCATATTAGATTTTGTTCCTAAATATTATGATTACTTCCTGACATCATAAAAACCATATCATGCAACTCCTATTTGATATGAATGTCCCTCATCCTCCCCTAACAGGACAGGAGGCAGCTTTATCTAGCTCAAAAGATAGTATTTAATAATAATGTGAAGATATGTCTATCAAAATTGACAAAACCATAGATACTTATCTTTCTCTATGATTTCTTATCAGATCTATGATTCTCGATGAGATTATAATTCATGAATTTGGTCATCCCTTATTTATTAGCATCCAAATAGGTGATATCCAACTCAAGCATTCATTGATTGATGAGGATTCTAACATCTATGTCACTTTTATTGATTTTATTAAAACTCTTGGATATTCAAAATAAAATCTCAAGTCTACTTGAAACACATTCCAAGGATATGATAAAAGGCAAATGCCTTTTATAGGTTTGTGTGGCTTCCCATTACCATCCTACCTATCACCATCCATGTTAAGGTGATGGTCTTTAAATTCCCCATTTTTTATAACATTGTTCTTGGTAGGATATGGACTCACCACATGAGACTTATCACTTCTTTTGTCTACTATTGCATTAAATTACCTCACAATAGATCCATTTATAGGATTTAATAGGACACTAGCCCTTAGAATTTTGAATAATTCCAAGATAATGGTGTCTTCAAGATTCCTAATCTTAAACCTTTGCCAAGTGTTCCATTCTATGAGTCTTAGCATCTCAAATTTCCTATTTATTCAACCTAAGGTTACAATGGGCATCCTGAGCGCATTGGTAACATACCTCTTAATCTCTTAGATTCAGATGATGATGAGCCTAATGAGATTAACTTAAATATCAAAACCTCTAATCTCTCACCTGATATCATCTTACAACTTCTTCATTCCTTGTATCCTTATTCTCATAAACCTCCTTGTGATGACATTCATATAGCTTGACCAAGACTAGGCATTCTATTCACCATGATTCACCAGATGACAAGGTTATCCGTACCTGTGTCACTAATCTTCACACCTCAAATTATGATGATGGTTATTCCTTAGATGATGCAATATGAGGTAGTCTTGTCTACGCCTATGATGTTGAGATTATCCATTATTATTCTTGTTTAATTGAATCTTTTCATGCATCTCATTATTTTACTTCACTTATAATTACTAATTTTTGAATTTTTCCCCTTTATCACATGGTAAAGATGCCACTAACACCTCCTTTTTTTGAGGACCCACATAGGAATATGCTCATAGATTGTGTTATGACCAAGCCTTACCATTTTACTTGGTACCTAGACCCTCATATCTAGTTTAACCTTGAGGTTAGTGAAACTCTCTTTAGAGCCTATATAGATCCCACTCTTGCTTCAGTAAAGTTGGCTATAGTTGATCCTTTTCCTACTTCTAGTATACTTGATCCTTTTTCCACTCCTATTATTATTGACCCTACCCCTACTTGTGATGTTATTGCTCCTTGCATTGAGTCTATTTTCATTCCTTTCTCATCATCACCTTCCTTAGGTGATGGTTTTCTTCCTTTGCCTAAGATGGCTCCTCTAAAAACCAAATGGGCCATTGAGTGTTCTTCAGCTTCTTCCACTCCTATTATACCTCATTTTATGAGTAATTATACTAAAACCACTTAGAAGCATATCTATTACTTCCATGGAATAGATAACCATTATTCTACTCATTGTCATAAGTTTCAAAAGTATATTGATACCTTGCATCCTTCCTCCCCATCATCAGACAAAGCCATACCTCCCTTGAAGGTACATCCTAAATATTTACTGAAGTATGGTGAGGTATAATGGCATCTCTATGGCACCCATCACATTAATCATTTTCACATCCTACAACATCTCAAAAATCACCTTATAACCATTCTTGGACCTTTTACCACTCCTCCCATAGGTCATTGCCATAAGAAGGATCCTTCTTCTTCTCCCATGGTTCCACCTATAGTGGTTCCATCACCTCCTATGATCCCTTCACCACCTTTTGTGCCTCCACCTATTATTATTTAACCTATGGAGCTTCCCTCACCTATGGATCCTTCTCCACATGTCAGTCCTTCACCTATGGATCCTTCTCCACTAGTGAATCCTTATCCTCCCATAGATCCTACTCCCATGCATTATCTTAACCTAACTTTGCATAATTTTCCTCATCAAAAAAATTCTTTGAGCATTCCTAATTTTTTAGTTGAGGAGATCAAAAAATAAGTATTTTCTTAGTACTCATTAAAAATTAATGAAACTTGAACAAAAATTCAATTACAGCTTCATAGAGACTTATCTGATGTATTGGATAATGTGTGTGGATAGATTTACCAGTATTATGATCACATGCATGGTGATTTAAGATTTATATTTGGATTGGATGTCTGATCCAATCTTATTTTTATCTATTATATCATTTGACACTTTGTAAATTTTTTGCTTATTTTATATAATGATTTCTTACTTTTTATACTATATCTTGCTTGTCTTTTACATATCATTGTTTTTTCTTTATCATTACTTTCCCTTCCTTGTTCCCTATTTTTCTCAAAAATCTCTTTCTTGTATATTTATGATTGTTTTTCTTTCTTATCCTTATTTTCATAGATAATTTATCATGGTGATTTGGTTATACCTACCTTGTTCCCCTTAGTTATTATCTCCCTTTACCATGTGATTATTTAACAAACAATCTATCTCATTATTATCTCCTTTTATCGGTCCACCTTTGGATCTCCTTTTTCCTTTCATTTTTTTCACAAACTAAGCATATACATGGTTGATACTTGAGATCACATTCTAGTTCACTATCAAGCCTAAGTGTCCTAGTCAGTCTCTATCTTTGGTTACTTAGATTCTATTAGCCTTATCCTAAAGTTCATTCATGTGTATCACTATCTCTCTCATGATTGGTCATTCCAAATCCATATGGAGGAGGAATATTAAAAATCCTTCAAAATAACATTAAAATCCAAATCATTTAAATAAAAGGCAATGATATCAAAAGGCAAAATTATTCTTAAAAGTCTAATCACATTAAAAGATGTGATTTAAAACACATCTCCTTATTCTAGTAGAAGCACAAAATCCATATTTGGCCTCATATTAGAGCTAAGGCCCTTTGCGGTAAAATAGGCCAATAGATTAGAAGAGAAGAATAAAAAAATCTTTTAGTGATACCTACTTTCTCATGCAAGTACCTAATATTCGTAGTAGATCGACAACTTTGCAAGGGTTCTTGAAGAGTGGGGAACATGTCATGGGAAGGTAGTTCTATTTTTTATTTTATTTTACTAATATACCTTCATTATTTGATCTTAGTAGCATGTTTATTTAACTACAAATTTGTGTGTCTATAGTAAACATGTTTTTTGGTACATAGACAACCACTAGTTACTTTGTCTCTTGTCATGTCCTTAGTATGCCTCTTGCCTCCTAAGGTCTTCCAATAATATGCCTTAGTCTTGGTTTTTAGAATCACATTTTCATTCCATATATCCATCATATTTCCTCTTTATAAATACTATTTTGTTTATTGATCACTCCCCATGGGATTTCATTTGTGAGTTGCATTGTAAGACCATGGATAGGACCCAACCATCCTCACTAATTACCATATTTTATTTCCTATTACCCAAATCCTTGATTACCTGATTTTCCTATTTATTACACCCCAATGGTGTTATCTTTGTTGAGTTGTAGTGTAAGACCATGGATAAGACCCGACCCTCCTTAAAAAAAATTCCAATACACAAGTCAACATCCAAATTACATGTGTCAATTTTGAGATAAGATTTGATCGATTATGAAGTTACACATCATTTTACATGCTTACCATTTTTATTTGGTATGTTTTATTCTTACTTAATTTTTATTTCACCTTTTTATCAATTTATTTTCTGAGTGCATGTAAGATTTCAACTATTTATTGAATTTTTCATACTTCCCAGCTTGAACTAGTATGATCAATTTAAGACCAATCTTTTGTAATTTTGTTTTTCTTTTATACTTCCTAGCATGATTTAGTATAATTGATTAACATAATTAATTTGTCTTGATTAAAGTTTGTTCCCTTTTACATACCTTCCATTTTATTAATTTTTTTGTCATACTTCCCAATGTGATATTAGTATGATTTTACTTGCTTTAATTTTGTGCAGAAATCTTTCACATTGGTTTAAGAGCAAATTCCTTTTTACCATCTTGTTTCTCCTTATCTTGGTTATTTATACCTATAAATTACTTGTTATTACACATTTAGCATCTTGAAATAGTGTGTAGTACATTTTATTGATTGATTATATTTTTCCAAGTCCTTTTTGCCTGTTTATTTTTAACCATGCATGTGTCTTTCATAATGCTAGAAAAGAAACCACATCTCATATATTTCCTGTAGCATATACAACAAAGCTAAAAACATGTATTAGAAATAAATATATCATAAACATCCATAGCTTCAGCCATAATAAACAAATAAAATCAACCATGGTAACAACATACACATCCAACAATAATATGCCAAAATGAAGTGTGTGTGTGTGTCTATATATATATATATATCATGAGTTTGATAGAACAAATGCAACCATATACAATGTCTCAACTCTATGGCTAGGTCCCATCCTATCTAGCTCATGGTCTAACCATGTTGCCTACAGACGCCTCAATCTATCTCCTTTGAATAGTACATTGCAAAGAGTTTTTCTAAGATCTCAATCCCTCTACATGTCCCTATAGGTGTGTTTCCCACATTTATGACTCTACCAACTATGTTTAGATCTCTATCATCTATTAATTTATAGTCAGATTCATAGCTCTCTCATCTACTATGGATTACCATGCTTGTAGCTCCCCTACACCCCTCACTACTGGTGGCTACATTTTCTCTCTCTCTCTGTACATGTATCTACCTCACTACCTCTCCAGCTAATCTGAACCAACTGACTTGAGCTAGGGTAGATGGTACACTTGGATCCTCTAGTGTCATGGGGTTGTATGGATGTAGAGTCTCATATAGGACATCATGGAGTGCTCCCCTCACTAGGGACCCTCATCTCTCCTCCTAATCCTCACCTACACCTAAAAAATCACATGAGATGGATATGAGATCACTATCATATCATGTAATATCTATCTTTCTTCCAAATAAAATATAAGTAATAACTTAACCATCTCTTTTACTTATCTATGTCTTTGTTACTATGTTCTATCCATCTACATGACCACCTATCATAGTCTCCCCATCTACATGGCCTCCTATCACTTCCTTTATAGATCATCTCCTTAGATCAAACTCTACTATCATGGCTTGTGTTAGTCTCAAACTACATCTAAGTGGTCTCTTTGTCATTTCCTTTGGATTATATATGGGGTCATTTAGGATGGTAATTGTCTCCACTCTCTTCTCTAACTTTTGTCTCCATTAATGCCATATCTTTGGTGACCATTGATTATCTTGATGTGGAGTTGGTATTGGTACATCTAGTATCTCTACCTTCACATCCCTATCATCTTGATCAACAAATCATCATGCCTGACCAATCCATGGTCACTCTTGATGTGGCCTTAATGTCAGCCTCACTATTAGTGGCCCTAGTCCTCTCCTCCATTGTGGCTCCCTCACATGTTGAGCCCACTTCTTGGGCATAGGTATTGGTTCCAACAAATGAGTTAGGCCCATCTACCCTAGCACCCATGCCACTAGATGTGGAATTCTCCACCAAAAATAGTGTCCAACTACCTTTGTCCTCTTTGTCATTAGTGTAATTATGTCCCAACTCACCCATTTAGCTTTTATGTGCTCATATGGATACCACACAATGTATATACATCTTACTAACTATAATTCTATCATGAGTCATGACCCATGTTACTTCATATACACTACATATTTATACTAGAGGTAACCCATCATCAACCACATGGGGTAACCTAGTTAGGTAAAACATAGTAAGCCTCTCATATATCTAAGTTGTCAACAATATGATCAGTCCCATGGTCCTCTACCCTACAACTAACATCTCATATATATCATGTACTAGTTGCACCCAAATGTCTAATCTTAGGTCATATATAACTTTTTCCTCCAAGATCATCCTACTTAAGGCTACCACAAATAGTGGTACCTTTTCACCTAACTTGTGACACATCACCCATTATGTCGTGTTTGGAATCTATGATGTATATAAATCAAACATACTCACTCTTCTACTTGGTAATATCATCTTTAAGCCTATAACCCACATGGTTAAGGCTCTCATCTCCTATAGACTATCTTGTATCCCTACAGTCACCTACGCTCCTACCATAGGTAGCCCCAAGATGACATGGACATCCTCTAGCATGATATCCACCTCTACTGTATCCCCATATACCTCCCATCTGAAGGTGTTAGTCAATCATTCCCAATAATCAAGGACCATGACTAATATCTTAACACTAAGGGGGATTTGGCACATCTCTATTATCCTATCGATACCTATGGATCCTAGTCTAGCCCTATCTCCATCTGATAACCTATCTAACAAATTTGATATCCATTTTTCATCCACAAGTCTCTAAAATATTTTTTATCCTTAAACATAAGAAATAATAAAAGATGTAGTAGTTATTCCATGTCATGTATAGTAATAATACATTCTTTTTACATTTTTGAAGCAAAAATAATCTTAAATTACTTCATTTTATTCTCTTTAGCTTAATTTTATCCTTCTCAATTCTTCTTGATCTTACTTGGTCATTTTGGGCCATTCTCTCCCTTTTTCAACCTTTTGCATGCTTTTCTATATCATTCTAGCCCTTTTGTCAAACTAGTTTGACCAAAATTTTCCTATTTTTTTTCTTGTATGACTCAAAATAATGAGTCAACCCCCTTATTTTCCCCTCCCTAGTGCTAAGTTTCCATTTTGGACCTTTAAAACCCCCTGTAAATCCACACTAGGTCTTTATCCTATAGATTGTACATGATCGACCCATACATACTAGGTTGACACTGTGGATTCTACTTATTTTCTAGCCTGCTGGGTCGACTAAGATGACAAAGTGTTTTTTTCCTATTGACCCCTTACATTTTCCAAAAAAGTGCAATTTTATTTATTTATTAATAAACCCTTCAGACCCATTTCCTATCTTCCTATTTTTTACCCCAAGAGTATAATTTTGCCTCATTTTGACATCTAGAAATGCTTAAAATTCAAAATTAATAAAAATTCACTTAATTCAATAAAAAATATCAAAAACTAGTTTGAGATTCTTAGTTGCATACCTGTATTACACCTGTTACCACCTCTAGAGCCTCTCCCTATCTAGCATGTCATCTCATCACCATCTTAGCTTGTTTTATCTCTAGATCTCTCTTGTCTCTCCTTCACAAATAAAAATAACAAATGACTTGTCTTTTCCCATATTTTAAAACATTTTTACCAACTCAAATCTTTCAATTATTATCGTACAAATTCTTTATTTTACTTACATCTTTGTTTTTATTCATCTATTTTACAATCCATCAAATGCATTAGATTCATGATGACGTAGAGATTATTTTCCTCTACCATATGCCTATCTTCCAAAAAATTAAATTTTTGGCTATCTTTTGCACTAACTTCTACATGTTCATCTACTATTTTCTACAATGGACACCTTCACATTTCTTATAGTCTACTTATTTATCTACAACACTAAGGTAAGTTAAAGGTATGTGTTTTTGAATTCAATCCTTTCTTTGATCTTATTTTCTACTTACTACACTTTATTTAGCATCAACATTATGTGTTATCATGTTTTATCTCGAAGCACCATCTCGTGTTGCACTTACATGACACATGATCAGATTTGAGTGAGGCATATGTATAAACATAATATTTTCAGACTTTTATTGATTACTAAAACTTTGTATCTTATAAGAACCTATCGAGTCTCAATGTCTCTGAGTGCATGCCTTAAGGGATGCACTAGGAAAGGGGTGGGCAGACCATTGATGCTTCATAATAATGTTATTCCTTTTTCCACTTACCATCTACACACTTGTCTCTTAAAACCATTTACCCTAAGATAATTATTCTCAATCATACCTCCTCTAGTCATTTTCATCTTTCCATCCTCCTTTTATTTACTTAATATCCTTTTAGACTATTGGATATACTAAGTTGACTAGGTTGAGCCAATACATATCAGGGGTATTTTTTACTTTCTTTATTTGTTAGCTTTTCAACCGACCTAATACAGACCTAGTGATTTGTCCCCAAAAACACATTGGGTCGATTGGGTTGACCTTGTATAGCCAATGTTATCAGGAGTATTTTGGGTAAGATCTTCCTATATATATAATTTCAGTTCCCATCATTCATAAGATAATAATTATTAGCAAAGAAGTGTGAGTGAACATCTATTTATTGACCATCTTACTTGAGGAATAAAGCTTAGGGTTCCATACATTATTTAAAGATATAAATATTGTCTTGTGGAGAAGTCTTTTGGATGTTTAGTTAGGCTATGTATCCTAGATCTGATTTATCTTGGTTATCCTTACATACCAAAACAATATCTTCTAAAGCACCTTGGCTAAGGGAGAGATTGAGGCTTGGTGGGTTCATCTTCAAAGGTAGGTATTCCTAACTTTATTTCTCCTTTGTAAGATTAGACAGATAATGCATTTGTATTTTTTTCCTATGCATTAGGATTCCATATACATTGTCCTTAGTATATGTCTTCTAATACCTACTTAGTTTAGTTATTTATTTTATTGTTTCTAACCCTCACTTTATGCCACAAGCTTTGGTGTGAACTAGATTATATTTACTTTCTTGTTATTAGAATAAGTTAAATGTTTTAAAACTTAGGACTTCATTAGAGTTTTAATGTGATTGTGTTAGACTATAGGCTTTGGAACCCTTCTTATCATGATGTGTTGTGACAAGTGATACAAGTGATCCCCTAATCAGGTCTAGCAAATCCCCATATTGGTCATGCTCCTGCTTAACAAGTGTATCCCCAATCAAAAGTGTAGGAATGCTCTATTTTATATAATATAGGATTAATTTATAGACATGATGCATTTTCAATTACATATAAGAAGAAGCACTAGTGGTGGTGTGTTTTTTGTTAAAAATAGACTTGTTTCATGGCTGAGCAAAAAGTAAGATTCAGTGACTCTTTCTACAACAGAAATAGAGTATGTAGCAGTAGTGGCAAGTTGCACTCAAGTCTTATAGATGAAGTAAAATCTAAAAGACATCAAGGTAGAGTATAAATCACCTATCTCTAATCTTTATGATATTTCAAGTGATATTAATATATTAAATAATCTAATGATGAATTATAGAACCAAACACATATCAACTAAGCATCACTTCTTAAGAGAGAGGGTTGCAGCTCAAGAGGACATAATGGAGTATTTGCCAACTCAGATTAGATTGTAGACATATTCACCAAACATCTTCCCAGAGAATAATTTGAGTATCTGAGATATAAGTTAGGAGTGGTGGCTCCTAAATCACATGACTAGGTCATAGTCATATGTCATGAGTCTAGGGGGAGTCTCATAGAAGTTTTATTAATCCTTAGAAGAAGAGAGAAAAGGCAAATTAGGTATGCATACTTTTACAAAATTATAATGAGTTGATCATTATAGATTATTGACTAGATTATTTTATTTGATAAGGGGGGAGAAACATTTGGATAAATAGTTATAGATATTCCCTTTACTAATGATAACAAAGTGGGAGAAGAAGATTAAAATGCTTTATCTTTGCAAAAGGTTAGAGAAAAAGTGAAAATGTCAAAGAAGTAGAGTATGTGTCCAAGTTGAGTATTATTCAAATGTGTGATTGCCTAAGGGGAAATAAGTTTGATATGAACAAATTCAGTTTATACTCATTAGAAGCCAATGCAATCAATGCTACAGACGAATCCAAATAATATAATATCAAAACATATAGTTTGCCAATCAATGACAAAGGGGGAGATTATTGGAAATATGATTGTCATTGATATTTAGGACTGACTATTATGATTTTAGGATGTACAAGGCATTCTATAAAAGGTTAAGGATGATTGGAATGCTTGTGTGCATGAGTCTAATTCATATGGTTCTTCATATTGATCATATAGACATTATGGGTCTATGATAGGAAAATATGAGAAGGTAGATTGTTGATGTCACCATTGCCATGTGTGGATAGGTCTAGGTAAGTTGGTCATATGGTTGTGATCACATTAGTCCCTAGTTGTTATGCACTAGATATGAAGTCATCTGATGAAGCATAGTAGAAGATATGGGGATTCAAAGTTGGCTACTCAGATAAAAATCACTAAGTTTCTATACTTAGTCAAATTTTGCAAGGGCTAAGCAGATCCAAGTAATCATATTGATGAGGTTAGATTCACACATATGAATTACTAAGGACAAAATGATCATATGGTTTTATTCATTTTTGTTCCTAGTTTCTAAGTGCTAAATATCATGTCACATGATGTAGCACAACAAAAGATATGCATGATCAAATTTGGGATCCTAGGGATTTTGATAGTGTTCTCAAAAACATAGTCAAATTTGTAGGCTATAAGATAAAGCTAAGTAGGCACTTTCATGATGTTTTATCTTGCACATATGAATAATTTAGGAGCAATTGGATATATAGATGGAATATCTTATGTAAGAGGATATTATGTGCTAAATTATAGGTCATGTGACTAAGCACAATAAGAGTTATGCAGGTTAAAGTTTTTCATTCCAGGCATATTAAAATGGTCTTCATACTTAAAAAAATCTACACAAGGTCCTTCAAAATTTTCATGTTTTTACAAAGATCATTTTTTAATATTTACAAAGGAAAAAGATAGAAGATCTGTTATGGTTTTTTCAAGAGCATCTTGAATATATGGTCTATAGGTTCAAATGAGAATAAATGAGATTAGAATTTAGTTATCCTTACTCTCAAACTAAATAGGGTTTCTCAATTTAACCTTAAGGTTTTAATAAATGGTGTCAATAGGCATGTTATATTTTGATGTTGACTAGATACAATCAGGAACTAGTAGCTTAAGTTATAACTTAAGCCTTTATCATCATTGTAAAATGGACCCCTTTAACCTTGTAATTACTATCTCAAGCAATGATCAAAGGAATAAATATTTATCCCAACTGGATCAATGGCTAGTGCTTAATCAGATATTGAAGATCCAATGATGTGTAGAGAAGTCAATTTGTAAAAGGCATCTCTAAGTAAATGCACCAGTGACAATTTTCACAATCATAAAACATTGATCAATAAATATGTGGTGCATTTCAAAGTCAATAAGTCAATGACCAATGTGGAATGTCCAATTGTCTCAATAATAAGAACTAATATTAATGTTTATAAGGCATGTGATAATTCAAAGTGTCATATTATTGAGAGCTAAGTAGAGATAAAGATCGAGCTTGTTAGAAGATCTGACGGTGACATGTGATCATGAAAGTGAGATCTAACAGAGCATGTGGACCCAATGGGATAAAGTGATCAATGATTATCAACATAGTGGTGAGTTAAAAATTCATTAAGATAGATAGAGTATAAGCATTCTAAAGACTCAAGAAGTAGTGAGATGGGATAAAGAGATCAACATTTAACAACTTGACAGAAATAAAGATCATGCATCTTTAGAGATCCAATATAATGTGGAAGATCAGATTAGAAAGAGTAAAAGACATGTTTTAAAGGTTAGAATGTTAAATTTTAAAAGTGTACAAGGATCCAATGGAGAGTGAGATCCTATCATATATTGATCAAATGGATGCATTTTAAAGTTAAGCTGTTTAAATGAAGACCATCAGATCGTGGAACCAAATATGAGATCAATGATCGATATTTAAATGTATGTTTAGTCTAATGGTCAGATGCATAAAAATGTAGGAACATACAAGTAATCCATGAATCATGATAAATAAAATAACATTTATCATTGTAACTAATCAAATCTATGTAAATGTGCATGTGTATCAAAACTAGAGTCCAACAAATGCTATAGATAGTAATGAGACTAGATATTTTGATGGTGGTGCTTGAGTTCTAGACCTGGGAAACTTTTAGTTAAAATAATATGAACTAAACTCTAGAACATAGATTGATGTGTTATCAAACTAGTGTGAACACATTGAAGATATGAAACCCTAGATAAATTTCATATATATACATCTTAGATATAGGCAAAAAAGTTGGAGTTATTATATTATGTTGTATAGAGAAATATAGAGACATAGAGGAGCAAAGTGAGTGAAATAGATATATATATACAAATAGAGAGAGAGGAGAAGAGAGGAATAAAGGCACATAGAGATAATGTGTAGAGTATGATCAATTATAGATTAGACTTGTAATAAAGAGTTAGATATGGATTATTTTATGAATCAACATTGTATTTTAGAGTTTTAGCTCTATAGTAGATCTATTTAGTTGGTGCCATCATATAAGCTAAGTTGGTGGTTAGTTTATGGAGTGGGTGATTCCTTATATTTGAAGATCTTAAATCAGGGGATTTGTGTCTCCTTAGGGTTGGCACACTTAAATGTATAACGAGTGAGGTTTTTCTAGTAAGGCTTTGACTATGAGGTTGGATTAAGATAATAGTTTCTAATAGCTATTCTCATTATGGTTTTTATCTTTGGTTTTACCATGTATAAATATGGTGTCATGTGAATTTTTATGTGTGTTATCTTTGAATATTTATTTTTATTTGTATATATCTTTTAATCTACATTGAAAGTATTTAATGAACAAGATTTAGTTGATATACTGATTCGCCCCTCCAACCCCTACTCAGTATCTAGTTGTGCTCCAACAAAAAATTACTATAAATTGTAATTGGATTACTATCCTATAATAAAAAGAACCAATTTAGAATAGCTACAATTGATCAAGGAACTACAATCCTTATTTAGTGAGACTAGAATCCTAAAAGGTGTTACAACACTTGTCTAGCTGAGTTATAACAACCAGACTTTTATTAAGTTTCACCTTAAAAGGAGGATATAACCCCCATCAGATGATAATATACCACAAAAACACCTATGAAGACATCCACATATGAATTTGTCTTCGACACCTGATGATGGACCTATAATTATCATTCTTCACCTTTTCTCACACTCAATCTACAAGAGCACTATTTTACCTATAAAAATATGACCTACATTTCATAAAAATGGTCTTGAATCTATTATAATATTTAACTCATCCATATGGATCTATACCCCTTATTTTCTCCACAAACCACACAAATGGTCATCTCTCAAATCTCTCCCAATTCACTCACTCAAGTCTTCCACCAAGTCTCACAAAAACTTAGAAACCATCATCATTGGTTTCATTATTTATAGAGCATACTTGATAATAAACACCTTGGTAAACCATTATACATTCCTTAGTTCTTAAGGCATGTATATCACTAAGACATATCTCAATATAATCTGTATAGGTCAGCCAGAGCATCTATGTGTCACCCTTAAGGAACTACACCTTTTAATAAGGCCCTTGTAGCCCTTATAGGTCTCATGTGAACCCATTCACTACTTTAGCACTACATTAGACAAAAAAGAATATATAACCAATACCAAAAGCATGGATGAATTTCATGTTATCTATATGTCCCCCTTAAGTTCTAAAAACCAACATAGTACCCTTCTGCCTAAGCACAATTTACTCAAAACAACATTATGTGCACATATTCACCATGAATGAATAAATAATAAACTTATAGACATTTTTTAATATTGTATATGATTTTTCAAACCTTCATAATTCACATATATCATCTTCATGTAGTATGAAACACTCACCAATTGAAAATTCATCAAGAGATGTCAAAATAAGCTCGAAGAATCTTCTCAGGTCACTTATAGTCCATGCACAAACACATAGTCATATTTAAACCTTAATATCTTTTCCCATACACACTTTTAGATCTTCAAATTAGTTTTATTATATGATACTGGAGTCCTCTTCATATTTTTTTTTAAAACGTGAGAAAATTCATCCTAGATCAAAAGTTATGGGTAAAATACCGAAGACTCATTTTTACCTTTATAAAATTTAAATATTTAAATGTCAACAGTCATAGTTAAACCTCAACCACTTTTCTCACATCTTGAGTCCTCTCTTATTAGATTAAATACACACCCTAGATCTTATTATAAAAAACTTGACCTTTAAAACACAATCTTCAAAAGTGAAACTTTAAACCTTAGACACTTTGATTGTATCTCATGCACCCTTACAATATCGACTAAATACATACAATCAATCTCTATGAATTAACTAGGTTTTTAAATGGCAAAAATCACAATTATATCTATCTTATAATTCTTGAGATAATGACACTTGGCACCCTCACTTTCCTTCTAATCACATTACTATCATTCCATGTGCTTGTGCCACATGGTAGCCTCTCATGTAATGTTGACATGTTGCCTTCATATGCACCATATGATCGAGATGTATGATTTAATGTGAATAATTAGATATTCTAGACCAAATGACCTTATAATTCAATGTGAATAAATTTGATTATCTATGACCCATCACTGTGTATAAGTACAAATTCAATGATTTCTATCTGAAGATGGATATCACTTTAAGACCCTACATTTTTAAGATAGATTCCTGACATTATAGAAAACGTCTCCATGATATCCATTAACCAATATTGACCTTAAACATACCTAAAATAAATTTACAAACTTACTAGTTCATCCATGTCTACATGAAAATTTATTATTCAGAAATCATTATAAACTACTTGGGAAGCCAACTTTTCCCTTGCATATCTTTTGACGTGCTTCACTGCATGATCTAAAATTTGTCACAAATCAACTAGGTAAAAAAACAAACAAACCCATATGATCACCTTTTCCTAGAACATCCACATGTGCAAAATAATACTTCATAAATATTTTTACTCAAATCTTCTTGCCTCATTACATATTTGGCTATGGGAAAAGACTGTCAAAATGCTTGGGAGCCCAAATTTTCACTTAAATATATTTTGATGCACTTAGGTGAATGACCTAGGATTTAACACATAAAAACAAGGGAATAATTTGATCACAACTATATAGCCAAATCCCCTTGATTTATTCTCATGTGGTGATGATGATGTCATCAAATTTCCTACTCAAATTTTCTACTACTCAACCCAAAGTGTCTAGATGAAAACTATGGATAGCCAGATGAATTTTACTTATGCACACAAACACTCAAAAGCACAAAAACCATCTTAGGGACCTCTTTCACATCCTCAAATCACCATAATCATCCTTGAACATCTCTAACCATTCCAACACTAAGGATCAATCAATCATACTTCAAGTCTACTAGAACAAGCACATTTCACACTTTATTAATGTCATTTAGACTATCAAAGCATTTCATCCACTCACCAGGACACCTTCATGACATCACCATGACATCATTGAAAAATCTCCAACAGAATTGAGGCACTTGAACATAAAATTTTAAATATTCACCATCTTTAAGCCCACCATGGTTCTTTTCTTTCCCTTGTCTATAATTTTAGTATTTTATTTAGTTTTATTTTGCATAAGTTAGTAGTATTTAAAACTACAACCCTAAAACCAACTAGGTCAACCTAATCGACTTAGTTTTGTAGTCTATATTCTATGTAAGAGACATATTCAACAAATTCAAATCTATTACTAAATACCTTTCTTTTATATAATAGCAGTGACCCATTCAACTTTATTCACTACTATTTGCATATAATGTTGCCATAATTGAATATGTACTATTCTTCATCAAGTAAATAACAACTATTTTCTAGTAATTAATTCACACTTCCTTTTCAAATATTTTCATGCTTATAGTAACTCACATTATCTATATAGGTGGTTTTTAAAATTACCATTTAGCTACACTATTTTAATCTTTTTACACATACTAGCAAATCACATAATATTTAAAATGCATGTAAAAACTTGTCTTCCCAAGGCTTACCTACTTGGATTTCATCACCAATGGGGAATCTGACTTGGTTTTCTATCCAAGTATAAATACGTGGTTAATGTTATATATTGATAAATCACCCAACACCCTTATCTCCACAATATTGTTTAGTGAGGGGATAGGCCCCAATACAAAGCTAGTATCGTTACCAACAAAGATTCCTTTCATCCCAAACATATTTAAACATCCATAGATTGATTTCTAGTTCAATATTTTTAGCCAACTCATTTATCATAGTTAAATCTATACTTTCTAATAATACAATAATACTTAGGATGAACACTTAGATAACATTTACTTTTTAGTTGATTTCTTTCTCTTTGATCATTGCATGTTGTATTGTAAAAACTTATATTATCTAGTGTTGGTGAATTTTTTTGTGATGTTTTCCCTAATTTGATTACTCAAATTAATCCCATTGTTTTTTTGTTTGATTTCATTATTTTTACACTTATATTACAAAAAAATTCCCCTATTTTATCACACTATTGTTCTTGTCAATACAATCTCTTACAGATTGTATCTTTCTTCCTACTAATAGTAATCTATCTATTAATACATAGTCAACCCAATTAACTATGTACTCCTTTTAGCCTTTGTCTAGTAATAATTTATTGACCCATTTGACCTTGTACCTGATTATTGACCTTTCTATTCTATTTGGATGACTTATTTCTTTTTATGGTTGCCTTAGTTCTCTACTCTTAAGATCTCCTTATTTTTGCTTAAAATCCTATTATTTTCACCAAGCATCATGAAATCCCCTATCAAAATCTTCTTGGACAACCTAAAGTCATTTATACACTATATAGAGTATTCTTTTATCCCTTTCTTTACATCCCAATAGAACCCTTACTCTCTGAGCACTTCTTCCCCTCCTTCATCTATGGATTGTAACATGGTTCAAATCATGCCTCAAGATGAAGTAGGTTGATCTAATCATTTTTATAAATATCAAGGTGATTCTCATATTCACACATCTCAACATAATGTGGGATCAATTGACATAAGTCTTCCAAAAATCTCACTGGTAATCCTCCTTTAAATAACACTCCCCTTAATATCTATTTGGAGAGTCCTCTTAAAAACACCAACTTGCCAATTGATATGAATCAACTTCTTGCACAATTCATGTAACAAATGAGCATAATTCAAACATATAACACCTCCCAAATGATGAAATTATAATGTCATTTGATCAATATGACTAATCAACCTCTTGTTCTCATTCCTCAAACTAATCAAAACATTATTCCTCCACCTCTTAGAGATGCCTCAGGAAATGTTATTCCCCAACCTATCATGAATAACAAGATGCTTCAAAGCATCCAAAATAAGCATTTATATTCATTCATAATTTCAATTTATATTCAGATTATCTCTCCAATTGTAAAGTATGATGTGACTAAATACCCTACATCCTTTCTTAAAGCATTTGGAAATCTTTATAAAGAGTGGATTTAAACTAATAATTTTTCCACTACTAAACTTCTAGTTAAAACCTTTACTAATGATGTATTGGAATGGTACAAATAACTTCCCCAACCTTCCATCTGGAAATTAAAGTATTTAGTCAATCCTCTAGTTAAAAAATTTCAACACAATGACCTTACGAAAAATTTCCTTTGCCATTTCATCAATGCTAAGAAATCTCCCATTGAATTATCTCATGATTTTGTTACATGATGGAAATATTTGGCCCATAAATCTAACAAAAACATGATTGATGATAATCTATTTAAACTCTTTATAATTTCTCTAACTCTTTATCTTCAATATAAGGTTTGAAATTATTCCCCTCAAATGCTTAATGAAGCTCTTGACCAATCCAAATGTCAAGACTTCTTTAAGAAGAAATTTTAACCTAACACCAAATTCCTTAAGGGATATTTTCAAAATCATACCAATGCCATCACTAGAAATACTCCTTAAACCAAAGTAAGAGTTGCCAAAGCTGGCAATCTCCCATCTTATCACATTCTACTAACTATGCAGTAAATGAAACAATTCTTTTCACCCTCTAAGCCCTTTACTTATCTAAATAATACTCCTAAATTGTATGACCCTAATTAAATTTGTTGGTTCCACACTAAAATTGGTCATTCCCATGAATGTTGTAAAGGGATTACCATATTTATTGTCTCATATATGCTTTGTGATTCCTTTATTCATGAAGCCATGATCTAACTCCATCATCAGGAATACCACACCACTTGTCAAAAATGATAATTTCTAAAATATTCTTATTTTAATAACCAAAAAACATTTCCCACATCTACCACTCATAAAACTCACAAGGATGTTTGTACCATTGATGTTGACTATGACCAATATTAAAACAACTCTCCATATGTTAATATAGAGAAGGTTAATTATCATCACAAACTAGCTCATAAAGATCCAGTCACCAAACCTAGGAATCCATCTTTAGAAGATAAAATTTTCAAAGATACTACAACCAATCATCTAGATTTGGAACCTAATGAGGAAAAATATTCTCCCTCCTAACAAACAACCATTTCCATTCCTTTAAAATCTACCTTAACTTTTAAACATCACATTGGTTCTTCTTCTAAATACCATTGAAACGTTTTAGAAGAAATCAGCTCCATGCCTTGTAAGATTCCCCTTATGGATTTAATTTTTACCTCCCCTTATCAATGCATGTTCCTCATGAAAAAATTATAATAAATTGAAGATCCATATTTTATAGATGAAGAACCACTCTCTCTTGAGCCTAAACCTAACAATGTGCATACCATTAAATCTATTTATCCTTCTTCCAAACTATCCATTGAATTTCTTGAAGAAGACATAATTAATGAAGAGATACTTTTTCATGCTGATGATCTACCCCTATTAATTAATTTAGACATTAATACTACCTTTATTTTAAAAAAATTGGCTAACAAAGGGTCCGATGTTAATGTGACCTCTTTATGGCTCATCTAACAAATCGACTATAATAAAGATCATCTCAAGCAAACTTGCCTCACTTTTCATGGATTTGATAAAAGTAATCAAAATCCAATTGGTTATATTTGGCTTCCCTTTACAATTGGGCCTAAGATTTTTCAAACTAATATTACAATCCTTGATTTACCCCTATCTTACAACATACTCCTAGGCCAACATTGGACTCATAGAATGAGGGTTATCTCCTCTTTCGATAGTCAATGCTTCAAGTTACTACACAATGGAAAAATATATTAACATGAGGACAATCCCAACCCTTGGATTATTTAACTTCCCTATCCTAAATATCAATATGTCATTCCCACCATTCTAATAATGAATAGTGTTACCTTACCTAAATTCCTCAACATTAATCTAGACGTACATGTCACCCTTGCTAATTTAGATGATGATGAACCTAATTACTTGAAACATACTTGAAACACAACTAAACTACCTCCTTACATATTAGAGTGTCTTACTCCTTATTTATTACCTCACGATCACACTATTTCTCTCATTGATGAGATCACTGATTCCCCCACCATGCAATGCTTATGATGCTTCTTACCTATAATATTCCTTCACATGGAATAATTATAGAGTGGCCAAATTATTCCATGATCATTTATTCATGTCTCCATGTAAATACTATGATCTACATATATCCACTTTTAAAAATCCTCCTAAATCTCAATCATCTACCATTTCTCCAGCCTATGATGATAACTACATCATGGACCAAGATCAATCCCAAGACTTGAATGCTTAACATTATCAAAAAACTTTAGCCCAAATACAAATTTGCAACTATGACGTTCATATAATTTATGTTGATTTTGAATTAACTCCTGAAGGTCATGTACCTTTTGTTAATTCTCCATTTATCGAGACTCCTTGGGTGGTATAATAAATCATACCTTTCAAACCTCCAAAACATCCTACATATTTTATACCACCTACAATTTATTCCCCTGTCAATAAAATTAACAACACACCAACCACATCTGATCAACCATCTTCATCTAATCCCCTTACTCTTGAGATTACATTATATACTAAGGCCACATACATATGTCAGATACATTTTAAATATGATCACCATGACACTAAAATTATCAATCTTAAGTATGTATTATGGTCCTCTTCCCACTTTACCTATTGATGAATATATTCTTGAATTACTTCATGCCCAAGAACCTCAACTCCATTGATAACATCACAAACTCAAGAATTTTAAGAAAAAATCCCCTTGTTTCAACAAATTCATCGCTGGAATTGACCCTAAAGAAAATTCCATTTCCTCATTACCTAATGCACCATATCATTTCCAAGATGGAAATCCTATGATTATGAAAAATCTACTTGAATTGAATATGGTGCCTTATCATGTCCTCTACCAATTATAGTCTCTCATGAATTGACACCAATTGAACATGATAATTTTAGTTTATTCTTCAATAAATATCATTAGATTTTTTCATGGTATTACAAGCACATTATTTTTATTGAACCTAGCATCATGTTACATAGTATTATCACTTTCCTAATGCCAAACTTGTGAAAGAAAAGCAATGAAAATTTCAACTTTAAGCCATAAAGGAATTATCAAACTTCTCGATGCTATGTTTATCAAGCCCATGGACTATTCTGAATGGGTTTATAACATAGTACCTATTCAAAATAATCACCATGGTAATTCACATTTACATTGATTTTCATAATCTTAATATTTCTTGTCCTAAGGATAGTTTCCCTCTACCTTTTATTGATGTCATCATATATTCCATAGTTGGTTATGAAATGTTGTATCTTATGGATGGTTTCTTGGTTATAACCAAATTAGCATTATATCCAAAGACTGACATAAGACAACTTTCACTATAGAGTGGGGCACCTAGCACCTATTACTAGTTAGAATGCCCTTCAACATCCAAAATGCTATAACTACCTATCAACAAGAAATGACTCACATATTTCATGATCTTATTCACAATATTATAGAGACCCATGTAGATGATCTCATTGCCAAATCTAAAATCCTCAAGAATTATCTCTCTGATTTTGTCATCATCGTTGATCATCTCCTTAGATATAAAGTTAGACTAAATCCCTAAAAATGTGTTTTTGATGTCACATCTAGAAAATTGTTAGGATTTTTAGTCTCTCTTCAGAACATCAATGCTGATCCTACCAAGATCAATGCTATCATCAACATGCCCATACCTCAATCCATTCTAGATATTGGCACCTACCTTGATAAACTTATGGTAAATAAATGGTTCATTCTTAAAATGGCCTACATGTATCTATTATGTAAATTTTATTCTTAAGAAAGGTAATGCCCTAGAATGAATGGATCCCTATAAAAATCATTTGATAATATAAAATAATCATTGATTCACCCACCTACTTTTCATCCACCTTTAAATGATTGAATTTTAATCTTGTATACCTCTTCCATACCCATATTAGTTGGGGAAATGCTTGCCCAATAACATAATGATAGAAGGGAATATTTTATCTATTATATCAGTTGAGGCCTCATCAATTATGAGAAACATTATAAAAAAGTTGAATGTGATTTCCTCACCATATATTTTTCCATTTAAAAACTTTGACATTATATGCTTTATCAAACTGCTTACATTATCATTCATTTTGATTGCATTCGCCACTTTTTTTTGCAAATACTTTCTTCTAAAAGATAGAATTGGAAAGTGGATCATATTTCTCATGGAATTTTATCTATAAATTATTATCTAAAAAGGTATTAAAGGACAAATCATTACTGATCAACTTGCTACAACTATTTTTATAATTATCGATCACCTTCAAGATAGTCTTCTTGATGATAATATTATCTATATTTAAGGTCTAAACCAAGCATATATATTAAATATTACTTACATAATTTCAATATTGACCTTGAAGAAAGTAATCAATAAGAGTCCTCTATCTTCCCTGAAACTACTAAACCAAAGGTAGTTATTAAAGAACTTTTAAAAATTAATGTCAATCTACATGAAGATATTTGGACCCTTTATTTTGATGGTGATAAATGCCTTTAATGAGTTGGGGAAGTTTGTATGATTATGAGCCTTGTTTGAAAAATTATCCCATTAGCACTAACCTCACATTTTATGTCACTAAAGACATGGTAGAATACAAATCTTTAATCCTAAGAATGAGAGAAACCCTTAATTTATATGTCACATACCTACATGCTTTAGGTGACTCCCAACTCATTTGCCACCAAGTAAATGACTATTATCAATGAAAAAGAGATAATATTATTTATTATCATCAAATCATAACTACCCTCACCAAATATTTCACTTCTTTTACTATCGAACCTATCCCTCGATATTAAAATTCTATTGTCAATTCACTCACTTCTTCAACATCTTTTTTTTCATCAACAAAAAGTTCTTACTAGTCCCACTTTTCATATCCAAATAATAAAATGCCCTTCTTTTCTTCAACCTAAATATTAACTCATCTACCACATTGAGGTTATTACTATTTGACAAATCCCATGGTATAAAGATATCATTAAATTTATTGAACACCGAACTTATCCTCACCTCTATTTCTATTAAAAGACTCACATTCATAAAGAGGTTTTAATTATGTATTTAGATATAACATCCTATATTATCATAATTCTAAAGGTATCCTACTATATTATTTTATGAAATAAGAGGTTCCTCCTCTTCTCGAACAAGCACAATAGGGCATTTGTGGTGGACACTATAGTAGACGTGCTACAACTTAAAAATGCTTACATATGGGATACTTTTAGACCACTATTGGAAATGATACCATTAAATTTGATAAATAATGTACTCATTACCATCTTCATGATGATCAAATTCATTTACCTCCTATCAAGATTAAAACTATATAATCTCCATTGCCAAACTCCATATTGGGAGTAGATCTCATAGGTAAATTACCTCGATCTCAATATGGGCATGTCTTTATAATCATGTCCAAAAAATACTTTACCAAATGGGTTGAGTTTATACCCCTCATCAATGTCACTAGTACCAACATCTCCAAATTCAACCTTAACCAAATCATTTGTCACTTTCGTGTCCCTCATACTATCATTTTAGACAATAGTAATAACTTAAAAAAAAGATGCCAAATAGCTCTATGCTAAATTTTAAATAAATAAAAAATTTCCATGCCATACCATCCAAAATGTAATGGCCAACTTGAGGACATTAAAAAAACTCTTAATAAATTTATCCAAAAGGACATTTGTGACACCTATATAGGTTGGCATCTTCATCTCTATCCTGATCTTTGGGCCTATTGCACTAGCATACACACTACCACTAGAGCAACATCATTTTATCTAGTCTATGTTTTTGTATCAGTCCTTCCATTAGAATCTAAGATTCCCTCTCTACATATATATTTTCATGGTATCATACTCAATTAATAGCTACATACTCACCTTCATGTGCTTGATTTCCTTGATGAGCACTGTCTTTTTGATTTACAACATAATCTCTAATACAAGGCTCATATTTCCAAACAACATAAAAAATGAGTTAAAATTCACATGTTTAAATTTGTGATCTTGTCCTTAAATTAGACTACACTCAATAAAAATAAGGTAAATATGCCCAAAAATGGTGGGGCCATTATTTTTTCAAATACATTCTTGTTCTGAGCACCTATCACCTTTAAATGAGTGAAGGACATATTTTCAAAGAGCCCCTAATGCATAATTTCTCAAGAAATATTTTTCATAAATCCTTACCTTATTTTCATACTTTATATATACTATCTATCTAACACTTTTTATAGGATACTTACACGGATCTCAACATATGTAGCAATTCTCCTTTCACAAACATTAGTCCTTCCTTTTGTTCTTTTGGTTTCCATTTCTCTCATGAGTTTTATTGTAAAAATACATATAGGACCCAATCTTCCTCATGATTTCCTTCTCTTTGTTTTCATACTTTTTACACACATTTTTTCACCCCTCAAATTTATCTTTTTTGAGTTGTAGTACAAGACCATGGATAGGACCTATCCTTTCTCACAAATACCATCTTTATCCCATTTAATTTTTACATGCTTTGTGCACTCTTTTGGGTTTCTCTATTATGAGTTTTAATGTAAGACCATGTATGGGCCCTATCCTTCTTCATAAAGTCACCATCTTTCAATCAATGTTATTTTTATAGAATGTGTTTTCAATTGTCATGAGTTTGTGATCCTTATTCTCAACTTTAGCTTTTGCTTCTTTTGTAGATCACATTTACACATAAACTATACTATCATGTTTTCCTACATTTCCCTCATTATTATGATAAATAATAACAATTTTACTATCATTCTATCCCTTTTTTTCCCTTTGTCCATTTTTATCGATTTGAAATAACTCAAAATGTTTCATGTTTCATTCCTCTTCATTTCCTTCCTTTCACTCCATGCTGGATAAAATAAGATCAAAGTTAAGATAACACTTTGATTTTACCTAAATTTATAATACTCTTAGACACCATGTTCTCTAAGTTATCTCTCTTAGAAACCAAGTACCAAAATGTTCAAATAAAATCCATATTTAACTCCCATGTTTGGTTTTCTAAATTTGTATGGAGGAGGAATGGAAAAAAACATCAAGAAAATTAAAGGACAAATCATTTGAAATAAAATACAATGATAAAAAAAGGGAAACATATAAATTTTAAAACTCAAAATCACACAAAAGACATGATTACAAACACATATACTATCCCCAATCAAAGCTCAAACACCATAGTTGGCCTCATGATTTAACTGATGTCCATTTGGGCATGGTTGGTGAGTAGATTGGAATAAGAGAATTTAACAAAATATATGGTGCTACCTACTTTCTCATGTAAATACCTAATCTTCACAATAGATTGATGACTTTGTAAGGGGTCCTAAGGAACAAATAACAAATTGTGGGAAGGTATATACATTTTACTTTTTATACGTATAACCTTCATGAGATGATCTACATACTTTACTTTTTGACAAAAAATTTGTGTGGCTAGGAAAATTTATTCAAAGTTCTTAAGGTCAAAATTTCTCTTGTTTTCACAAACTCAATTTGAGTGTCTTAACTTTGATAAAGAGTTACCCTACCTTGGTTTTCCCTTCATTCTCCCATCCATAAATTTAGTTTCCCCCTTTTACAAGAATAATATGGTTCTTAATTTGTTTTCCATTATTATATATTCCCTCTTTTGCACATCTTAAAAACATGCTAGCACTACTCTCTTTCAACTTTATCTATCTTTAGAACCAAATAATATGTTTGAGTAACTATGGATTAATTTCTTTTCACAATTGCTCTACATTTCTACAAATGCTTTTCTTTTACCATCTATTATTGTTATACTACCCTTTTTTGTAGACATATGAGTTTGTTTATACTTTAATTTAATTTTTTCATTATTGAGTAAGGTTGGCTTGTTACTTCTCGCTCACCAATGGTTTTTTACCTTTTATGCACCTTTTTTTATTGATGATTGAGTCAGGATTGTTATTGCTTCTTCATTAATGTTGTTTTACCATTTTTTTCTCACCCATATTTATTTAAGTAAGGATTGTTACTTCATTCACATTGATGTTTCATTACCATCCATTTTAGAAATGTATCCTTAGTTTAACTTGGTGAGTTTGCCTTTCTTACTTAAAGTTTGATTGTTTGAGTTTTTCATTCTGTAGTAGCCTTGGCTTTTCAGTTACCGGATTTACTCTAATTTTGACTTGGTCATTTGGTCTAACATAAAACTTGTCACCCTATCTTTCTAAACTTACAAGTACATCCTATCCAAATAGCATCAGTTATCTTGTATTTTTTGCATTTGTTTTTTTTTGCTCTTTAGTTTTGAATCCTTGGGTTTGTCAAAAGCAGTCCCTATGCCCTCCATGGTCAAAACTACAAACACAATAGACAACCATCCAGTGATAAAAGGTAATTCAAGGTATACATTACTTTATATTTCTATTTATTTCCCTTTCATTAATTTACTTTCAGTTATTGTATGCTAAAAAATACTACAATTTTTTTTTAGCCTCAACATTCTGTGTTTCTATGTTCTTTCTTGAAGAACCATCCCTTGTTTCATCTGAGTGACATGTGATGATATTTGAGTGGGGCATATGTATAAACATAATATTTTCAAAATTTATTAATTGATGGCACTTTATATCTTTCAAGAACCCATCAAGTCCCAATCTCTTTGAGTACATGCATTAAGGGGTGAACTGAGAAAGAGGTAGGTAGACCATTATTAATTCATAATATTATTGTCCCTTATTTTCCCTTTTTATCAATACAACCATATCCTAAAAACATTTCCATAAACTTTGCATTCTATTTTGCATCCTCATCTAGTCATTTACTACATTCAATAGCCTTTCCTTAACATAAAACCCTCTTTGATAGTTTACATTACACTATCATCCACATTGAATTTGTATTCTAATTCATAACACTTATTAGGGTATAGGTCATCCCTAGGCAGACCTAGTCTATGACCTAATTTGTTTTTGTCAATAAGGATACTAGGTCGACTGGGTTGAACTTGTCAACCTAAATATTCAAAAAGGATTAGGGTTAGGTCCAGCTATATAAAGACATCTATTTCACCATTATTATAGAGATAACAAGAGTTAATTATTTATTTTCAATTTTTTACAATATTCTCTTTCATCATTATACTTGAGGATTCTTAGCTTAGGGTCTATACTTGGAGAAAAATCTAGTCTTGTTGAAAAGTCTTAGATGATTTAGACTTTCTTAGTGATCCTTATAAATTAGAACAACCTATTGTGAAGCACCTTTGGCCAAGGGAGAGATTCAAACTTTATGGGTTCATCTTCAAGGTAAGTATCTCTAACTTTGATCCTCTCTTTAGTAGATAGAAGTATCATAAGTAATGTATTTTGAATATATTGATCTCTCCATATATTAGGGTTTTACCTATACATAGCCTAATTAAGATTCTCTTATGCATGTTTAATTTCATTTTTAATAACCCCCACTCTATGACATAATATTTGGTGAGAACTAGATTAAACTTTACTTTATTGTTAGTCTAGTGAATATGAAAACATAGGATGTAGTTAGGGTTATTGCATAGTTTTACTTGACTAGAGGCTTTAGAATCCATCCTAATGATATTATTATGGTAATAGATCCCTTGGCTAGGTTTAGTAGAAGCATCTTGGTCACGACCATGAATATTTGATGTATCCACAATCAGAAGTGTAAGTAGGATTTATCTTCTCTAAGCTATGATTGATTTATAGATCTATTGTATTTCCTTTTACATACAAATCACACATTACCAACTTATGCTCAGATTATCTTACATTATGATGTCATGTATACAAATTATATTGGTAAAATATATAGATATCATATATTCTCAAGATAGCACATATCATGCAAACATTTTTATTTTGAGGAAAGTTATTACATAGGTTCAATAACTCTCCTCAAAAGAGGGGAAATTCACACCAATTTGTCATAGAGATCAGGCCATCTAAATACACTCATAGTATAATTTTTAGCATGCAAGCATAGAATATGAAGCTCAGGATTAGGAAAAATAGTAAAAAATAGTAGATAAAGATCATAGTTAGTTTGCAAGAAAAAAAACATAGTTGGACATTAGTGCCAAAAGTGGACATTAGTGTTTTAAGACTACTATCCAAGGTATGGAGCTACTTTCAAATAGCCATAGCAATAGGAAAGTATTAATTTTATAAATCATTAAAATAGGCATTATCCTAGTTTTCATGGATCTAGTTATAAATTATCAGGTTTTTCTTAGTTTTACACAAAATCATAAATGTTATTGTCTAAAATAACATGCCTCATTTTTAGTCAAAAAATGGGGACCCTCTTTTACTTTGGAGTATGATCTTATACTTTCTAGGATTTTGTTGGTTTCTTGTGTGAATCAACCTTTTTACTAATATGTTATGCTATATGTGAAGATTTAAATGTGAATGGGCTTCATTTTCTAGCCAAGCCTGCAAATTTAAATTTGCATTATTAAACACTCAACATGAAAATTCACATCTTAGGCTGCTTCAATTATAATATTTTAATTTTTGTCAATCTGATAAGTCTTAGTATACACATTTTAAAACTTATTTTTAGGCTATTTCACCATGGGTTTTTGTAAATTATCTAACTATTATAGAGTTTATTGCTCATTTTCATGAGTGATTTTGTCCATTGTTATTTTCTTTCAATTCAAAATGACTAAATGCTTATAGTGTTTTACCTCTTAACTTAGTCTATTTTCCTATAAATGGACATTTTTTTTAAAATCTAATAAAACGGATTAGTTTGTGAATTGATTCATTAAATACTTAGTCATTTTTTTAGCTTCTGACTTTGTCATTTTAATTTGAATGTTCTAGCAATGTTTTTTCAAATAGTTAGCTATCAATTTTCAAATTCATTAGCTTTAAAAATAACAATTTATTTTCAAATAAGTATCCATTATTTTTTGAACTAAATTGCTAACTTTAATTTAACATATTTTAATTGCAAGTCCTTAGAAAAAATGCAAAGTCTTCATCAAAACTTTTTTAATCATGTTGTCATAAATTTTGTTCAAAATGAAAATCTTGAATTGTAATAATTAACTAGGTATTGTTGTTGAGAAAATTGTAGACCTTTTTTCATATGTATTAAGCATGAGTTTAACTACAAAAAATCCTACGACATCATGAGGATTTTTTAAGTATTATATATTTTGAACATGTGTAGTTAGAACTTGTGTAATTGAATAGTTGGGATTTTTATGCGAATGAGGATTTATAAAAAAAATGATGATTCCATTCAAAATGTCCAAGTCTTTTGTCTTATGGAATAATTGTATAGATTTTATCATAACATTTGTTCTGAATAAATTTTTTGATGAAAGAAGTAGTTGCATCAGATGGAACCATATAAATAAAAAATCCAAAACAAAAGTCATGAAGTCAAAGTAACATCATGTTTCTATTCTTTTATTTAATTGTTTTTAGTATTTGGGTTTGGTTGTGTTTGAATTTTTTATAGCCATTGGTTTTAAAATCAAATACTTAGTTCTTTCCATGTTTTTTCACAAGTTCTTACACAAGTCAAAATCTTGGCACCATGTGGCAACTTTACAAAGCTCCCAATAGCTCCGACCTGCTCGAAAGGAAGTTTTAACATTTAGGTTATTTCATAAAAGTTGTTTGGTGCTAGTTTTCACCGCTTTTATACTTTAAATGACTTAGTTGATTCTATAGGATGACTCTTAAATCCACTTGTAAATCTCTCAGTAGTCTTAGGCCAATTTGAAATGACATTAGACACTTAGTCAATTTTATTCAAATTTTTTTGAAGAGGATATAATGTCATCAAATCTCTAGGCTAATGGGTTGGTAAGATTATTCCAAATGACATAATTCAATGACTCCACTATCATAGAGATATTCATATAAAGTGTAGAGCATTTGATTTAGGTAGGTGATTATGATGATGCCATATAAAATAATCTTATTTATTTATTCAAATTCTTTAGTTAGGCACTTTTCAACCCTTTTCGGGTTTAACAATTTATGTATCCATTGGATTATAACATAAAAATTTTGTGTCTTTATATTATACATGTAGGTACCTAAAGAAGATCCTATAGCCATGTGGCACCTTTCTGTGGCTCATGACAACTCTAACCAATTCAAAAATGTCTTTCAACACTTAGCTAAGTTTATCAAAAATTGCTAAGGGACACACGACACTTTCCATAACTTTAAAATACTTAGTAAATTCTTCAAAAGGTTTCCCAATGGGGTGATTATTTCATCAATACTCTGGGATATCATTTTAATGTATTGATGACACATTTCATTATCCTACTACTCTACTATCCCACACATGTCCATACCTATGCAAAGACTTTGAACAAGTAGGTTAACAAGATTGTGCCACATGGCATAATATTGATTCCTAATTAACACAAAGATTTTTGTGTATGCCATGAGTAATATCATATCCCCAAGAAAATGGGTGAATGAGATGATGACATGTGGCACAATCCTACTAAGCCATTATTCTCCAACAGTCTTATTGGCATGAAAAGTTTTCATGGAAAAAAATCATTGAATTTATGGCAATAGTGTAGGGAATGAAATCCCTTACCTATTAAAAGGCAGAGATCCCTGTATTTAAAACCAAAAATTTATCAAAAATAAAATATTTACAAGAAAAATTTGTAAATTATGGGGGTAGTAATTTTAACCTAAAAGTATGAGTTTTTAGAAAGGGATGTAAAGAGAGAGAAAAGAAAAGAAATGAGCAACAGATTTATTAAGTTAAACATTGAATCTTGATGAATACATCAAAGGGAAAATTAAAAATGAAGAGGAAATATCTCTCATTTAATGGGTTGAAAATACATATTTGTACTCTTAAGAACACTAAACATACACTAGAAAGACTACATGGCGTAGATAATAAAGGCAAGATACTATTTTAATTTTCTAATAGAAATAACTAAAATATCATTCCTATTCCTACTAAGATTCCTTTAATATATCTAAAATATAAATGAAAATTCTAAATGAAACTTTCAACCTAATTTCTTGCTCTTAATAGTTTATAGTTTATATCAATAATAATAACGATCAATTACATTGAATTAAGTGAAAAATACATAATCCAAAGGAGTTGTTAGTATAAAGTTTAGAAACACCTCTTTGTGTTGATCTTCTCAAAGTATAATATTCTATATTCCTTTACAAAGATTTTCCAAAAACCTTATATTTTAAACATAGATTATGAGATCCTGAATTGGATTTATAGGCTAAAATGGGTGGTTATGGTGAAAAACCACTTATTTACATTTTTATAGAGTTTGAAAAATACTAACAACAAATTATAATTTAAAATAGTGAACAATTATTTTGAGCATTTAACACAACTTAAGAAAACCATTTCAATTTTCTACACTAATTACAAAAGCACATTATCTAATTGCACAACATGAAAAAATAAGCTCGAAAAATTACAAAAGATAGTTTGAAAAATGACAACATACATTCACATGGGGAAATGACATGTGATAATATAGGTTAGGTGTAAAAGAAACATGAGAATAAAATATTGGAACACTGAGAACAATTTTCCATTTTCTTGTTGCCTTATTGAAAACTCTTTTTCTTTCAAAAAATTTTCAAAATTTGGAGAATCACCCTAATAAAATCTTCATCTTATCCATTTGTATACCTATAAGTGATATCTATCAAGCATTTTAATTCTCTCATTTATTGAAACTTGCTTAGGATACTTCATATCTTCATTTTAATATTATTATCATATACTTGGTATTTGGATAATTGGTGATATTTTTCATGATCAAATATAGATATGGGATTAACAATTTCCTAATTTACTCTCTAAATTATTCAATCATAGTTTAACCTGAAACTAGATTTCCATGACAATCTTTATCGTTGAAAAAAGGACATTTTAACCTTTTGACCTTAGTGTCAATCTCCATCATCACATCACATCCAAGTGACTTTGCATTTTTGAATTTATGAAGGCATTCTTGAAGATTTTTTATCCTAAATTTCATAGCCTAGAGGAATTCAATTTGGTAGATGACTTTTTTCTTATTGATGACTCATTTTTTAGTAAGGTCAATAGAGTGAAATTTTGATAATTCAATTAAATTAGGAAAGAACTCTTCCTAGTTCTATTTTCCTTATGTATAACCACTTTTTTTTCTATTAGTTGTTCACATTGTGACCAAATTTAAGATACCATTATTACCACAGTGAAAACTCACAAGGTTCCTTGATTAATAATCCTTTCAATCCAATATTCACTGCATTACCCATTTGGCCTACCTATTTCACTTTCTCCAATGTCTGAGTATGAAGCCCTGATGAAGCAATTGTTGGATGAATTAGTTTGATCAATCTCTGTATCACTGAATTTATTTTTTCTATTTTTTCCTTTAACTCATCCTTCATTGCTTTGTCCTTATCTATTTTCTCAAAAATAGTACCAATTTCCCACTATATGTCTCCCTTCATTCCTTATCTAGTAGACTTTCCCAAATGAACCCAAAATACCTGATAGCCTTAAATTTTTATTTATCTTTTTTTACTATAGGAATTACCACTTCTGTATATATATATATTTTCATCTATAACCATCTATGAAATTATTCTCAAATTTTTTTGATATTTTCAAAAAAATTATTTTCAATGTCTTAGAGTCACTCTCCTTAGGTTCAACAACCTTTCTTGTATTGTTCACCATTATGGATAACTAATGTGAAGTTTTCATGCTCAAAGAAAGAGCTGGCATAGAAGCCAGGACTAGTGGGACCGACATAGCTAGAGTGAAAGAAGGTGTTTTTTAGTTGTGACACCTTGAAAAGATATTTTTAATTTTTCATGTTTGATAATTTTCTCAATTAGATTTTTCGAAGAGGAGACAATAGGTAATTCAATATTTAAGGGAGAATATGAAGAAACATGAGTGATCTCTTGGAGTAGGAAAGTAGATGAGATAGAAAATAACATATCATTTGAAGCAATAAATTATTGGGTTGTATTCGCTACAAGTTCTTGATAATGTGGAAAACTATCACTATGAATATCTTGAGGAATTGAAATAATAGGAGAAGAGGAGATATTTTCACCTAACCTCTTTATTTTGAGCTTCAAAATATTTCATGGTAGAATGTCTTATTGGATAGATTATAGTTATTGCATTTATGATATCATCAAGGGTTCTTCACTTAGACCTACATTAGCTACCTTATTTGATTCATCACATTTTTTTTATAAAATCTACAAAATTCATCCACCTTATGGGGTGTATTGAAATTAACATTTCCAATATCTACTCCTTTGATCTTCAACCATTTTAGAGTTATTTTGAGTATTTTTCTTGTTATACTTCTAAGAGAAATATATTCCCTTTTATCCAAATGGAATAAAAGTAGTGGATTCATTACATTGTTTTCATTTTCAAAGATAGGATCCAATATGACCTCATCATCCACCAAATACTTTGGCACTTTCATTATACCATATTTGACTATTTATTTCATGGTAAACCATTAATAGCCTCTGATCCTTACTATTTTATCATCATCACAATATATCCAATAATCCCCAAAATATGATAAATGTCGTATTAAGGTCTAAGGTTATGCTCAATAAAACCTCTAATGTCAAATGAAAACATAATCTCAAAACTCCTGAGATTATTACAAGAAATATATTGTTCAACTAATTTGTCTTTTATCAGTGATGGAAAAGTATACCTACCAAACAAAATTAGAAAATTCAAACATGTCTTATGTCAACTTGTTAAAAAATTATTTATTTGAGCAAGTTTTCTCACCATTTCAATCAATTCCCACTGATCACTGACATATCAAAAAAGCATATAAGGAGCAACCTCATAGCCATTGATTCTCAAATAACTAAAAGTTGGGAATTACATGAACCAAGTTCCCCATATAGCTATCTCTGTGGTAGTCACTATTGATATCCTCACATTAAAGAGCTCATTTTTAAACAACAAAATGATGGGTATTGTATGAACCAAGTTCCCCATATGGCTATCTTTGTGGTAGTCACTATTGAAAAAATAGATAAAATAATCATTTACCCTTTTGAAATGAGGGTGTTTTCCTTCAATGTCAGTTGGTGATAGAATTCATATACCATTGTCTTCCCAAAATCACCTATTTTATTCAATCCATTAAATATATTCATATCACCACAACATAAATGATATTCAAAGTCATATAAAACCTTTAGGTGACTTTCACTTCCATTAGGTATTTGTGAATTGCATCATATATCGATTGTCCCTAATTGAAATATTATTTATTTTTTACAATAATCCAAATAAATTGTACATCCATGTCTAAAAATTATTCATTGTTTGGTTTCCACTATTTTGTGTAATAGTGTTATTATATCATTTATTTCATTGTTGAAATTAGATCTCATAATAGTTTTTGGGATTTAAGTGGAAGAATGTTTTGGTTTAGTCAACCATCTATTGTCGACATACTTAACACATGAAATAATATTGTCATCCCAAAATCTTTGAAAGGAATTAGGAGTTATATGTACAAAATATTTTTGATTTGAAAGGTGAAAAGCATTGTCTATGTGTTCAAAAACAAAAATCACCACCAATTAACCCTATGAATCTGTCACTTCATCTCAAGGTTATAGTTATTTTTCATGAACAAGACCAATTCGAGAGATTTTACTAAAATTCAGAACATTGCTACTTGTGTCAATCCACTGTCAAGAGTGATTTCACCAAAGTTAGTTTTATGCACTGCATTCATATTCTCCCAAAACTTGTGTAAGTAAATATGACCTAGATTATTATCTATGATATTTTATAAAGTGATTCCAATGTCAAGAGAGGTGTCATGCCTTAAAAATAATTTTTCATGTTTCCTTTGTATTTACTCAAAATTTCATTTTCTAGAATAGAGGAAAAAGACATTAACTTTTACAAGAAAACTAACAAATGCAAGAGTTTGCATAATAACTCCGTATTTGTAAAAAATGACAAATTTATATAACTTAAAGCCAAAATAAGTTGTTTAAATGCACCAAAAGGCCATACTCATAAGTTAGTCTATGGAAATTTCTCTAGTGTTTTCTAATGCCACTTGATGAATTATAATCTCTTGCTCAATTAAATTTCTCAATTTTGACTTCCCCTTTGATCAATCACCTCATATCTATAGGATGAACCTTCTTGGAAAGTGAAAATGAGTAAAAATGAAATTTTACAAATTCCTTTTTTTTTTTAAATCCCATTCCTTTTTTTTACCTTAGGCTATAACAAAAAATTGGCTACCAGTTACTTTCACAATATTTAAACTCTTCAATCTTACATCAATTTGTATGGGATTTTCACTCTTTTTTTTCAAAGAAAATAAAAATGTGATTTGATTATTTTAAACCTTTAAAAACCAATCTTTCATGGGCCATAGGGCTTCATATCGTGACATAAATAAACAAAACTTAATTGAAATTTGGTCTTTCCTCAAACTTTTATCACTTGTCTTTAAATTATACAAAACTTTTTTTTTCTTTCGAAGATGAAAAAGAACTCAAAAATATGATTTTTTAAATGAAATGTCTTCCCTTATCTCCCATGAGATGACATATGGTCGTAAAATCTTAACATATGAGAAAACATAATGAAATTTGATCTAAAAAGTGTCTTCATATTCTTATCTTCATTTATTTTTGGATAGGCATACTTGTATGAATTAGTTTTAGTTATAAAATAATATAAAAATATGATATTTTTCCTTATTATTCAAACCCCATTTTAGGATTTTATGACACATTTATACATAAGAGAAGAACAAAAAATTGTAATTTTAAATCTCTTTACTTAATTTATCATTTTTTCTCCTTCCAACTCCATATGGTGATATACAATACTTCTAGTAGTTAGAAAAACCATTCAAAACTTGTTCTTGATTTTAATAATTCTTATCCCTTCTTGGGATGCCCTATGGATTTTGGAAGATGTAAAAAGATAATGTAAAATTATATTTTGTCACTTGAATTTATTTGTTCATGGGGTCATGTGTATTGTATATTCTTCTCTACACAATAAAATGGATTAAATTTTTCATCTCTTTAATATCTGCACTTAATAGAATCTCACTATGATTGTATCGTTTAGTTTTTAGCTAAAAAAGGAAGAGAAAAATGATTTTATATATAACTCCATTTCATCAAATATTCTCTAAGGATTATGTATACAAGTTGAAGAAACTTTTTAGAAGTGAAGAAGCTTTTGATGTAGCATGACCCAGGAAAAGAATATAACTTCCATGATCTAAGGAAGAAGTAAAGGCAACTACATACAAGCCGAATGAGTCTTAAATTTACAACTATAATTTTCATGGAATGGAAAAAGTAATTGCAATGTGGAGGTTTACATTTACATAGCTTAGGTAAGTACAAAACTAAATTTCATGATTTGGGGAAGTGCAATTTCAATTTCCACAATTGGGGAAAATGAAATTAGAAATTACATGACCATAAAAAAGAAGAAAGTAATTTTCACAAGAAGGACAAGTGTAAAATGAATTTTCAAGTTACATCAAGTGAAAAATTGAATTTTCAAATTGCAAGGAGTGGAAAAATAAATTTGAAAATTGCATGACTTGGAAAAATGTAGGGAAATTCATCACAACTTGGAGAAAATAAAAAAAATTTACATGACACATAAAATAAGGATTTAATTTTACAATTTGCAAGAAAAGCTAACCACTTTTTTACATGGGGGCTCAAAAGTGTTATTGCATTATTCAATAAAAAAAAATTTATGGTTCACCATTCATTTTTTTGATAATTATTAAATTAAAATGAATAATTTATTAATTTTCATATTTTTCAACATTCAAAATTTTTTAACCCCAAACTTCAAAATTAGTGACATAAAACACTTCTTTCACAAATTTTGATTTTTTTTTGAAAATTATGACAAGTCCATGTAAGAAGGCATTATGTCGAAGTACTAGGTGATTGGGATCACACCATGTGGTGAAATTACATAGCCCGTGATCCTAGAGGCAAGATCATTTTGAAAAATAAATGGAAATTCGTAATAGGCTAAGAAAGTGACATATGGTAGTGGGTGAATGAAAAAAGGCCATGTATTTGGGAATAGGATGAAGTCGAACAAATAAGGATGAATCTTAAGGGTCATAAAAATATTCCAAGTGTTAAATAGGGCCCAAAAATGAATAATTTTATTACGAAACAAAGCTAAAATAGAGATAACCTAAGAGAGAGAGATATATAGGATAGGAAATCAATCAGAATGAAGGACACTCTAGCTACATAGCCATCAAAGCATAAGAATGAAATTGATGACCTATTTGACCATCAAAATTTTTAAAGATTGAGAATGAAACACATGTCTCATTTGATTTACATAATCAAATCTTGTCCCACATAAATTATGAATAAGTCATGAATCATTACAATGGCCTATGCATAATTACCAATCATTAAGCATAAACAAAAAATATGTCGTAAACATGCATGGATATAACTATATAAGACATGGAAAATTGATGATCTCAATGTAATCCCAACCAAATTCCTCATTGGAATTTTTTCTTGATTTAGTCTAGCATGTTTCTTGTTATCCTCATAATGTAATTGAATGGGGCTCATTGTGAATAAGCCTTAAATGGGCTAGCCACATCACAAATTGCAACAACTACCTCATGCAATGAATGTGAATTTGAATTTGCATTTAAACTTTATAGGTCTACATTCATATTTAATAACAACTCTTATACCATGATAAGGGATGGCTCTATGTGGATTGTGAGAGAAGGCATAGAACTAGATTCATTTCTTAATTTTCTAGGATAATCTCTTTCTTTCTCTTATTTTAGCTTCTTATTTACATAATTATTCTTCAAGTTTGGTGATTGTATGAATTTAAGCACATTCTTAATCAAAAGAAAAAAAATTATAAATATATTAATGTGAATTTTGTGTGGACGTTAACTATGCATTGTTATGGTAGTAATGCCCTTTTTCTAATAGTTATTCTCTCTCTTATAATCTTTCACTATATTTAGTCGAAATTGTGCTAAGTCTAGCTCAATTAAATATATGTTTAAATGGGAATTATTTTAGTCAAATTACTTTACTTTCACTTGTGTCTATAGAAAGATTTTTTATATTTATCTCTAATCTTTTACTCTTTCTTTATGTTAAGGTTAACTTAGGAATACAACAATCTAAATCTAATTACTTTTCTTGATTGATTTTATACAAATTGTCTTAGAAGTGTATAATTACTTTTGGATTGTTTCATTCTTGGACATGATAGAATAATGAGTAGAGTCACTTAGTTAATAGAATAAAATTTTGGAGGAATTACCTTTTTTAAATATATTATTTATAGTTAATTCTTTTAATTCATACCATCAATACCAAGACACTTGATATGAAATAGTCGACATTAGCCGACTAGATACCCTACATACTAAGACATAATAACTAGGACCTTGGGGAGACTTGCTTGCAAGAGTTTAATTTTAGGAGAGAGGATTTAAAAACCCTTTCCTAATTTTTAGTTACATGCAAAAATGTACATCAACATGTTTTATCACTAGGAGGGTTAAACCTTGATTTGCATTCATTATTTAAAAACTAGTGTGAAGATACTTTAGAACCATTCTATGCCAATGAGCGCAACCTTATTTTAAGATGGAAAGTATAAGGATTAAAACATGATTGAATTATAATATTGATAAATTATAGATATTATAATTCATTAACCACAAAATACCAAAAACAAAAGCTAACAAAGGGAAAGGAAAACTTAAACCCATCGAGTCAACTAGTAGATCATCCACAACTGCATCTACCACTTTTTTTAACTAATTTTTAATCCCAAATCTTTATTAATACCAAACATAGCCTAGATTGGACAAGGAGGTTATTATCTAGTGAATATCCTGAGCAGGGATCATGATTTTGCAAAAAATTGAATAAGGTTTATCCCAAGTTCATAGTCTGAAGGGTCAAAATAGTTGAGGAACACATATAAAATTTTAAGGATGCCTTAATAAGAACCTAGGTCCAACATTAATATATTGCATGTAGATGTTTATTCATATAAAATGCAAAATTTGGTAAATTGAGTATGAATAATGATACCTAATCCATAGGTCCATCTTGGTTTCTCTCATGACCCTCATAGGCATGTTTTCACTAATTCCTAATCATCTATAGCCTCCCAAAATGAACCCTTATAGACATAGATTATTATTTGTATGCTTAATCCATCCCCCTAGGTCCCATCAACCATGGAAAATAACACCCAAACTTGGACTATAGCATTGAAACCCAGGGTGTCCAATTTTTGGTGATATTATTTTAGTGAATTTTGGTATCTAATAGTCATATTATTCTGAATCCTTATATTAATTCATGTTAGCCTAACATGAGTTCATTTAATCCATGATAATTAAATCCACTATAAAATTCCATTCAATGTCAATTTAGAAGGATTATAACTCATTTAAAAGAGAGAAGCAAGAATAAAAGTAAGAACACTCAAATACTTTTCCCTATTCTATGCATATAAACATCTAATAGTATGTTAAGCTTATTCAAACCTTTACACTACTCTATATTCATTTTAAGTACACCTAGTTTTGTATTTACCTACATCTTCATCAAGCTATTACACCAAACACTTCAATGGGATAACTACATATATATTAGTCCCTCCTTTGAGTATTGGTATGAAGGTAGCATACCCACACACGAGATGTGAAGTGCATCTAACATATCCTTTACACACTAACCCCTCCTTTCCTTTTTCTATATTTTAAATTCAAGTTTAAGCACAAAGAGGGCCTAGGGTATTAAAGACTAAATTAGGTAAAAAATTAACTATTCAAAATTTTAGGCTTTGATATTTCATAGGTAGGGTCACATAGACTTGGTACACAAAACCCAGAAAGCTTAGATCACCAGAGCAACATCATCGAGATATGACTGCAACACTAGAACCTAAGGTGTACCACTTTTGGTGATCTTATATAATCAAGAAATGAACTCCAAATTCCTATCATCAATAGTTTCCCAAGTCTACACATAGATTTATAGACCCTATCTTAGTTGAAACAACACAAAATCAGACATGTTTTTAACTTTATCTCTCTTAATACTATTTTTAGAAAATACCTAACTAAAGTCAAATTTTACTAATTAGTATCTTATTTGTTGCATATTATTTATTAATTTTATATACTCAAACCCATTTATTATTTAGGAATTAGACATCTAATTTCCCAAAAATAATAAATCATTTGGTGAACCTGACTTACTATGAATTTCACATAAAACACTAGAAACCCTAGGGTAAATTCCTAGCTAACTTTTTATATTAATTTTTAAATTTCTCCTTGAAAATAAAACTAAAAAATTCCTATAAAATTTTAAAATTTTGTAATAAAATTGTTAAAAAAAAATTTATTTCAAACCCTAGTTGCATGAACTAGCTCCCAGTAATTTTCCAATTAGTTTCTAAAGTTTTAGTTACATATTAAAATATAAAAATCAATTTCAAATTCATAAATTCTTAGTTAAAAATATAAAAATATTTACTTTTTTCAAAACCCTAGTTACATCTATTAGGTCCCATTAAATCACTAATTTTCAACTAAATTTCTAATTTTTCAATTGCATATTTAACTCAGAAATTCAAATTATAATTTCAATCATTCATAGTAAATTTTCTACATAATCATTATTCAAACCCTAATTTCATCTACTAGGTCCCATTACTTCCTTAGGTATCACCTTATAAGTTTTTTCACTTCCTATCCTTTTCATGCAATTTCGAGTTAACTATTTTTAGGATTTTAAATTTTTTATATTCAATATTTTCCTTTTCTATCACTTGGCCTATAACAAATTATTGTAAAAAAATCAAACACTTCTCAAATTATTTTCCTACTTTAACAGTGGCCAAATACACTAGTTTTGATGAAACTAATAAGAGAGAACATCAAGAACTCTTAACCAAACACCCTGACATACAAGACGATATGCTTAAAATATTATAAGAGAAAAAACAAAGAAAAAACAATGATAAATATTATTAACACACATAACAACCAGTTGGAAATGACACTATGGAAAACTATGTCTCAACAACCACCTATAGTAGCCCAACCTACCTCTATACCACTAGCTATAACTAGTACATCTTTGTCTCCTAATGTGGCAACCATTGTATAAGAGATAAGATCTCTTCAATCCAAGGTAAAATGATTAAGAATATAGAATGTAGATAAATAATAATGAAATAAAGACAGAATTAAAATATTAAAAAAAATAGAATAGAGACATATATTTAACATGGTTCACCCAATATGGGCTACGCCCATATAGAAACTACCAATCCTTACTATTTAGTCCAACAAATGAAAGGAAAAACTTGCAATACATCCACTACAATGTCTTCTTCACTCTCTCACTTTTTTCTACCTAATTACAATTCCCTCATATCAAAGGAGGGTTATATATTAGGGGAAAAATACACTAAATTAATTTCTACCATTAGATCTAAAACCAACTAGTAAACAACCCAGATTAACTACAAAATTATAATATTTTATAATACATTTTTTCAAAAAAAAATTGCTTTGAGGGTGCTACCCATAAACCCCCACTAGGGGGGCTCCAAAATAGGTCACCACCCCCATGGAACCCCATGGTGATCATAATGGAGGGGCATTCCCCCCTGCTACACCCCCCTATCAGGAACTAGGCATATAAAATATGATCAGGCTCCACCATTCACTAATCTCCCACTTGGCAACTGATTGTTGAAACTCAATCACTAAAAATCTTGGAATTTTTTGAACTTTGACCTTAACATGTTTCTCATATTCCTTATTATCCTTGAATACCAATTAAAGTTGAAAAATTCTCTAGCTTATCTTTAGTGACTACCTTTGTTAGCATATCTCTAAGATTCTGACTCATATGGATCTTTTCCAACTTCAATTGACCATCCTATAAAATTAAATGAATGAAGTGATACCTAAGTTGTACATGTTTGGTTCTTGAGTGGAATGTTGAGTTATTTTCTAGCTGAATCACACTCTAGCTATCATTATACAAATTTCAATCTTTGTACTTATGCCTCAACTCTTCCATGAACCATTACATCCATATTATCTCCTTTTTAGATTATTTAACTGTAACATATTATGCCTCTATAGTTGACAAAGCAACTATCTTCTACAATTTTAAAATCCAATCAATTGTTGTGTCACAAAAAATGAATACATAACTTGTGGTACTCCTCTTACCATATAAATCTCTAACCATGTCTGCATCAACATATCCTTGTAAGGTAACATCTAACCCTTAATATCACAAATGTCTATCAATGGTCCTTCTCAAGTACTTGAGAATCCACTTGACTGTATCCTAATGCTCTTTTATTGGATGGTTATTAAACCTATTGACAACTCCCACTACATGAGCAATATCTGCTCTAGTGCACACCATAACATACATTAGACTTCCAACTATTAAAGCATATGGCACTTTGGTCATGTCATTTATTTATTTCTATGTTTCAGGACATTTTTCCTTTCTTAATTTGAAGTGCCCTCCCAAAGGTGTAGTCACAAGTTTTGAATCTCGCATATTGATCCTGACTAACATCTTCTTGATGTATTCTTATTGAGATAATGTCAATATCCTATTTTTCCTATCTCTTGTTATTCTCATACTAAGGATTTGCTTTACAGCACCCAAATCCCTCATTGTAAATGAATCTACTAGTTTTATTTTTAGGTCATTTATATCATGCATTATAGAACCTACAAAGAGCATGTCATCTACATACAATAACAAGATAATATAGCTACTAATATCTAATCTCTTAAAGTAAACACAGTGGTCAGAATGACATCTACTATAACCTTGTTCTATCATAAACATGTCAATTTTGAAGCTTGTTTTAGGCCATATAAATTCTTCTTCAACTTTCACATCATTTTCTCCTTACCTTTGACTTTGTATCCTTGTGGTTTCTCCATATATATTTCCTCCTCCAAATCACCATGAATGAATGTAGTCTTCACATCTGACTATTCAAGGTGCAAATATTCTACTACTACCAAACATAAAATAGTTCTTATAGAAGTCATTTTAACTACTAGAGAAAATATTTTGTCAAAGTCAATACCTTTCTTTTATGCAAACCTCTTTACAACAAGTCTAGCCTTGTACCTCTTTTTGCCTCCATATTCTTCCTTTAACCTATAAGCCCATTTATTTTGAAATTCTCTTTTACCTACAAGTAACTAAACCAAATTCCAAGTTTGCTTGTGGACAAGGGAGTCCATCTCCTCTTTCATGCCTTGCTCCCACTTCTTTCTAGTTTCTACCTGCATTGCTTCTTCATAGATTTTTGGTGCACCACCATCAGTCAATAATATATAATAAAGTGAAGGAGAGTAATGTTTATGGAGTATACTTACTCTAGTAGATCTTCTAACTACACTTTCAAGAGTTTGATGTACTTGTAGTTTTTGAACATTCTAACTTTATGGTACTTCAAAATTTCATTTTTAGTAATTTCATCAAGTATTGCATATTTTGTATTTGACTTTTCCTATTTCTTTTCCTACAACTAATCTCTATCCATGAAATTTTCATTAAAGATCACATCTTTACTCCTAATGATTTTATGATTTTTAATATCACATAAACAGTAACCAAAATCATTAACTCCATATCGAATAAAAGTACATTTATTAGATTTTGCCTCAAGCTTGGTTCTATTTTCTTTATCAATATGGAAAAATGCTTCACAACCAAAAGTCTTTAAAAAGGAAAAATCTACCTTTTTACCTATCCATGCTTCTTATATAATGCCACCATCCAAAGGACTTAAAGGCCCTCTATTTATTAAGTAAGTAATAGTATCTAGAACATCTACCCAAACTTATAAGGGCAACCCTACATGAAATCTTATGCTCCTTGCATGTTCCATGATTGTCCTATTCATCCATTCTTACACCATTTTCCTGTGTTCTTAAAACTGTCTTCTCTTTACAAATACCATGGGATGAACAATAATTATACAACTCCTTACTACAATATTCACCTCCATTATCTGATCTAACATACTTCAACTTATTTCTTGTCTCATTCTCAACCAAATCTATCCATTTCTTGAAAGTATCAAAAACATCGTATTTAATTCATATGCAATAAACCTATGTTTTTTTATTTGCACCATCGATAAAAGTAACATAATAAGAAGATCCATAAAGGTATGATACCTAAGCTGGTCCTCATACATATATATACATAAGCTCTAACTTTTCAACCTTATTTGTCCTCCCAAATCTGATAAATCTGACTCTCTTTCATTTTCCATACACACAACACTCACAAAAATCCAAATCCACCTTCTTCATATCTGGTAACAAATTCTTGAGTGGAGAACTTGCATCCCCTTCTCACTCATGTGCCCAATTTTATGGTGCCATAATTTTGTATCCACTTATGTAGAAACTAGAGAAATAGAAGAGTCAACATCACCATTAGATAAATACAATGTACCTACATTATCTCCTTTTGATATTACTAATTATCCTTTAGTGACCTTTCATGAATTTTCTATGAATATAACTATGAAACCCTCACTTCCTAGCTGCCTTGCTAAAACTAGATTTATTCTCAACTCAAGAGCATGCCTCACCTCTTTCAGCAACCATTTGTTTTCATTCTATAATTTTATCTATATCCTACCATTTCTTACAATTTTATAGGGTTCACCACCACCTAAATAAATCTTCTCAAAATCACCTTGAACATAATCTTGAAAATATTTTTTATGGGCTATAGCATGAAATGAATATGTTGAATCTAACACCCAAGAATCATTAATATTATCTAAATAAAGGATTAAAACATCTTGTAACACATCACCTACTATGTTTCTTTCCTAGTTTTTATCTTTTTCTCTATCTCCTTTTTCTCCTTTTCAAAACCAATAATATTTCTTCAAGTGTCCTTTCTTCCCACAAATCTAGGACACCAATGTTCCTCTAGATTTAGATTTACCCTTAGACTTATAATGATTCCTTGGGCTCTTTCCTTCATATTATAATTTTCCCTTATTCTCCATAGTCAAAGCATTACCTGATGTCTCACCTATGCTTTTCCATCACATTTCCTCACTAAGGATAATACGAATAACATCATCAAACTTTAAGGTGTTTGATCCAGAAATAGGAATGGTCACAACCATGACAAAGCCATTCTAGTTTTCTGGCAATGAACAAATAATCAAAAGATCCCTAACCTCATCATCAAAATTTACTCCTATAGAGCTTAACTAATTTAGGACTATGTTAAATTCATTTAAATGGTCAACAATAGACCCACATTCTGACATTTCTAGACTAAATAAATACCTCATAAGAAATACCTTGTTAGATTTTGATGGTAATTCATACACTTTATATAATGCCTTTATCACATCCACTATTTTCTTTTCTTTTGAAATATTGAAGGTCACTAACACCACTACACACAACTATATTTTTCCTAGTGCCTTTTTGTCAAGAACCTCTCAGTCTTCATCCTTCATAGTCATCAACTTCTTTGCTATTTTTTCCAATGGTAGGAAAATATACTTTTGATATCGACAATCCTCTATTTACATCTTCCATAGTTGGTAGTTTTGGCTGTTAATCTTCTCAACATTAAAATTGCCTTCTTTAACCATTTCTCCCACTCAAACTAGGAAACCTCTTTTCCTATGATTTTATCTGCTAAATAAATGTTTGGATCTGATAACGGTTGTTAGTAATATAGAATGTAGAGTAATAATAATGAAATAAGATAGAATTAAAATTCAAAGAAATAATAAAATAGAGACTTAGATTTAACATGGTTCATCCAATATGGGCTACATCCACGTAGAAACTGCTAGTCCTTATTATTCAGTATAATAAATGAAGGGAAAAAGTTGTAATACATCCACTACGAATTCCTCTTTAGTCTCTCACTTTTTCTACCTAATTACAATTCAATCATATTAAAGGAGGGTTATAAATTAGGTAAAAATAGACTAACTTAATTTCTACCATTCGATCTAAAACCTAATAGTAATTGGTCCATATTAACTATGAAATTACAATATTTTATAATGCATTATTCAAAAAAATTTGCTTCAAGGGCACTTTCAAAAAACTCCCACCAGAGGGGGTTCCAAAATAGGTCGCCACCCCTTTGGACCCCCATGGTGATCATAGTGGGGGTTAATTTCATCACCACACCCCTCTTATCAAGAACCAGGCATTAAAATAAGATTAGGCTCCACCATCCGACAACAACATATTGAGCAAGGTGCTTCTAGACCTACATAGGATTTTGATTATTTTTCTCTACCAAATACACCATTGACATGGAATATTGTTTCTACTCCCTTGCCACTAGGTTTTGTTCAACCCAAGCTCAATATTTATGATGGCAAGGGCGATCTAGAGACACACTTGAGATATTTTCATGCAACATGATGGGATCATGTGCCAAATGACTAGTTATAACCAATCTATTCCTATATAACCTACAAGATTATGATTTATAATCATTCTATATTCTATCAAATTAGTTGATCAATACATTAAATCCTCTATCTGACATATTTATAGCACATTTTAGCATCAACACTGGTGATAAAGTCTCTTATGCAAAAATTACACAAAAGAAACAAAAATCAAATGAGCATCAAATAGACTATGTGCTTCGATATAAGACCATCTTGGCTAAGATGAATATCCCCATGGTATATCTAGAGTTATAGGATCTCTTAAAATAGAGCATTTTACCATCTTTTCATGAATATATTATGTTTAAAATATTCTCTTCCTTCATTAGATTATGTCATACACTAAAGTAAAGAGAATCAAAACTCATTTCAATGGGGAAACTCAAGTATACAAGCATCCCAAACACAATAATAGGAGTAATAGCATACAAGGTCAAAGTCAATCATAATAAGAATTAGAATCAACCAAAAAATAATGTAGCTTCATAGCCCCCTTAGTGTGTGGTTTTATCAACACCTCCTCGACATGCATTTAACAATCTATGAATTTCTTCAACTAGAGTTTTGCAATAGTTATTAGAATGTAACATCGTCACTCTCCCTCCAATTTAGGAAGTTGACCTAAAAAATCCTCTTCCATGGTGATATGATTAGCATGAATTTTGTTATTTTCACAAGAAACTAAGCTACACTACAAATAGATGCATTATTTTGAGACATAAGATATAGGACTTGATAGATGACAACCTACTTGATCTTGGCACTCCAGTTGAACCAACATAGGATAAATGTTTGAAAATATTCTCAATCCATTTCCATAGCATTATAAATAAGAGAAAGGGGACACATTAGGTTTTCACCACACATACCATGCACATCCTCCACCAGCTACATACCAGGCACCTTCAGTTGAGTCACATCCTTTGAGCAGTATGATAAGTATGTATGAGTCTAGGGTTTCAACCAGACCTTTGATATCATTGTCAAATCAAGAGATTGTTGAGTATAATTCAAATTATAATATAGTCCTCATCAGAGCACATATTCATAATCAACCCATTCATAGTGTTCTCATCGATAATGGTTCCAATGTCAACATGTGTAACATTAAATTATTGTAGAATTTGGGGTATTTAGAGAAGAATATCACTCTGATAGATACATTTATCAATAGATTTAGTTTTCACATATAGAGTTCATTGGGTGAGACTATACTTCTTTTACAGATTGATCCAACACATTTCACCATAGTTCCCAGTGTAAGATTTTTTGATATGTTACTTGGTCACCCATGGATTTAAAAAACTTAAGTAGTACCATCTATATTTCATGGATGCATGAAATTAATTCACACTAATTAGGTTATTATAGTTAGTGGAGTTCTATATGAGTTACCACTCCCCACTTTAGAGACATCTCCTTTACAATAACTAGTTCTAGCTTCTCCACCAATTTTAATCTCTCCACAAATTATAGTTCTTCCTCTAATACATATTCAAAAATAGTTGAGACACCCATCACTAATATAGAGAATTCATACACCTCCATAGCTTTAGGATTCAAGACAACTTCTAGCTATAGTATTCACACCCAAAGAAATAAAATTGATATTTCATGCTTCTAAACATAAATCACACTTTTAGAGAATTCCTTTTACTACTTCAAGATGGGTCCCTAAGAATCCCTTAGTTGGATCCACTTCTCAGAGTTCTAGGGGAATCCCACATTCAGTTTCCACTTTAGAGATATCAGAATAGTTACAATGCACATAGCTTTTAGAGTAATATTCTTACCCTTTCCATCATGCTTCACGATCATGCATGATTCCTTTATTCGATATAGGATACCATGATAGGGAGTCTCACCCAAGACTCATTAGTTAGTATTGTAGATATCCAATTCCTAAAACTATTCATGTTGAAGTTATCAATCTTACTCAAATTGCACTCAAATGCACATTTTAGGTCAAAATCCATAAAATGCCATAAATGGTTTAAACTTGTCACAAAAAGTGTTAGTTTAGGTCAAATTATCCCTAAATAGTTTAATGAATTTTATGGGACAACTAACTTTGATCAGATCAGTTCAAGTTAAAATGACCATTTCACCATTTACTGCCTTAGATCACTCTTTTCTTCTAATTCTTTGGTACACATCATGTACATTTGTTATTTATTGTTGGCAACATCCTAAATGGGAATATGGTTCCAATACATCTAATGTCACTTTTTGAGTCTTCTCGAGTCAAATTATGACCCAGTAATATGACTTTTTGACCATTTTGATTAATTGAGGGCCAACCTTCAAATAATTGCACAAATGTTAAATAACATTGTTTAAGGATAATTAATCCAATTCAAGAGATTAAGCGGATTTTATGTTAGAGTTATTGAATATTTCTTTTTGAAAATTGATTCTTATTATCTAAATCACCTAGTGACACCATCTATGGGGGGCATCCATCAAGCTATAAGTGCATAAAATATCAATATTATGGGTCACCCATGCCTAGTTAATGCCTCCCATTCCTCTTCAATGCCCCTTTTTCCAAGGTCATCTTGAGGATATTTATGGATTTAATTCAAAATATTAGGATTATCCTCAACCACACATCTAAATCTTAAGATGGATGGTTTAAGTTAATCCTAACCAATCTCCAGAAGCTATAAATAGAGAGGCAATGGATATCATTTCTAAGCTATTTTGGTGCAAAGTTATTATTCTCAAATATCTTCAAAGCTTAAACATTACAAATTTATAATGCTAAGTTGTTTCCACAAAGCTTCATTGATAGGCTAGTTTAGTGGCTTAAAATCAAGAGCCTAGGTTTTATGGAGTGTTCTCTAGGCATTAGAGGAGCTTACCACCATTGTTGACAAATACAAGGATGCTTAATCAAGGGAGAATAGGTTTTTGAGCCACATAGGTATGGCGAATCCATTTGGGAAGGTAATATGGTGATTATTTTCTTTAATTTGTTTCTTTTTATCTTTTTTAATTCCTATAGGAATAGATAGACTTGGTTATTTAGTTATTTATGCATGTTTCATTATTTATTGAGTAATACTTGACTAACTTGCTTTGAAATCCTCTCTACATCTTGGCATGCTTGGTGGGACTAGATGCATCCTACACTTAAATAAGATCTATTCACAACTTTTAAAAATTCCTTTGAGCTCTTAAAACTCTTGTAAATTGATTTTCTAACTTTATTTTTCCATTTTTGGTTGCCATAATTTTTACATAGTAACCGACATTGGCAATAATATCTACATCAATTACTGACTTAACTGACATTGATTAGCAGAACTATAATGAAATTATTTTAATGATAAGGTAGAATATCAAAAATTAATCCACATATGATTGAAATATATCATAATATATGATAATATACAAGCCATTTCAAGGGGACAACCTCCACAATCTTCAATAAGAGCAAAATTCAGAATGTGATGATAAATAATTACTCACTACCTCCTATATATAGTCTATCTAGGTAATGGTTACTCCATAGGCTGACCCACTAACCAAATGAATGCATAAAGAAATGTGATATAACATCAAAGAGGGATAATTAAGACATAAGTAAGATATTCCTATCCTAATACATGCAATAGGTTAGGGGCATATCATACCCTTCCCCTTCAAACCAACATTGTCCTCAAATTGAACAACTCTAGATATCGTTGCAAAAAATCTTCACCTCCCCAAGTTTCATATTCACTACTTAAGTTATTCCACTTGATCAGATATTCCATAATATCTCTAGTTCTCAACCTCCTAGTACATGGTTGGAGGATCTTCTCTCATTCCAAAATGACTCATCCTTATTCATCTAGTTCTAGGAGCTCTGTCTAGGCTAAAACTTTCTATCTAATGACCTTCTTCAAATCAGAAACATGAAGTACTCAGTGTATGTAAGATGAATGAGGTAACTCAAGCTTGTTAGCCTCACTTCCAATTTTCTATAGAACCTGATAAGGGCCATAATACATAGAAACAAGTTAATTATCCTTTTTATGTTGCTTCAAGGACATCTACTTGTCAGGGTGCAAACATACAAATAGCTAGTCACCCACCTCAAAATTTCACTCACTACGGTGTTTATTTTCTTGTTGCTTCATCTTGTTTTGTTCCAAGGCCAAATTCTCTCTCAAACTAGCCAAAACTTCTTGTTGATGCTGAATGTGCTCCTCCACATCTCGAACCTTGGTTTGCACCTTTAACGAAGAAGTGATGGAAGGTGGATGGTAACCATATATCGCTAGAAATGGAGACATTTTAGAAAAAGGTATGGAAAGATGTGTTATACCACCATTGTACAAGTGGTAGCCATTTAACCCAATGTTCTTATTTATCTGATACAAAACAACATAGATACCCCTATAAACATTTGTTAACCACTTATATTTATCCATAAGGTTAGGGTGGTAAGATGAGCTATGAGCTAGCTAAGTACCCAAATAGGAAAATAGTTTAGTCCATAAATTACTAGTTAAAATAGGATCATGATCACTTACAATTATTTTTGGGGTTCCATGTAATTTTAGAACTACCTCCAAAAAAATAACTGCTACTATACTTGCTGAAAATGGGTGTGAGAGATCACAAAAATGGGCATATTTTATAAGCCTATCCACAATGACCAAGATAACATTCTTACCTTCAGAACAAGGCAACCCTGTGACGAAATCCATGGAAACCTCCTCCCACCTTTGACTAGGAATTGTTAATGGTTGTAACAGACCTTGGGTATTAACTATCTCACCTTTATCATATTGGCATACTAAGCATTCTACCATAAAATTTTGTATATATACCTTGAGTCCTTCCCAAAATAATTCTTTCTTAATATGTATTGGTGATGAATATGCACTTTTTTTGTGCTTGATGATCCCTACCTCCATCATCTCATGGACCGTCTTTTCAATTTCAATCTTTTGTGCATATGGATATCTATATGGTCTGATATTTAGTGGTTGAATCCCTAGAAGTAGTTGAATGGCATGATCATTTTCTCTTTTTTGGTGGTAATCCTTTTGGCCTAGCCCTAAAAATAAATCGGTGGTCATCAAGAATCATCTATAGATCAGGATGTATAGATGTCTATGTGGGTTGAACTTGTATGGAACATAATCATGCAATAATTCCCTTTGCCTCTTTTTTTAGCATCTTGGTCATCTGATGTGAACTAATCAATTTTGGAGATTTTCCCCATAATCCACATAGTTCAATTTTCCTACCTTCAGAATGAAAGTGCATAAATAGTTCTTGGAAGTTCATCTCAATGGTACCCAAGGGTGTGAGCCATTGGACTCCCAAAACAATGTATGTGATACCCATGGGAATAGTAAACATAGGAGAATTGAGATTGTAATCACCAATAACAAGCTTAATATTATGGAATTTGCCTAAATAATTAATTGTTCCACCATCTGCAATCATGACCTAAAATTATGGTGCTGGGTAGATCAAATAGTTCAATCAAGTGGCCAACTTATGGTTGATCAAGTTATGTGTGTTCCCTGAATCAATCAACATTTTCACCTTTTATTTCTTCAGGAAACCCACCACCTTAAGAGTTTGTGGAGTGATAATACCTACAAGTGCATGAAAAGAGATTATAGGTTTGGAATCTTTAGGTACCTCCTCTATCTCTTCCTCATCATCATTGGAGGCATCATCTTCTTCTTCATCTTTATTATATCCCTTAATGTAGAGTAACTTCTTCTCAGCACATCTATGTCCTTTGATCCACTTTATTTTAGAATCGAAACATAATCCTTTTGCATGCTTCTCTTCAATTTGTTGAGGGGTCAATCTGGTGCGTGGAGGAAATGTTGGTGTCGATGTGCTACGATATTCAAAGTGAGTGAATGGATGCTTATTCTTGGCTATGATTTTTTCCTTAGCTCTGGATGCCATGATAATAGAATCATAAATCTTAAGTGGATTAAACATGTGTACCTCATGTTGAATGTGGTCCTTGAGTCCATCAAAAAATAGGTCATTCAAGTTCTCCTCAAAAATTATCTCCACACGTAAGGATAGGTTATAAAAATGATGAATATAATCCTTGACAGAGCTAGTCTATCACAATTTTTCTAGTTGGCTGAAGTAATTCTCTGTCACACTATTGCCATAGTGTAATCCTCTATAAGAAATGACCAGGTGACACTAAGAGTCATCTTTTTATTTTGAGCACACAACCATCGATACCAAATGAATTGATCAGGTTCAAGATACAAGGATGCCATGGAAACCTTCTGTCCACCTTGGATCTGATGCAGATAAAAAAAAATCTCCATTTGGTTGATCCAATTGAGTGGATATTTTCCATCAAATTTGCGCATATACACCTTTGGTAACAGGTTCCTCTGTGGTAATGTAGTTTCATTTGAAGTAGACTGGTTGGGAGAACCACCCTAGTGGGGTTATGTAATAGTGATAGCTAGATGATTTGACTGATTATTTTTTAAATCCATCATGATATCTACCAAACTATCTTGTATGGATTTCATATTAGATTGTATGCCTTACACCTCACTTTAAATGCCTTGCACACTATAGTCAAGCTGGCTCACTTTGTGATCTATGTTAGAGAATCCTGGTACAAAATATCTAGCACATTCCCCACTTGACTCCATCTCTTCTTTTTTAGGAGTTTTACCTAGAGTTTCATCACCCTTTCCTCAACCCTGAGTTTGTGGACCTGCCATAAAAGGGCTTTACAATGTCCACCATGATTGGCACTTTTGACTCAACTTTGACCAACCAATTTTTGGGCTTATGTTGGCCTCAAATAAAAACATACAAAGAACATAACCTGTCCAATTTTTTTTAATCTTTCCAAAAATTTAAATAACTCAAAAAAAGTCTTATAATTCCATACTATAGAGCAATTTTATCAAAAACCCTAAAATGGCGATAACTTTTTAAAAACAAATCCAAATGATCTAAAATTTTAGTGAAAGATTAATTTAATTATTTCTCACCTCTAGTAAACAAATTGATGATAAATTTGAAACCATTTTTGATATATAGCCAAATTTTAAAATTTAGTGTTTCACCCACAAGATTGCCCAAATCATAGCTCTGATACCACTTGTAATTAAATTAATTCAACAATAAAGTATAATAGTAGAAATAGATCCAAATATGACTGAAATATATCATAAGATATGATAATAGACAAGCCACTTTGAGGGGGAAACCTTCATGAGCTCCAATAAGAGCAATGTTCATAATATGATGATAAATAATTACCCACTACCTCCTATATATAGTCTATCTAGACCATGGTTACTCTATAGGCTGACCTACTAACCAAATGAATGCATAGATAAATGTGATATAGCATCAAAGAGGGATAAGTAAGCCATAAGTCAGCTATTCCTATCCTAATACATGTGATATCTTAGGGGCATAACAAGAACCAACATTAGTTAGATCTCAGTTGCTTTTAACTAATGTCAGTGGTATTGACCGACGTCGGTCACTATGTTTTTTCCAAAATCATAGACCCGAGGCCTACTTTTCCAAAATTTCTTATTTCAAATTCAAAAGGGATTCCAAGCTAATGCAAATGCCAAAATTTTTTCTATAGGACCAAATGGGATATTTGCTCAAAACATGTTTAAATCACTTTTGCATGCTTAAAATTTTGATTAGGAACCTTTTTTTGGTGTTTAACAAGGAATTTTTAAGATGTTTTTGGTGAATTTTTTTCAAAGTTTACAACTAATACAAAGGGGTCAAATGAACACCACCAAATATTTCATTTGGGTTTAAATATTGAATACACTTATCAATTATTTTTTGTAATAGTTGTTTAATCAAATCTTGTTTGGCAAAAAGAGGGGTGTTGCATGCATGCTCTTCCATTTGTCCCCTAGAGGGAACCCTTGGAATCAACAGATCCATTCCTATTGCAAGTAGCCTAGTCCAAGGCTTAGAAATAAAGTCATCTAAATCACCCCCCAAAAAATCATCAAAGTTTAGGTGATCTTGAAAATGACCCCAAAGTCTTTCTATTTTCATGATTTATTTAATTATAAATCTTGGCCAGTGAGGGGGAATTCGTCACCTCTCACATGTTATTTAGGGAAGCTTTAACTCAAGTTTTCACCTCCCAACATTAAATTCATTTGACTCCTTTGGAGTTTCACATGGGATGTAGTGGAACTTTAGACATCATACGACAATGAGTGAATGACAGGATGTAGTGGTTGCATGAAGGACTAGACCTTTTTGAAACAAGCTAAGTGATATGGACCCAAAATCTATACTTTTATTTTGCATTGTTTGGCATGAAAGTCATTATGCAATTGATTCCCCTAGAACATTCAAAACTTGATAGTTTAGTAGACCCCACTTTGACATACTTTATTAGTTTAGACTTAAGATGTTTTTTTTGGTTTTTAACTTACTTGGTCTTGATTTGTGTTTAAATAGCATGTTAACTAAATGAATTTAACTAAAATACATTATCCTCAATTTTATTAAGTAATGGAGGTGTTACGCTGTCCAAATGGAAAATTCATCTTTTTCTTGTTCAAATTGTTATCAAAAGCTTTGTGTCATGACATCCACTTTGGTGTAGTCATGTTGCCCAATTGAGTCTAGAACTTTTACCCATTTTTTCTAAATCCTTCATTTATAATCCACATTAAAAATTTAACCTTTCTAAGTTCTAAGGGTTGGTGCATCAAAGTGGGTTCCCCATTTGTGCACTAATCTTGTTTTAACTTGGGTTCAATTTTCTATTTAGATTGAAGGTCATTTATTAAGACTCAAAATCACATTATCATCTTGGTAGACTCAAGTTATATTTTGTATCACTCACGTTTTAGGTCCTAGAACATATTTTATCCTACTAGAATCATGTGGTGACGTTGTGTTGCTTATTTTATCCTAGGTTTATACTGAGTGATTCACATATGTTTTTACATCTTGAGTTGTTTAGTTCATTTTGTCTTCTTTGTAATCCAAAGAGATTTCTTATAAACTTCTAGGGTCAACTTGTTGAAGTTGAAACTATATTTCATAGTGTGTGTGTATCACAAAGATCTAGGCTTTGGTGTACTAGTTTTCACCTTGGGTCTTTGAGTTACCTTACTCTCTTCTGATCTATATGATATCAACTTTACCATAGGTTGAGCAATTTTGTGAAACAAATATTCTAAATTGTGTGTGGTTTCAAACCACCCTCCCTTATAGTCTCATTAGTACCTTGGTTATTTTTTAAAAAAAAGTTGAAGTATACTTTGATTGGTTTTCACACATTGGTCCAAAGTTAGTCTAACACACGGAGCAAATATTTTTAGACATGACTCAAAGGTTCAATTATAGTGGCACATCTTTGAGTTACCTTACTCTCTTCTGATCTATATGATATCAACTTTATCAGAGGCTGAGTAATTTCATGAACCAAATATTCTAAATTGTGTGTGGTTTCAAACCACCCTCCCTTATAGTCTCATTAGTACCTTGGTTATTTTTTTAAAAATAGTTAAAGCATACTTTGATTGGTTTTCACACATTGGTCCAAAGTTAGTCAAACACATAGAGCAACTCTTTTTAGACATGACTCAAAGGTTCACTTGTAGTGGGGCCTCTTATGGCCTTAGTTATGAGGATGAACAATTTTATGATGGTTAAGAAAACCCCATTATTATTTTTTATATCCCCATAATAGTAGGATTTAAAGATGATTAAAAAGAATATCAACCCTAAGAAGATCAAGATGAAGCCCTTCTTAGATTAATGGAATCAAGTACTAGACTTTCTTTTGACTTTCCTATGAAATAATTGCATACCTTGGTTAGAGAAGGAGAACAATGACGGCAAGAGAAATATTTTACACAAATAGACATACCTTCTTCTTATAACAAAGGAAAGGAAATACAAATAGAGTCAAATCCCATAAATCTATATCTTCTATCTAAGATCAAGATATTAAGTCAATGATATGCATATCAACTTATCACAAACTTAACTGACTCCCTAGTTGCCACTTTAATTCACAATAATGCTTCAAAAGAACATGAAGATATGGTGGACATTACACAAAAAATATTGGATGAGAACATTACCATAGTGGATCAGGGTAATGTAAATGAATAGTTAATGTCACAATAGACCTTAAAATATGTTCTGTTTGACACAAAACATACATTCTTCAATCATCAAGAACCTCTTGTTACTTTACAAACTCAGCAACCCAAACATTTAGTTCGAATTGAGGAAATCCCTAAAATAAACTAAAGATTGGTAAATAAACATAGAAATTTTCAAACTCAATAAAGTGCAAAACAACCAAATTTTAGGAATATTTTACAATCCAAGAATCAATATCCTATGTTTTCAACTCAAGTAATAAATTAGAACCAAATCATGGATCAAAAGGTATATGCTCCCTATATATCCATACAAAATTAGTGGCACATTCCACCCCAATAGTAACAAAATTAGGTGCACATTCCACCCCAACAACAACAAAATTAGGGGCACATTTAACCCCAATAGAAACAAAATTAGGGGCACATTCCACCCTAACAACAATAAAATGAGTGGCACATTCCACCCCAACATCAATAGAATCAGGGGCACATTCTACCCGAACAATATATTATCCAATCCATAAGTGCACCAAACATGCAAGAATGGAATTCTATGAAGGAAATTATCCAAAGATTGGAGACAAACAATAGAGTCAAAAAGCATAAATTTGATGAGATATGTCCATATCCATTTGAATTATATATTATCCAAAAACCCTTTCTACCTCACTTTGAGGCACCCAAATTTGAAAAACACAAAGGGAAAGGAGATTTGTGTGAACATATACAACCATTATTTGTCTTGTGTCAAGAGGTTGCTTATAGTAGCGACTACTTATTATGATTATTTCTACATAGTTTAGCAGGACAAACTCTTTATTAGCTACTTAAACTACTCAAGGGATCCATTATGGATTGGAATAACTTATCAAAAAAGTTCATTAACCATTTCTCATCCAAAATAAAACATGAATTGACTATTATTTACTTATGCAAAGCTAAATAGTGTGATGGTGAATGTTTTTCTTCATATTTATAAAGGTGGAGAGCATTGATAGGGTGCTTCCAACATAATTTACTAGACAAATAGTTCATTGATATCTTTGCATAGAATTTGCATCCTCATGTCATGCATAATCTATGATTAGCTTGTGATAACTCATTCAAAGAGATTATTGACAAAGTAGTGCAGATTGAGAAGGTTGTTATTGTTAGGGGACTTTTTAAGATCTTTACATAAGAAAAATCATCTAATCAGACTAAATCACCATCTCTTAAAATAGTTATTCAAGATAAGTCTAAAGTCTTTCATAAAAATAAAAACATGGTTAGAATTTGGGTGATAAAAATAAGACATATACAAATGGTACAGACTATGCCTCCTCCAAATGTATAATTAGCTCCCTTATATTTTCTACCTATTTTGTAAAGACAACCTCCATGAAGGATGTTTCATAACAATTTTAGAGTCTTTATCAAGTTAGGAGAATTAGTTGATGTAGTATTACAAAAGTTCATTGTAGCTAACTTAATTGAATGGCCAATATTAAGGCCATTTCCTCAAGATCAGCCAAAACTAGACTAGTACAAAGAGAATGAATGGTATAAATTTCATTGTGTTGTTGGTCATGGTGTATATCATTGCATTCAATTGCAACATATTATTGAGTACTTTATCGAAAATGGTGAGGTGGAGTTAAGTTGACCCCTAATCAGGACACAAATTAAGATATGGGAATATACAAAGACCCCTTTCCTTGAAATAATCCACCACCACCAAGAAATAATCAAAATGGTCATAATTAAGGATAGAGGTAGAATCAAAACCAAAAACAAGGTCAGAATCATAATGAGCATAATTAAGATCATAATCCCCACACTAATAATGTGGCTTATAATAATGTGCCTTATGACTACAATAACACTATGGGATGCATTTTTGCAACATATACTACCACTGCTACTATGATGCCATGTGGCCAATCTCATGTTCCTCACAATATGACACCCATCATTATAGGGTCTAAACCCTCTCCCCCTAGTAATACCATGTCGACTTCATATCATCATGTTACTACTCTATTTGCATGGGTTATTAATCCTAAACAACAATACCATTTTTCTAAAGGCTCCTTGCTAAGCTAAAATTATAGAAATATTATTAATCACCCATGAATCACCATCCAAGGCCCTTTGCCTCATCCTTATAATTATAATGACTCCTTGCCACCTCTAAGTTTTGTAGTTACAACTAGATGGTTGTGAGTTACCATCCAGGGCCCTTCACCCACTTCTTTCCATAAACCCAATGAAAAAATTATGCTAATGGTTTTAAAGCTGAATACTATCCCAACAAAGATTGAACTAGTTCAATCCACAATTCAAAGGACTTATAGTATAATGGACCAATTAGATAAAACCCCTACAAAAATTTCCATATTATAACTCTTACAGACATCTGATGTCCATAGAACCATCTTCAAAAAACTTTTACAAAGCCTATTGTGTCTAATGATATAAACCTTGATCAGTTCTAGAACCTAATCAAACATTTATCTTCATTTCATAAAATCACATTTGATCAAAAGGACATGTCCACCCTTAGCCCAAACAACAATAACCCACTATACATTGAAATAATCATTACAGATCACAAGATCAAGTGGGTTCTTATAGATAACGGTTTATGGCTAAACATCGTATCTATTAAATTAGTGCAATGATTGGGTTACATGGATAAAAACATTCAACTAGAGACTATTAAAATCAATACTTACGTCAATGTCTAGAGGGAGTCATCTGATACAATTTGGTTGCTAGTTATGGTTGGAGCTATTTCTTATCACTTGTTATTCCATATTATGGATATTTAACTTCTTTATAACATACTTCTTGGTCATCCTTAAATCCATGAAGTATAGGTAGTTCCATCTACTCTTCACCAATGATGAGATTGAGGTTACTATTCTCACTAATCAACAACCATACCAATATTACAAACATCTCAAAGCAGAGTTTAAAAATTGTAACTATTGCCCAAGTTATGAATTCATTTCAAAGAAGAACAAAGCCATCATTTCTCATCCATCTCCATCTAATTATATAGACCATGGTGATCTAGCCTATAATTAAACTGATCCATTTCTTGCAACTCTATCCAAGTAGGTGGTTATTAAAGACATAGGCATTTACACATATCATCTAAAGGATGTCTTCCATATTGAAAAATTACCAAAATCCCCTAAAGCATTTGGTAGGCCTAAAATTTCATAGATTCCTAATATACTTGATCAGATTTGTCAACTAAAGAAGAAGCAACCAAAACCTCTTATGGTTTTTTTACCTACAATCGCACCAAATAAAGATCGAGATGCTTTTACCAAGGGAGATGGGTTATATTATAAGGGCCTTGTTGATTGTTTTTAGTATCCAAAGTATCCTATCCCTAATAAGATAATGGATCATCTTGACTATACAAGGAAAGGCCTTGGCCCCTAGGTGCAAGGAATTTTAGAGCACTTATTAGCTAGAGTTGTTAATATAAATCATGGTCTCAGCTTTAAACCACTAGAGGATGAAATCATAACAATTGGTAGTGATTATTCCAAAGTAACTGGTAACAAAACTCCTAGCAATTACATATCATCCCATTATAGCCTTTTTAAAGAGCTTGTTGATTCAAATTTGTTTGATTCAAATGCCATATTAACCATAAGACATATTGGAGATTCTGATCTTGAAGTAAAAACCCATGCTTGTGGTGCTTCCCTTCCTAAAGTAGGACATTATAGCTTTACCATTGGTGCTTCCCATCCTAAAGCAAACCCTCACTGTAACCTATGCCTTTTCCATCCTAAACTCATAGATTGGGATCAACATAATTTGGTCATATGCCTCGATGAGTTCAAAAATGAAGAATCAGTTATAGAATACATGGGCCTATGAAATGCATTCCACATTGGTGATCATAAATAGGGTTTTGATTTTTCATTGAATCCTTCTACCTACTTTGGAGAGTAGATAAACTTTCTTGGACATAATAAAGAACAAACATCAAGATCTTTAGGTGAAAATCTCTTTGAGGCAGTTGTTGATCACAGAAAAAGTAAAGAAAAAGACAAGACTTTAATTGAAAACCTATTTCAGGCACTCCCAAGCGGTAAAGTTTGCTCATCCCCTCAAGATGTAGAAACTCCATCTAGTCCAAGTTTCATAGCTAGTACAAGCATCTCTTTAGAATAACAACAAATATTTGAGCATCTTACTATTGAGTTCCCAAAGGTCTTTGCCAATTCGCCTTTACCTAAGAAGGTAGATTCTAATTCTTCATATTATCCAAATCTTTGGGAGGAACAAAAAGGAGATATGTCATAAGAAGATGATCATTACCATACATTACCTACAATCCTAGAAGATGGATCCACACTCCTTATGGAGAGAAAAATATAAGTGAATTTAGGAACCCATGAGGATCCCAAAAATGTTTATCTTGGAACTTCCCTTATTGAAGTAAAATGTGAGCATATTATATCCTTTATTTAGGCATATAGAGATATCTTTGTATGGGCATATTCTTACATGCGAGGCTTAGATCTCTATTTAGTTGTGCATCATCTAGTTATTCACCCTAATGCTAAATTAGTCAAGCAAAATTTAAGAAAGATGCATCCATGCATCACCCTTTTGGTTAAGGCCGAGTTGGAGAAGTTGTTAGGAGCCAATTTTATTAGACCACTAGACTACTTTGAATGGATTTTTAACATAGTGCCAATAAGTAAGAACACCCCAGACATATGTGTTTGTACTAATTTTCATGATATCAATAAGGCTTGTCCCAAAGATTATTTTCTTGTACCCAACATCGACATGATTTTTGACTCAAATTATAGGTATGAGATGCTATCCTTAATGGATGTATTTTTTGGTTACAATCAAATCAAGATTGCCCCTGAAGATTAACATCAGACTGCATTCACCACTCCATGGGGAACATTCTATTACCAAGTCATGCCATTTAGTTTGAAAAATGATAGAGCCACATATCAACATGCAATAAATGTCATCTTCCATGACATGATGCATGACATTGTAGAGGATTATGTTGATGATATACTATCAAAATCAAGAATAAGAGCTGGACACCCTGACATTTTATGAAGAATATTTGAGAGGCATCATGCATATAAAGTCTACTTGAATCCTAAGAAATGTGTCTTTGGAGTCACATCAAGAAAATTGCTAGGGTTCATTGTATCACAATGAGGGATTAAAGTTGACCCTTCGAAGGTCACTACTATTATGGAAATGCCTCTACCCAATAATCTTAAATAGTTTTAGGGTCTACAAGGCAAGATCTAATTTATATGCAGGTTCATTTCTCAATTGGTAGATAAGTGCCACCCATTTACCCATATCTTAAAGAAAGGGGTGACATTTTAGTCGGATGAAGATTGTCAGATATCATTTGTAAATATTAAAACATACTTGGCCAATCCATTGGTCTTACACCCTCTAACACAAGGAAAGCCACTGCTTCTTTACATATTGACCATGAAATATGTACTAGGGGCACTTTTAGCTCAGCATGCTGATCACTGTAAGGAATGCACAATTTAATATTTAATATACAAATTGGTAGCCTGTGAATAAAATTATATGCCTATTGAGAAGGCATGTTTAGCTATGGTGTTTACCACATAGAGATAGTGACATTATATGCTAATTAACATAAAATTTATTACCTCCAAGGTAGATCCTCTCAAGTTCATCTTATCAAAAGAAACTCTCCAAGGATGCATGCTAAATGGATTATGCTCCTCAAAAAGTTTTATATTTAATACCAAAATTAGAAGGCAATAAAATGGTAGATTCTTGTGGAAAAACTTGCAAAATCTCTTATTACAGCTAGTCAACCTCTAAACTTTGACCTTCTAGATGATTCTATCATGATGATAGAATAAACATCACAAGAGCCTAAATAGTGGAAAATCTATTTTTATGGATCCTTCACATCCTGAGGAGCTGGAGCTGACATATTTTTGATAATGCCACAAGGGGAATTCATCCCCAAAGCCTTCCATATATAATTTTAGTGTACAAATAATATGTCCAAATATGAGGCATTGGTTGTATGGCTCCATCTTACCATATAATGGGATATTAAAAAGTTAAAGGTCTATGGAGATTCATAGCTAATCATAAATAAGATAACTAAATAGTATCAAAAAAGAGATGATAAGCCTATCCCTTACAAGTAAATTGTTGATAAACTTAAAAGACATTTTAAATCTTTGTAGTTTGAGCAAGTTACATGAGTCAATGACAGGTCTGTCGATGCCATGGGAACAATTGGTTCCATGATTCAAATATATGATAGTGCTAAAGAGTATTAGTTTCTAATTGAAAATATTCTTTAGCCAACACATATTTTATCATATTCAAAGATGATATGCAACATTTTTGATCCTACTCTCTCACCTGAGCTACCAGGGTACCGAGATTTTTATAACTATTTCTATAGCCATGTCTTTCCTATCAACCTTTCCAATAACGAACAAAAACTTTTACTTCATCACCTCACATGTTATATCCTCCTTGGAAAAATGCTTTATCAAAAAGGCCATGATGGAATGCTTCTTCGTTATTTATATTTGGGAGAATCCAAGATGGCACTGAAGGAGGTTCACAAAGGAATGTGTGGGGCCCATACTAATATTGTATTCCTAGCAAAGAAACTTCTTAGAATAGGATATTATTGACCCAAAATGAAAATAGATACTTTTAATTATGTAAATAAATCTGTTCCTTGTTAGTAGCATGGAAACTTGATAGATGCACCATCCTTACCATTACAACTGATTACAATACCATGGCAACTCTCAATATGGGGTCTTGATCTCATTGGGAAAATTAACCCAACATCTTCAGATGGCCATTAGGAAATTTTGACTATAACTAAGTATTTTTCTAGATAGATTGAGGCCATACCTCTCATTTATGTTACCAAGAAATAAATAGCCAAATTCATTCATTACCATATCATCTATCGATATGGCATCCCAGCCCTATTATATCTGATAATGGTGGATCCTTTATAAATTAAGATGTGAATGCTCTTTGTGAAAAATTCAAGATCAAGCACAAGAAATCCACTCCATATAACCCACAAGGAAATTGATAAGCTAAGCATCAAATAAAACCATTCTATCCATCTTAAAAGAATTGTCAGTGATGCTAGCCGTAATTGGCACTTTCAACTCTTTCTTTCCCTCTAGTCTTATACAACCAATCATCACACCCCAACTAGAGCTATTCCATATTCCCTTGTTTTTAACACTAAAGCTACCATGCTAATCGAAATTGAGATCTCATCATTAAGAATAACATTATATCACATTGAAGATGATGGAGACTATAGGGCCTCATGGCTACAGGACCTAGAACTTCTTGATGGTAAGCATTTGACTACCCTAGAAAAATTTCAAGCCTATCAAAACAGATTATTGAGAATCTACAACAAACACATTATCCCTCAAGAATTTTGATATTGGTGACTTATTTTTGAAAGAGAACCAAAATAACATGAATGTTGAGCCACAAAAGAAAGTTAAGTTTTAGCCTAATTGGTTGGGACCATACATTATCATGACCAGCTATGGATCAAGAGCATATTAATTTGATAAACCTAATGGTGAAGAACTTTTAGAGCCTATGAAAATCATACACCTTAAGAGGTTTTATTCATAAAAAACTTTGAAACATTTTCTATAAGACCCTTGACTTGGGGGTAACTTATGCTATCATAATTTTATCCCACCTCTTTATCTTGCCTTGAATGCATTTAATACTACCCTGGTCTACTTTTCATGAATCTTGACAGTAAAGGCTTTAAACTCTTAGCATTATGAACACATTCTTCATCCCATTCATGATTGCTCTCTTCAAGATGTATATTTTTTATTATATCTAGGACATGTTATAAGATTCAACATGTTTTGTCGCTTGACCAATTATTGTCTCGATTATGTCTTGTGAGCATTATGAACATATTTAATAATGGTTCTACAAATTAGTTCAACTAAGACAATCTTGTGTAGCTTCTAACAGGTGAATATCCACATCTTCTCAGTATAAGTATTTAGTTGTTTTTTTGTTTTATCAAGATCCTCACTCTCACCGATTTGTGAGCATGGGCCATTGTATCCATTTTAGCTATCTTATTGTAACCTATATTCTCAAGACATGCATCTCCTCAACTAGATGATCCCCCCTTGTCCATATTTTATCCCAAAAACACCAAAAACATTAGAAGTACTTTGAAAATACCAAACACATTAGAACATGATCCATATAAGAAAAACAACATTGTCTCACGCTTCTCTACATTTGTACATTCCCATTCCACCATCCCATGCTCTCACCATTTTGTGAGAAACTATTAATATTGAACACTCTTGACATTTTACAAGCATAGGAATGCCAATTCATCTTATCTTGTCTCACACACTTGCCATTTTATAAGATCAGTCTTTCTTGTCTCATCAGTTTCTTGTTTGCCAAACCATTCTTATTTGTTTGTCATATATTTCATATTATTCTATAACATTAATTATGCTAGTCTAATCATCATTTTTCTTCTATCCCACTTCTTAGGAGAACTATATTTGGCCTGAAGTTCATATTGTAACATGAATCTATGGAACTATGTAGGGAACATTCACTTATCTTATACATCTAGAGTCAGCTCAGCCAACCCCTTCTTTTTTTTCTCTTCCCACATTTCTTCTATCATTGTTCCTCTTTAATTACGGAACAATTTTCATGTCATTATTCTTTGTTATGATGTGGTGGAAAGTAACACCTTTGCCACAAATACATGAACATTTGTCTTTAAACCACACTAACTTGGTTTTTGTTTTTGTGTGTTTGTTTGAGTTTTTTTAGTGTTTTGTTATGATTTCTTCGTGTTTTGTTTTATTTTATTGGTGTTTTTATATGCTTTCACACCTCTCCTTTTATTTCTTCTCCTTTTCTCTTTCTATTCCCTTTTGTTTCATTCTTGGTCTTATATTTATATTTGTTTATTTTGCTTATCTCTTTTGTGTTTTAGAACATCTTGATGATTCACATGGATATTAATTGTTTATATCTTGATCCTATGTTATTACATTATATTGGACCATTTTGTTTATTTCATTATTGTCAGTGTCTTTTTTTTATGTTTCATTTTTCTTTGCTCTTTTGTGTTCAAGAATACCTTGATGGTCAACATGGATCTTGATTATTCATATCTTGGTCTCATTTCATTAAGATGTTCTTGCCTTTTATTTTTTTAAACATTTTGTTTCCTACTTAGGATCATATCTTGATTCCACATTAGGTTAATTTATGTTTATCTTTTTCTTTGTTTTTTGCTTTTTTGTTTAAATGTAAATCATTGTAACTCTAGTTCTGGTCATTATTTTACCATTATCCTTAGTTATAGGTATTCACATTAAAACTAGCTTAGTGTAATTAGAATCTTATGTCATTCTAAGTTATTCATACTTATAATGCCTAATTTATTTCTCTATAGTAAGCACCCTATGCTCAGGTCTCAAAGTCTTAAGATCGAGATCAACTCTGATGAATGATTCTCAAGAACACTATATAAAACCTAAGCTCATGATATGGAATTAGGATTCTAGGTAACATGGATTTTAGTACTCAAGTTTATGCTTAGATAGGCATCTCTTTTCATACATTGTGAGTTTAATCAATTATCAGTCATTTTTCACTATTATTCATTTTATTCTATCCCAAACTTGGGTGAACTACATTGGCCTAAAGTTCATGTTGGAACATGAGTCCATGGAACTATGTAGGAAATTCTCAATTTATATTGAGTTTAGCTTAGCTATCTCCATTCTTATTTTCATCTCTCTCATCACTTTGTGCATTCTTATATGTTTGGTTTTATATGTCTTTATAAGCCATTGCACCATCACATGTATGTTTGCACCCGTTCACTTTAACTTTTTTTTGTTTATATCCTTCAGCTATTTTGTTTGCCATTTGCCCATGTCAGGGCACAACATCTGAACCATGTCTAATAAAATTAGTTATATAGGGGTGAGATCATTCTTTATTATTTATCAATGATGAAAATTTACCCTACTGGGGTATAACTATTTTATCATGATTACATTTTCTCTACTTGGGAACTTCTTATTATCTTTTCTTTGGAGACCCCATTATAATGGTGCTTCCCTTCTTGAAGTAGAATGTTCTCCCTTTTCATCTAATTCCAAGCTCTCCATATTAAATCCCATGATGGAAATATTTTAGTGTAGAACTTGTCTTAGGATTGATGAATGTCATAAGTGTACATCTTGTACTCTCAAATTGGGTATGTTTATACAGTGTCCCTTACATTTATGGATAGTATCTTTCCCACTCCCCCCGTCTCTATGGACTGTTATACATATAATTATAGTTTGATCATTGATGGTAATCATGTGTGCAAGCATTAACTCATCTAAATGTGATCCATTCCCTCGGTTAATCTCTCACTTAATCTCTCTTTTTGAGAGTTCATCCTTCTCTTTCATCCTAGTATGTCCTCTCAAGGGGGAATCATGGGTCTATTTCAATTCCTTCTTGACAACTCTTTTCTTTGAAAAGATGTTGTTTCACCTAAATGTCTCACTATACCTTCTCAAATAGGATCAAAATGTAGACATCTAATTCCTAACACCATTTGTGTTAAAATTGTCAATATTACTCCAATTGCAATGAAATGCACATTTTAGGTCAAAATCCATAAAATTAACTAAATGGTTTGAAATTGTCACTTACAAGTAATAGTTTAGGTCAAAGTATCTGTAAATAGGGCAAGCCATTTTATGGGCCAGCTAACTTTAAAATGACCATTTCACCATTTAGTGCCTTGGATCACTCTTTTCTTCAAATTCTTTGGTACACATCATGTACTTATTTTATTTTTTATTGGCAACATCCTAAATGGGAATATGGTTCCAATGCATCTAATGTCACCTTCTGATTCTTCTTGAGTCAAATTACAACCTAGTAATATGACTTTCTGACCATTTTGATTAATTGAGGGCCAATTTTCAAATAATTCCACAAATGTTGATTAACCCTATTTAAGGCTAATTAATCAAAATCAAGAGCTTAAGTGGATTTTACATGAGAGTTGTTGAATATTTATTTTTGAAAATTGATTCTTGTTATCTACATCACCTAGTAACACCATCTATGGGGTGGCATCCATCAAGCCATGAGTATATAAAATATCAAGATTATGGGTCACCCATGCCTCATTAATGCCTCCCATGCCTCTTCAATTCCCCTTCTTCCAAGGTCATCTTGAGGATATTTATGGATTCAATTACAAATATTAGGATTATCTTCAATGACACATCTCACTATTAAGATGGATGGTTCAGGTTGATCCTGAGCAATCTCAAAAATCTATAAATAAAGAGGCCATGTACATCATTTCTAAGCTATTTTGGTGCAAAGTTATTATGATCAAATATCTTCAAATCTTAAACATTGCATAGTTATAATGCTAACTTGTTTCCACAAAGCTTCATTGATAGGCTAGTTTAGTGGTTTACAATCAAGAGCCTAGGATTTATGGAGTGTTCTTGAGGCATTGGAGGAGCTTACCACCATTTTTGACAAAGACAAGGATGCTTGATCAAGGGAGAACATGTTTTTGAGCCACATAGGTATAGTGAATCCATTTGGGAAGGTAATATGGTGATTGTTTTCTTTAATTTATTTCTTGGTATCCTCTATAGTTCCCATAAGAATAGATAGGCTTGGCTAGTTAGTTCTTTATGCATGTGTTCATTATTTATGGACTAATACTTGACTAACTTACTTTGTAATCCTCTCTACATCTTGGCACACTCGATGGGACTAGATGCATCTTACACCAAAAGAAGATCCTTTCATAGCTTTAAATAAATAATTTAAGCTCTTAAAACTCTTACAAATTGATTTGCTAACATTATTTTACCATTTTTGGTTACCATGGTTTTTACACAATAACCAATGTTGATAAAAATACTGATATCGATTAACAGAACCGACGTCAGCCAAATCTCGATTGCTTGTAACTGATGTTGATGGTATTGACTGATGTCAATCACTATGTTTTTTCCAAAAACATAGACCCCAGACCTAATTTTCCAAAGTTTCTTGTTTCAAATTCAAAAGGGCTTTAAAGCTAAAGGAAATTCTAACAATTTTTCTATATGACCAAATGGGATATTTGCTCAAAACATGTTTAAATCACTTTTTCATGCTTAAAATTTTCATTAGGAATAAAAATCTGAAAACATTCCAATAATTACAAAACACAAAAGCATTTTGATTGTATGCATCATACATGCTTTACATTGCTACTACTATGATAGACTTACATTTGTTGTTATATGTTATTGTTTATCAATTTATTTACATTACCATGCTTTACGTGATCTTCTTTGAGGGTGTGTGGTGAAATCTAGATCCTTGATTTCTTCACTCTACCCATTGAGGGGTCATCCTACTTTTAAATTTGAGACACACATTGATATGCATACCCATAGGGAGCATCTTTTACATACCTATACCATCTAGGTTATGCCATTCTTTCACCACACACTCTAGTTATCATGTTAACATACATTACTCACTAATATTACATAGATGACCATATCCATACTTAGTAGTATCTTATACTTGTGTATTTCCTAGAATATACCTAGTCTTGTACTAACATGTCTTCTATACTTTCATTTCTTGCTTTGATTAGTTAGATGTGATTGCACTTCCATTGATTATTTAGATGTGATTGCACTTCTAGTATATACATGCTTTCCTTTCTTGCTTGGCATAACTTGATGTGTTTTCATTTTCTCAGTTCTTGTTCCATGTCTCTTATGTTTTTTATTTAGGACATTTTCCAATGTCCTTTTCTTTTATTAATGTGTGTACCTTAGGAAATTTTCCAATGTCCTTTACTTCTATTCAAGTGTGTGATTTAGGACATTTGCTATTGTCCTTTGTTTTTACTCTTCCATGTGCCTATGGCCCTTGTGCCAACTTTATTTGTTTCAATTGTATGTGTATGTGGAATTTGAACATGCCTTGTATACTTTCTTTCCAATTTGAGTGACATGTGCCTATATCCCTTGATTGCCTAGCCCCTTGGCCACTTGTGTATGCTTCTTGCTACTTAATTTGTATGCTTGTTTCCTAATTAATTTTCTTATTTGTAATGTCATGATCCATATAATGCATTTCCTTACTTTCTTAGATGCCACGATGGGCATCATGCTCCATTGCTCCTTTCTAAAAACTAACAACTAACACTTTTAATTATAGTTCAGTATATTACACATGCTATTACATTATTAAATCTATCTAGGCATACCCATGTTGATCTACCAATCTCTCAAATCAAACCATGCTATATATTGAGATATCTTGTTGATTATCATTATTATATCATGTATATTTCTATCTTAACACACGTGTAGGGATCTTTCTTGTGAGGGTAGTCATTACAACATCTTCATTCCTATGCTCAAAAGAGGGGGAAATAAATAGGGGTTTTGTCATAGAGATTAGAGATCCTTATAGTCAAAAAATTATTTTTCAAAACACTCAAAATAGAATTTAGACATTAGACCAGGGAGAATATACTAGGTAGATAGTAGAGAATCCATAACAATTATCATATTTGGCCTTAGAAAATAGTGCCAAAGTTGTACTATAACATCAAATAATAGGGTGTCCTATTTTATACACTCCTATCTAAACAATAGGAAAATTAGTTCTTCTAGAAATAGATAACAAATTGAGTTTAGTCATAGGTTTGTCAACTTAGTATAGTCCAAATTTAACATGTTTAAGTATACGGTTTTCTGATAGAATCTAGATATAGGGGGAATCATGCACGACATGATGGATCTCACTCTGAGTTTTATATTAGGTAGTTGATATAAATTCTATATCATAATCCATGTTCCAAACACCAGTGATTGGGGGCAATGTACACAACACATTGATCCTCCCTTATTTCTAAGTTTAGTCTATTTCCTAAGCATTTCTAAATATTTGCATGCCTTGCTCCATATGTAGGTGGTTGGCATAATTTTTCAAAATTTGGATTTCATACAAGCTTAACTTATTGATTACCCATGTTCCTAAGTTGGTATCCACATAAGCCTATTGCACTAGTTTTGGAGTGTCTTAAATACAAGCCTAATCTTAATCTTTTAAAATGGCCAGGAGTGGCCTAGTTCTCATCATACATTTAGTTATCCACACCAACATTGTATGATCATAGTACATTCATGGGCTTTAAGATCCATTTCATATGACATATATTCCATATTGGTATTACTTCATAGCTTAAATTCATGGTGCACCGATGGATCCAAAGGACTAACTAGCGTTTGTATTCTTAAGCCACCTATTTATAGGGATTTGACACATAGTCAAAACATTCATTGACACATACATGATCCATTAGCTTCACTTATTAGGTGATAATGGAGACAAATTGCCTACCTTTGAATTATTTATTGACTTCTAGGGAATTGAGCACTTAGCTCCATTCATTATAATAATTGTGGTATGACACACACCCAACATAATCCAAGATCATAATAGGTTTTGTATTAGTTAATGTACTTGGTGAAGTGTACTTATTCCTTTCTCTTCCTCTCTCTTACCCAATTTTTTATGTTCTTATTATAAATATAGTGTATCTAGTAAGTACTAATCTACTCTATGTTTTTCATTATAGATTCACACTTCACACCATGCTCTCTTTATGCACATCTAGCATCACATAGCTCATGAGCTTCATCTTTTGAGGTAATTTTAGGTTCACTTTTTATTTTTCCTTTATCCTAGTATTTTACTTTGTTTCATCACTAGAATAAATGGGTGGAGTGGAAAATTTAATCATACAAAATGTGAAATTTGGTAACTTGAGTATGGCTAATGACAACCAATACATAGGTCCATCTTGCTTGCTCTCATGACCCTCATAAGCATGTTTTCACTTATTCATAATCATCTATAGCCTCCCAAACTAAACCCTTGAAGAATAAAATTAATATTTCCATGAGTTATGCATCTGCTAGGTCCTATCAACCATGGACAATAACACCCAAACTTGGACTACAACATTGAAACCTAGGGTGTCCAATTTCTGGTGCTATTGTCCAATTGCATTTTAGTTTCTAATGGTCATATTATTATGAATATTTATCCTAATTTATGTCATCCTAGCATGAATTTATTTAACCCATGATCATTAAATCCCCTATAAAAGGCAATTCAAAGTCCATTAGAATGGTTGACACTCATTTACAAGAGAGAATAATGAATACAAGCAAGACCACTTAAGCACTTTTCCCTATTATCTACATACATCCATCCAATAGTATTTTAAGCTTATTCAAACCTTTAAACCAATAATTTATCATTCTAAGTACATCTAGTTTTACATTTTCATCACACTTTTGTACCAAACACTTTAATAGGAGAATTATAAATAGCTTGATCCCTCCTTAGAGTATTGGTATTTAGGTAGTGTGCCCACACATAGGGTGTGAAGTGCATCCAACATATCCTTTACATACTAACCCCTCCTCTCCTTTCTTCAAATTTAATAGTCGTGTTCAAGCACAAAGAGGACCTAGGGTATTTAAGACTAAATCATGTACATAGTGAGCTATGTAGAATTTTAGGCTTTGATCTTTCATAAAGGTCAAATAGGCATGGTGCACAAAACCCATAAAGCTTAGATCACTAGGACAAAAACACCGAGATAAGAGTACAACACTAGAACCTAAGGTTTCCCACGTTTAATGCTCCTATCCAATCAAGAAACAAACTCCAAATTCCTATCTGTGATAGTCTCCCAAGCCTACACATAGATTTCTAGACCTTATCTTAGTCAAAAAAAACACAAAATTAGATAAGTTTAATTTTCTCTCTATCACTAATAGTTTTAGAAAAGCCCTAACTATAGTTAAATTTCAAAATTTAGTATCTTATTTATTTCATATCATTTACTAATTTTATCTACTCATACCCATTTATTATTTATGAATTAAACATCTAATCTCCCAAAAATAATAAATCAAGATTGTTTCCCTATTCCTTAGGGGAAGTATCATATGCTTCATACCTCAAGTTACCCACTAAGTCTATTACCACATGGGTTGAGATAAAAATATTATTTTTAAACCACTTCAAAATATGTGTTGACCTTACAATCCTATATCAGTAGGTTTTAGCTATTAAAAGGGATCAAAATGAACCCATGAGTATATTCAATGCTCAATTTTAGAAATTATATTAATATTTGAAGGGCCCTTATATTCAAGCTGAATTAGCTACCACATAGACCTAAGTTTGGGTTATATATTCAATAACACATATGTTCCCTAGGATAACCCCAACCATGGTGGCACCATCATCATTAACATATAGTGAAACTATTAGCATTGAGCAATAGATGGTACCACAAGGTTTGGACTATGTCTTTTGAATTTATTAGGATATTTATGTCTATACATCCAAATAGTAATGATTAATTAGGCCATACAAAAACACACTCTATTGACAAATCCTTTCTCAAGGGCCCTGTATGTAAGTCCTAACCTAATTTCTAACCAAACTCTAATGAATTATCAACCCAAAAATCTACCTTATGTGCCTCTCAACCATATAGTCCCCTAAGTGAGTAACTAACATTTTCTCCTAATAGCCTATAATAATGTTTCTAATGTTTCATGTACTACTGGGTACATTACTTCTAGATGTTCTCAATATGCTCTCCCATTCTAATTAAATCCATAAAACCCTACTAGTAATAGTCACACTTCATCACCAAAGGCTATCCTACAACCTCAATTGGTTGGCTAATCTATTACTAGCATATATTCTAAGGTAATCAATTTGAAAATATTATTTCAAATACTCCTTAATGATATGATGAACTACCATAGGCAAGGACCCTATAATTCTAACTAAAATAATACTAACTATTCTTAGGGTAGGAATTTTAATTTCTAAAGACCTAGTTGATAATGGATTTTTATGCCTAATAATGGGAATGTACCTACTCATATTGATAGTGGTAATCAACAAAATAATTCTTCCCACTCTGTAAATTTCATAGACATAGCCTCAAGCACTTGGTGTAGATATCACAATAATGCAAACCATGAAGAAACCAACTAGACAAAATTATTGGCTACTTTAAACATATTCTAGAAGGTGTTGGATAATATGGAGATTGTGACTAATCTCATTTATAACAAAATTTTTGAAGAAGGGAACCCAAACATGGATTTTATATTAAATACTTAAAATTTTCTCTTTGAATATGAGAATGAGTATGAAAATAAACTAGAGGAATTCAATGCCTTGAGATAGTTCTAAAGAGGAAATGATTACCAACATAGGAGTAAGTTGTACAACCCATTAACCACCTCTACTCCACCAAATATTATTCAAGTTATACATGATGTGAATTTAGGTAATAATCCCCCTCCACCCAAATAACCTCCTACATCTTATCCACCCATAAATCATACTATGTATTCCCCAGATAATAAACAACTAGAGAATTCAAAATTTAGTTATGATATAATAGAAGATATTAAGAATAATAAGGATAATATAAATATGTTTTAGTTGATTCAAATTTATAGTTTGATGGAATTTATTTTGAAGGAGTTAACTGGTAATAAAGAGAAATAACCTACTAATATTTATCAAACACATGTTGCTATTAATAAGAAGACTAAAACTACTCGTTTACTCTTAGTAGTAAGGATATTTGATAAAAACATACATAATTATTTGGTTTATTTAGGTACTTCGATGAATTTCATGTCTTATGCCATCTTTCAGCATCATGGTCAATTTTAGTGGCCCATATAGAAATGAACTTGGTTTATTTGGTGAATTTCTAAGTATGTATTTTGAAATTTCAGAAAATGGTAATGGATGATGTTTAGGCACACAATCAAATAGATAATTGAAACATAAATTTCCATACAAGGTATTCTAATGTGAGATTATATATAAAAATAATAGATAGATGTTATCTAATGGGTGATAATGTTCTGGGTAAGTGACAACTATGCTAGTGAATAACAAAAGTGCCTCCAGATAGTAGATATGCTTTGGAAATTTAGTCATTGAACTATTATATACTAAATATAATGGTGAATAATCTCATATTAACTCTAGACAAAGTGGTTGATTATATTTATATGGATGCAATTTATTATAAATAGTAGGTGAGTTGAACTAGAAAACTAACTTACACTCAAATATTTAAAGCAAACCCACATTATTCATAACACAATAAAATATCCAAATTCCCATTTTTAAAAACAAAATATTCATGAATTAACAAACAATAGCCACAAAAACATACCATGTCTAGTATCTGGGCCTAACACCTATGAAGTCAAACCAAAAGCTTGTCCAATTGGAGAAAATGAAGGTAAAGGTAGTTAGAGAGTTAAACAATATTATAATTCAATTAGTTTATAATCCAAGTATTCATTAATACATCGATATACTATTGGTGGATATCTTGGATGATTATGGCATGTTGTTGAGTCTAGATTGGTCAAGGACTCTAAATGGCTACATAGCCATTGATTTTAACCACATCTGACAACCTTGTCATGGTATTCCCAACTAGATAAAAATAGATTAATAACCTAAGGTGTTTAATATGATCATTGAGTACAATAAAAAAAATGAGATACTATGAGTAATTTGAAATGGGAGTCTAGTTACTGAATAAATAAGAAGAAACATCCAACACCATCTCCATTAACATGATCAGTATGGAACAAAGATTAGAAGTGGAAGAATTGGATATATTGGATGAAGAAGACTTATTCAAAGTGTAAGAGTTAGTAGAATTATCATATATTTCTCATGAATGTGGTATACTAGGGTGTGGTGAATCCAAAAATAGATAAAAATGTTTGTGTTCTTTTCAAGTAATTATAATCCACTTTCCAGCTAGGGATGCTAGTTTGGAGATGAGTATTAATCAAGAGGTAAATGTTAAATCAACACTACTACTCCCCAAAATACCAGTGTTATCTATAGTCCAAAATTTAAGGATGTTGAAATTTGATGGTTAAAACTATAAAAATGGATGTGGTGCCATGGTGGAATTGATCAATCCAAGAAGAAAGTATTATTAAGATACTTTCCACTCCAATTTGATTTCACCAATAATGTAGTTGAGTATGAAGCATTAGTTCATGATCTATTATTTATTATTATAAATAAAGTGAATAACATCAAGGTATTGGATGACTTTGAATTTGTAGTTATATAAACCATAATCTAATATGCTTGCAATGACAAACATTTATCCAAATATTACAGTTGAGTTTGGAACTAGATGAAAGAATTATGTAGTAGATGTATTATATACCATTGTATGTACCTTGGAACACATTACCCATTTAATAATGAGAATATTATTAGTAGATATTTCTTTGCACCTAAAAATGTTGATAACGTTAATAATTTCCATGTATTCAATGATAACCATCACATACTATAGTTCATCACCAATGTTGAAGCATTTATAGATCAAATAATTAAAGGATGGTCAAGAAGACTTTGAATTAGAGGAGGATGAGATGATCAACTTGATAACCAATAACATAACTAAAGGGATGATCTCATTTGAAATTTTATTTGACATGGACTATCATGAAAATGAAAACAATCCCACCCTAGTCAAGGGTATCTTTCATGATCAGTGAAACTTGGGTAGTGAAAATGAAATGAAAAATGTGTTGTTAGGGACCACTTGAACCATAAAGTAAAATATATATTTCATTCCAAATACCAAGTAATTCAAGGATGTGATAACAAGGAGTTATGAATATATCAAAGTCTTCAACTCTTTTATTATGATGCACATTATCCCCCTTAATCCTAGAATCAAACCATTTAGGCAAAGACAAAGGCCTATGAATCCACTACTAGAGCCCCTAATTTTTAAATAAATGTATAAACTAATGGTATCAAGGATCATCTTCCTAGTGAGACATTATACATTGGTTGCAAACCTATTATTAGTAAGGAAAAATAATGGGGGGATCATACTGTGTGTTGATTTATAAAACCTCAAATAGGTTTATGAAAATGATAACTAACCCTTGCCTTCATTAGATGAGGTGTTTCATATTATAAATGATGCCTAGATAATGTCCTCCCTTGATGTTTACTTGGGATAAAACTAAGTGGTATACAAATACGAAGATAATATCAAGACAACATTTGCTACTAAGTATGACACCTATGCTTACAAAAGAATACCTTTTGGCCTGATCAATGCAAGTTCCAATTTTCACAGGGCTATGGATATTGCCTTCAAGGAACTAATAGGTAAATGAATCATTATTTACATGTATGACATTATAATATTCTTTAATAAGAGATATAACGATGTAAAATATTTTAGGAAAGTGCTTCATAGGTGTAGAGACCATGATATTTCATTGAGTCATAATAAATACATATTCAGAGTGACTAAAGGTAAATTGGTGGGACACATTATATCTAAGAGGGGAATTTATATAGATCCTAATAGGGTGGAAACAATCAAGAATATCCCTTATCTAGGTACCAAAAAAGAGCTAAATATTTTCTTTAGAAAGATTAACTTCATGAGAAAATTTATCTATGGTTTTTATGAGATAATCCAATTGCTTAATAACATGTAGAATAAGGATGCCAAGGTGAATTGGAATGATAATTTGAAGATGGCCTTTGACTAAATAAAGAATACCATTACAAAAATGCTAGTGCACATCATCCCATACTATATACAACAATTTTACCTTTACTTATTTACATTGAAGAAATCTATGGCCATAATATTAACACAAAAATAAGGAGCCAAGAGATGAAATATTAGTGTCCTTCATGAGTAGCTTCTATACATAGGGAAATGAATGTGATCTATTAATCAATCCTAGCTTGGATAAAATAAATATTAATTAAACTTTCGATTGTTGATACATTAGATATTAAGGGTTATGACCAAGATTGATTTGATAGACCTAAGCAAGGGATATATTACCATAATAACATTACTAGAGAGGGTTCTAAAGCCTTTAGTTAACCAGAACCATTTAATAACCCTAACTAGGACTTGTGTTTTCATATTCAAAAAATTAATTGACAACTAATGTGAAGTGTAATTTGGTGCTCACCAAATATTTGGAAAAAGTGGGGGTAACAAACATAAAAAGTAAACATGCATACAAAATATATACTCATATCAATATAGGAGATACTAATGCATGGGAGAGAAGTACAAATGCAAATCTATCTACTCTTACAAAGGAAGAACAATGTTAGGAATACTTACCTTTGAATATGAACCCATCGATCCTCAATATCTCCCTTTGACAAGGTCATTCAAAAGAGGTTATTGTGGTATGTAAGGATAATAAGGACAAGTCAGATCTAGGCTACACAACGTCTCTCTACATCTAAAATACTTTTCCATAATACAAGTTCCATATCTCTAAATAAGGTATTAAAACCCTAATCTAAGCTCCTCAAGTAGAATGGTGGATAATAAGATGCAAAATATAATATACTTCTCTTATATAATAAATAATGGAAATGTTGTTTATATACAGCTAAATATAACCCTAAACCTTTCCAAAAGTTTAGTTATCAGGGTCATCCTAATCAACTGTGTATCATTATTGATAAGAAACAAATTAGGTCTTAGTCTGGATCAACTAAGGGTGGACCTAGACCCTAAATATGTTTTATAAATCAAAGTATAGGGTTGATGGGGATAATAGTGTAATGTAAATAGTCAAAAAGGGTTATAGTCTTAGGGAGGTTCTAATCAAGAAAATAAAATATTAGAGGAGTGTGAAAGAGAGAATACAAATATTAGGTAAGTGTTTTAGGATGTGTTTATGTAGATAACAAGTGGTGTTATAGGGGACAAAAATCTTGTGAAGTACCAATGGTATTCCCACCCCTTTTTCAGTATACCCTTTAAGGTGTGCACTTAGAGAGATTGTGACTCAATGGGTTTTTACAAATGAGAAAGAATCAATAATTGATAGATTTTGAAAATATTATATGTATATATGTGCCCCACTCTAACTCATCACATGTAATGTAGGTGTAATAGGGGATATTGCTTCATGAAAATAACATTACAACATATAATGCTGAAGATAAATAAATTGTAGTAAGAATCAAGTAAGATAAATAAAAGGAAAAATTTAAAAAAAACATACCTTTACTTATCTTAGTGCTTTAAATAAAGAATGAGATGAAATAAATGTCAAAGTGTCAAATATAGGTAACATTAAGTGAACCTAAATAAGTTAGCAAAATATCAATTTTTTTGAAAAATATACATGTAATATGTGAAAATATTATCTATAACATTAGGAATCCATAACATCTTACAATTAATAAAAAAGGCTAAAAGAGATAAATTACGATTGATTTAACTTATTTTTGAATAATGAAGTCTTATTCCTATTTAAGTTAAGGGTCTAGATTAATAAATTAGTGCATAATATATAAATAATTATAGTTCTAATTTGTATAATTTATTTGTGTTTTTCATCTTTCTAAAAATAGAAATAAATTGGAAGAAATATAACTTAGCTAGAAATAGATTGAGACAGTTGATACAGAGGGTAAAAATGGATTTACAGGACTAGGACAATGTTGTCAACATAAATCTAGCTTTCATTTAGGGAAAGGATAACATCAACAAAAATAGGAGACTTTTGTATCTAATGTTGTCACTCCTACCACTATTAACCAAACTAGTCACAAAGGCCTAAATTTTTTTGGGTGTTTGCATTGTGCCTGTGTGAGCTTGCCTACGAAAAATTAAGCATTGATTGATGATGAAACTTGATATAGAGCTGATTTTTTATTCAACCCCTAACCCTCCATTATGTTTGATTAAATGGTATTTGAATTACTTGAGAAAGAGGGGGGTTAGTGTGTAAGATAAACTAAACATGTAATCCACACCCCTTGTGTGGGTACATTGGATACATACCAATACTCTGAAGAGGGATCAATCCATATGTAGTTCTCCCACATATTTTTCTTTTTGTAATAATGTGATGCAAATGTAAAAATGCTAAATTGAGAGTGATTGATGTTGTTAGGGATTGGTATGAGGGTTTGAGTTTGTTTACAACTATATTGGGTGACTCTATGTAGAGAATAGGGAAGTTTTCCTTAGTGCTTTTTTTGTATTTTTTATTGCTTTGTAAGATTTTTCACCTCCCTCTATAAATAGGATTTGGATGGGATTTTATAGGAAATAATTTATCATGGTTCAGATGTATTCATTCTAGGTTGACATAATTAAGGATACAGATCAGATGAAAATAACCATTAAGGATCAAAGTGCAAATGGATAGGATTACCAAAAATGGGACACCCTAGGGTTTGGTGCTATAGTCTAAGTTTAGTACTCTGGTTCTATAGAATCAAGACTTAGGGGAATAGGATTGGCTTGGGAAATATAGTCTGGTTATGGTTTAATCTTTGTTTAGAAGGTTTTGGATGACTAGTAATGATCAAAAAGATGTCTAGAAGGGTCACAAGAGCATGCAAAAAGGAGATATAGATAGGGTGTCACCAGCCACACTCAAATTACCAATTTAGACATTTTATATGACTAAATTTTCCCCCACTTTATTATAGTGATGCAACAAAGAAAAATAATATGATAAAGGAAAAATAGAATGTGTACTTGAACTTACCCACAAGGGTGAAACCCATGAAGATGTATAATGTTGATTGTGCATAGAGAGAGCACATCGTGAAGTGTAAATATGTAAAAGAAAAAAGGAGTAGATCAGTTATTAATAGACATTCTATGTCTAAAATAAGAATGTATAAGGGCTAGGTAAAAGAGAGAGAGGAAGAGAAAGGAATGAATACACCTCATCAGGTATGAAAACAAATACAAAACCTATTGTGATGTTGAATAATGATAGGTATGTGTTGTACGAAGAGTAATATCATGAACAAAGATGAGTGCTCAATTCCTCAAAGGTGGATCAAGAATGCAAATGCTATCTATTGTGATCCATCATCACCCACTAACTGAGTATATGTGATCATGCATGTGTTAATTGAAGTTTGGACTATGTGTCTAATCCCTATGAGTAGGTGGCTCAAGATTATAAAGGCTCACCAGTCCTTTGGCTCCATCATCACCCACTAAGTGTGGAGCTATGAACTAATACTAGTATAAATGTGTGTTATATGAGATGCCTCATGAAGCTCATGAATGCTCTATAATCTAAAAATGTGGTGTGGATAGCTGAATGTGTGCTAATAATTAGGCCAATCTTGGCCACTTTGAAAGGTGGAGGTTAAGCTTGTATGAAAGCCACTCTAAAATTGATAGCTAGGCTTATATGAAAGCCACTTCAAAATTATGCCAACCACCTGGAGATGGAATAAAGAATGAAACTATTGATAATGCATGGGAAATATAATGAACTAGAAAGAAAAGAAGTCAAATGTGCCATGTACATTACCCCCAATCACTAATTTTTGAAACATGGATTTTGATATGGAAGCTATACCAAATGCTCAATGTGAAACTGGAAGTGAGAAATATCATGCAACACATGATGCCCCATATATCTAGATAATTTGAGTGAAAATATACTAAAAATTCTCAATCTAAATTGAATTAAAAATGACAAAAGTGTAACTAATCTTACCTTTATATTTATTTTTGGAAATTTTGGGTTTTTGGTTGTTTCGATAGGACTCCCAAAAATAAGACACTCTATTATCTAGAATTGTAGTCCAAATATGGCACTCTTTTTCAGGTAGGAATGGATACCCTAAAATGAATTCCATCATAATAAAGACCCCTACATGTGTTTAATGCTATGAAATACATGATATAGCAATGATAATTGAAAAGATGTCTCAATATATAACATAGTTTGTATTGGATGTTGTTAAATCAATATGGGTATGCCTAGATAAATATAAGGGAAATATGGTTAGTTGTTAGGTGTTAGTTATCAAAGAGGGATGGATCATTATGTACATCATGGCATCCAAAAAATTAATGATAATTCATGATATGGATCATGGCATTGTAAACATCTGAGAAGAAAATAAGCATACAAAGTAAGAAGCAAGAAGCGTACAAAAGTGGCCAAGGGCCCAAGCAAACAAGGGAAATAGACACATGTCACTCAAATTGGGAAAGTAACCATACAATTCATGTTCAAATACCACATACACATACAATTAGAAATAAGTAAGGTTGGCATGAGGGACACAAGCACATAGAAGATTACAAGCAAAGGACACTGGAAAATGTCCTAAGGCACACACAAGATACAAAATAGGAACTAAGAAATGAAATCACATAGAGTTACTAAAAAAAATAAAGGAAGGCATGTAAATTTTGTAAATACTATCACATATAACTAATCAAAGAAAGAAGTGAAAGTATGCAAAACATGTAGTATAAGACTAGGTAGATGCTAAGAAATACATAAGTGATATATGCTAGTGAGTGTCGATATAGTAATCTATGTAAGATAGTAATTAATTTACATTTACATGATAAATAGAGTGTTTGGTATAGGAATGGCATAAATTAGATATTGTAGTCATGTATAAGATTCCCTCAGTGGATAGATATGTTGATGTATGTCTCAAATGTAGAAGTAGGATGCCTCTTCAATGGGTAGATTAAAGCAATCAAGGATCTAGGTATCACTACACAAAGTCAAATAAGATCAAGTGAATCATGGTAATTTATATAAATAAACAAGCAATAGCATAGAATAACAAAATGTAAGTCTAGCATGGTAGTATAAATTTAAAACATGGATAATGCATATAATTGAAAAGTTTTGATGTTTTGAATTATTTGAATGATTTAGTATTTTGAAATGTTTCTATGTATAATTAATCATAAAGAAACTATGTACAAGAAATCAAAAAGAGAATATATACAAGAAAATGTGTGTAATGAAAGACTATACATGGAATCTATGTAAATTCATAATATTCATTGGATTTTTGGGTTTCTTTCCTTCAAGTGAGGCTAGACGATACACTTTAGGTCTAAGATTTTTGATAATGTGGTAGACCTGGCCAATTTGGTTTGAATTTTCCTTTGATTTATTCTTTAGCATTGACATTGCAAATATTTTCTTTGAGAACGAGATCAATAACTTTGAACTATTTAGTATGAGATCATTTGTTGTAGGATCTTTGTATTCATTTTTGGTAGATTTTGAGATGTCTAATCTCTTGGATACATGTATGGTGTAACTAATGGAGCTGGCATAGATATTTTTTGTGATACTTTTCATTGGTGGGGATACTTATAAAGAGGACATGTAAAGATGGGATTTATAATTCCATTAGTAAAATGGCATATGTGCCATAAACAAATGAATAAGGAGTGGATCGTATGGGTGTACAAATACTTGTGTGATAAGCACATAATACAAAAACTAGTTGATTGTGCCAATAATCTCCAAATTTGGTTACTATTTTGCTCAAAATATTGTTGATGGTTTTTTTGGTAGCCTCTGCTTGATCATTTTCTTGTGGGTAGTATAGAGTGGAGAACATGTGTTTACTCTTATATTTTGTACAAAAATTATTGATAGTATTGTTTTTTAATGATGTCCCATCATTGAAAATGATAGCTAGAGGTAAGTTGAAGCATGAAATAATATGAGTCATGAGGAAGCTACAAATGTCCTCCCTATGGTAGATTGAAGTGGAATGACTTCCACCCACTTTATAAAGTATTATATAGCTATAATGATGAACCTATGTCCATTAACAGACTTAGGGTTTGCCTTTCCAATAAGATCAAATATCCATAACATAAATGGCCATGGAGAGATAATAGGCTGCAATTGTTGTGATGGTACATGTAGATTACTAGGTCATTAACATTTATCACATAACTTTGCATATTGTGAACATTCATCTTCCATGGTGGGCCAGTAGTACCATTGTCAATGAAATTTATGTGACATGGCCTTTCCACTAAATTTACCACTACACTCATTATCATGTATCTATGGAAGACCGGTTTTGGCTTTTGTTGAAGTCAAGAATCAAAGTAATTATTCTTCAAAGGATCACTTAAAATTTTCTCTACCAATTATTACATAACAAAGTGTTTATTTTTGTAACTTTTGTTTGTCATTTCATGAGAAAGTATCTAGTGTAATAGATTTGTTTAGAAATTTATAGATTTCAGAGTACCGTTCTAGAGTTGCAGAACTATGCATAGTGGCTAAGATGGAAAGGGAAATCAAATATGTGTTTGATATTGATGGAATTTATAATAATTTAATGGTGAAAATAGCTTGATCATCATTGATGTCGATAGGAATCAAAGATTCATCACATTTCATTGCATCTACATGTCAGTTGTATTTTATTGGTATAATTTCTATAGAAAAGTAGTTGAACTATGATGATAAACATTGTACCATGTTTTGGTATGGGATAAAATGTTGTTGTTTTGTTTGATAGACATCACTGACTTGGTTGGCCATAAGTTTTGAATCACTAAAGACTTGAATAGATATAATTTGGAGGGATTCGGTGACAAAGACACCTAAGATAAGTTTTTCATATTTTGTGGTGTTTTTGGTGCATGAGAAGCCTAAATGATATGCAATAATAACTATGTGACAAGAAGGGTCAACAAAAATAATGCCTACCCCTACATTGAATGCACATCAAGAACCATCAAAGAACATGGTCTAAGTGTCATAATGAGTAGAATATGTATTAAAATCATTTCTAATTATGTCACTAATAGGATTAGTGTCTAAGAGTGGTGTGGCTAAGAAATGGTCTATAATGATTTGGCATTTTATTGATTTTTGTAGAACTATCTTTAAGTCAAACATTGTTAATAACATGGCCCATTTCGTGATGCAACTAGAGAGATGTAGATTTTCCATTATAAAATTCAAGGGATCTACTTTTTTGATAACCTGAGTCTCATTATTGATCATGTAATGTCAATATTTTTGTGTGGAAAAAAGTAATACTAGACATAGTTTTTCCATCGAGGAATAATTTTTTTCATAATCAACTAATGTGCAACTAATGTAATAAACTAATTGATCAATAAGTTGATCATTATGTTGTGCTAAGAGTGCTCTTAATTCATGATTTATTACTAATAAATATATTAGGAGAGGCTATCAAGAATAGGTGGTATTTGAATAGGTGGATTAAGAAGATATTACATGATTGTGTTAAAGCTTTCTTGATAGGCTTGGTCCCAAAAAAAATTTATATCTTTATTTAATAATCAATTGAGTGATTGAGTTTTAATAGTAAGTTGAGCTATAAAATGATGGATTTATTAGATCTCACATTGTAATGATTGAAGTTGTTTTAAGTTCATGGGAGGTGTCATGTTGACAATTACTTTGACCTTCTTAGGGTCAACCTCTATGCCATGTTGAGAAATAATGAAACCTAAGAGTTCATTTGATGTAGCTCAAAACATACATTTATTTGGGGTTAATCAAACATTATATTACCTAAGTCATTGAAAAATCTATCATAAATTGATGGCATGATGATGTCATTATTTGAATTTAGCTAATATATCATCAACATAATCCTCGATAGTGTGGTGAATCAAGTCATGAAAGATATGCATCATAGTACACTAATATGTGGCTCTAGAATATTTTAGTCCAAAAGGAATGAAAATGTAAAAAAATATACCCTAAAGTGTTGTAAAATATGTTTCCTCTTGAACTTCTTCAGTGATTTTGATTATGTTGTATCCTACAAATCCATCCATGAAAGATAACATCTCATACCCATCTGTGGAATCTACGATCATGCCAATATTAGGCAAGGGAAAATCATCTTTTGGGAATGCCTTATTTAAATCTTGAGAATCAAAATAACACCAAATTTTTCCATTGGGTTTAATCACAAGGACTATATTAGAAATCTATTCAGGGTGTGTTATTGGGTGAATTAAACAAATATTTAAGAGGTGTTAGATCTCATTTTAGACTAAGAGAGATACCTTAGGATGTATTTTGAAATTTTTTTCTTAACCAATTTAGCATCAAGATATAATGGAATCTAATGGAATGCTATAGATGTATCAATTCCTAGCATATCTATGTAAGACTAAGTAAAGAATTTAAGAAAAATTTTCAAAGTTTGATGAATATCTATATCCTCTTCCTTTCATAGCGTAGTGGCTAATAAGATAATGCAAGGATAATAATCAGTTCAAAAATTGAAATCAACTATTTCCTCATTAAGTAATGTGGAATGATCTAGTGTGTATGGGGTTTTAGGAATAGTATCATCTTAATCAACTAGTATGTCCTTAGGAGAATCTATATTTTATCTAAAGTATGTGTCGGCAATTATATGATGAGGAAATATATTTTTATGATAGAAAGATGGGAGGTCCTCATATGGTCTAAGAAACTATATGAGGGATTCATCATTAGAGAATTCATCTAATGTGAGCATATCTAGTGAAATTGTATCATCAATGAGATTAGGATAGACCTATGATAATGTAGAAGTATGATTAACTATATGATCTCCAAGTGTAATGGGTGGACAAAATAGTATATGTTGTAAAGCTATAGAAGATTTATCTTGAAGAAGGGGAAGCTGATATCCCAGTCCTTGTTTTCTATGTTCTATAAATCCCTTGAAAATATTAATGATTTTTTGTTCATGTTTTCCAAGACCTTTTCCATGATATCCCATCTTATTAAGACATTTTAGTGAGGGTAAGGAAATTGGTGATTTGGTATCAATGTTATTACAGATGTTGGAATCTTATGATGTATTGCATGGTTTGAATGTACACTCTGAGTAGCAGGTTGTGTAGGCATATTTTCTAGATTAAAGAATGTAATGTAATTCTATGGAGATTTGGCAACCTAATAGTATTTAAAATGTTCATTATTTATTGGGCACATGTAGATTAGCCTTTGTTACTAAATTTTAGACAAACATGGAGTGTGGAAGGGACTACATGCATAACATGAATCTAAGGCTGACCAACTAATATATTATAATTGAGGTTATTTGGCATGACTTGGCAAGTAGTTAGTAATATATTAGGTCCCAAATTAAGATTGAGTGTTATTTGACCGATGAATTTCCATGGAATGTTGTCAAAACCTCATATGTTCATCTTGGAATGGTCTACATCTACAAGTTATATATTAAGATGTTTAAGAAAAGAAATGTTGAGTCCTAAAATATTATCAACTAATACTCTTTTCACCCTTACATCATTAATTATTAATTTAATATATAGAGACTGATGTTGTTCAATGATGTGGTATAGGGGTAAATCATCTTTCTCAGAGGAAATATGCTCTTCAATCTATTACATTATGTTGATGATAGAAGTGACATTAGCTAGTTCAATGGAAATAAGAACTATAATATTATGAAGGGATGCATACAACACATATCTATAAATATCCAATCATTTAAGGAGCCTAAGAACTGAAACTATATCTGAAGGGGTGCTAACCTAAGTGAAAAAGATATAGCCATGGGTGTAATCAACCTATCTATCTTCATAAACTTGGGTTATAACATGTACCACATGATCTAATATAGGCATAGAGATGGTAGTAGGTACATGATAAGAGATAGATATACCACGTTTGAAGGGAGGAGGATTAGATATAACCACTAGTGTTTTCTTATGTCTAGTAGTGATAGGGATATACTCAAGATTAGCCAAAGAGTCATATGCATCTAGGTAGAAATCATGTATGTGGGATGAAATGCATGTAATTGGAGTTATAAGTTGCATATAAATATGATTATAAAGAAAAATCCACATGAGAGTTAGCAAACAAGGGATAGAGAGAATGGAACTGTGCATTAATGAATTAAAAACTTTGACTTGTTACATGACATTTTAAATATGTTTATCAAGATAAAGTTTAAAATTATTCCACATGAGAGAGAGAAAATATGTAATGAAACCTTGTATTAAATAAAAGTAAACATTACTTTGAAGGAAAGGGATCTTAACATGTTTATCAATAAATTTATTAATATCATCCCATATTATAAAAAGTAAGCATGAAAGGGAAAGAATGAAGTTTTGCATTAACATATAGTAAACTTCATTATTCATATAAATGATAGGACCAAGTATTGACTCCTTATTGTTTGAAAGAATGAAGCTTTGCATTAACATATAGTAAAGTTCAAAAATGTTTTGAAATAAGTGAGATCCATTTTTACTTTTTTTTTAATGTGAAATCTGATTTAGATGTAAGGTGATACCTCAAAAGGCAATAGGTCCTAATATATTCAAGTAGGGTTTGATATAAATAATTTTAAAATTTACCAATGATAATTTTTAAAAATTAAATGTGAAATTTTAATTTATATATGTAAGAAAAAAATCAGCAAAATATTGTTAAAATCAGCAAGCAATTTTCCCTAGGGTTTCTAGGGTTTTTGTGCACAAATGAAGTATGTTAGGTCCACCAATTGATTTAACTTATTTGGTAATAATGGATTTTTAATCCTATTTTAATTAAGGGTATAGATTAATAAATCAATGTAAAATATATAAATAATTATAGTCCTAATTTGTATAATTTATTTGTATTTTTCACCTTTCTAAAAATAACAATAAATATGAAGAAATATAACTTAGCTGGAAACAAATTGAGACAAATGATACAGAGGCTAAAAATGGCTATGCATGACTGGGACAATGTCATCAACTTGAATTTAGATTTCATTCAATGAAAGGATATGAGTGCCAAAAATAGGACACTTTAGTGTCTTACACTATTATATGCTCCTATTATTGATATCCAAACTAGTCACAAAGACCTAAAACTTTTTGGGTATTTGTGTTGTGCTTGTGTAAGCCTGTATATGAAAAATTGAGCACTGATTGTTGATAGAAATTGCTATAGATTTGATTTTGTCTTAAAACCCTAACCGTCCATTATTCTTGATCAAATAATATTTGAATCACTTAAGAAAGAGGGGGGTTAGT
>JARHVA010004750.1:1267500-1448208 GCA_037957365.1 Torreya grandis
AGTCTACTATGAAGAATGGGACTTGTATGAGAATGTAGAAAGAACTAAAAGATTTTTTTATTCTCCTTTTTGAATCTACCATCCTACCATACCCCAATGTACATTGACTCTATCATGAGGCCAAATATGGATTTTGATCTTTGATTATAAAAGGAGATGTGCTATGAATCATGTCTTTTAGTTTTGTTTAACTTTTGAAATTTATATGTTGCATTTTGTATCATTACCTTTTGATTAAATGATTTGGATTTTATATTTTATGGCCTTTAAGATTCATCCTCCATAAGATTTCGAATAACCAACATGAGTGATAAAATTAATACACATGAATGAGCCCAAAATTTTGTCTAAAGGATGTTAAGTATCCAATGATATGATTGAATAAATACTTAGGATTACATATGAACCAGAATGTTATCTCAAGTTTTAAACATGTGTATGTGTAGTTTGTAAAAGGAGATCCAAAGTGGATCGATAAAATAGAATTATAATGAGATGTCTTGTTTGATAAAGGATCACATGGTAACGAAGGATTACTAATAGGAGTAAGGTTTGTATAACCAAGTCACAATAATAATTATCCATGTTATTGAGATAAGGTAATAAACAAACATGAGAAAGACAAACATCCATGAAAATAAATTAACTCATAAATATAAGCATGTAATCATGGAAAGAACAAAAAAACCATAACAAAATATGATATAAAATTAAACCATATACAACACATAATGTCTAATATAAATATCCATGTGAAAGCAATAAGTGAACAAAATTTGACACAGTCAAATGTTATAAGATACATATAAAAGTGCATCATAATTAAAATCCAAAATCATAATGAATAAGGAATTGAAATAAAACCATGCTTTGTTCACAAATACTGATAAATTGATCAACAAATATTACCCATATGTGTCTAGAATATCTATGTGAAGTTTGATCCTAATGGCAATAAGAGTCATTTATATCCTTATTGAAAGATGTAAAAAGACCTTCATTGAATCTATTAAACATAAAATTTAGGTGTAGATGAAGGATCATGTTGATGAGGGCTATTTCATGTATAATACCCAAGGAGTGGAATAGATGCTAGAATAGGAAAGGTATCTATAAGACATGAAGGTGGCACCACTAGTGGAGAAGGAACCATGGGTGCGGGAAAAGATGCAAGTGCAATGTGAACCATAGGTAAAGAAGGATGATCCCTATTATGTGGCAAATCTATGGGAGGATAAATAATGAGCACAAGAATGCTCATAAGGTGATCATGAAGATGTTGATGGAGAATAAGGTAATGATTAGTATGATGGGCATTGTATTGGTAATAAATATAATATACTTCTCCATATTTTGGATTATACTCAAGTAACAACTTGGGAGGAGGTATAGACTTATCTTTTTCATGGGAAAGGGTAGGATGTAATACATCAATATATTGCCAAAGATTTTTACAATGGGTGGAATAATGATTAACTATTCCATGAAAGCAATATATACACTTTCTAGTAGACTTTAGGGGTCTACTAATGGAGGAGATATAAGCAAAATCTAGGGAAGGCTAGTATAACTATTAGTCTCTAGTTCAATGACTAGAAATTTTGTGAATATCATAGTAAGGTTGATTGGCCTATTGGGAAGGTATGGGATTAAGTTAAGACAAAGGAAGAAGGCGATCCCTAAGGGGAGGTAGGGTGGGTGGAGAGAATTAGATTGGGCTCATCTAAAGGAGAGGTAGGATCAAATATAAGTTAAGGTTGAACTAAAGGTAGAGTAGGAGTATGTACTAGACTAGGCTCAAATAAGGGTGAAGTAGGATGTATATAAGACTTAAGATGTGTAGTTAGAATCTATAGGTAAAGCAAACTATAAGGATCTTAGTATCTAGTAAAGTTATAAGGATTGATCATATCATGATCCATAATCATAATCCTAATATGATCTTTTGAATATGTAGGTGTACCATTCAATCACTCTATCTCTACCATATCAAAAATAATATGAATATTAGAATTAGACACTATGAAAGAAGGAATTGGATAAGATAAATTATAAGATAAAAATAAAGAATTATAATATCAAATAATCTCAACATCTCTAGCCTATAAAATTCCTCCTATAAAAGGATCATCTAGGTTTAACCATCACCATAATTCAGTGTATCAAGTTTGATAGTATTGGTAAATATGATATTTTCTTTATAAGTGGCATGATGAATAAAATATGGAGTCTTGGTTGAGACTATGAATATGTTGTCAATGTGAGGCTAAGGGTAATGTTGTTTTAAGGATGGTAGAAGCTGGGCAATGAGATGAGGGGAGAGATCCCAATTTTTTAACTTGGTGTTAATCTCATATAGCTCATTGTCATCAAAATATAAGAGGTTAGGTGGTATCTTTTTGATGATTTTAAGGTGACCATGATAACCTCAGGTAGATTTGATAGGATAATTAAAATGTTGGGATTCCAATACTAAGATAATAGGTAAGGATTCAAGGGTTGGAATTTTAAAGACACCACATTCTTTAAATTGTTCAAAATTATAAGGGTTTGTGTCTTATTAAATCTTATAGGAGGAATCATTATGGGGAAACTTGATGCACTAACAATTAGATGATTCAATAACCCTCATGTAATGAGTCCAAGGTCTATCAAGTAAGACATTATAGGAAAGGGGAAAGTTAAATATCATAACCTTCACTCGAACAATGATAAGAGGATGGTAATAATAAGTCACATGTAACATAATGGAGGAATTTGCCTTCAATAATAACCTTGAAATTTATTTCATTTGGACTTAAGATTACACTCACGATATCTAAGAGTTTTAATGGAATTGAGGGAGGCTACACAAGTGATGGAACCCTAATTAATCAAGCCATGATTGACTTGGATATCACTAATTTGAATGATAATAAACAGTGGAGGATAATTTATACAAAGCAAATTCTCATTTCAGATCATGGAAGCAATAATAAATTTAAAGGAAAGATAAGTGTATACTATTTCATCAATGTGTATAAACATCTCTTTGCATTTCTGTAAGATACTATCTTTAGGCACAAATAAGGTAGCTTCTCATCCTATGAGGGGAAGATGAGGGATGTTCATTTGAAATAATATTTTTATCGCATGGTTATGATGTTGGGGGAATTTTGCATCAGTTATAGAAAGGGTGTTTGAGATGGGAGATTAGTAAGTTTGGCGATGGGGTCCCATTCATAATAACCCATGGGGGGACTACTAAATAGAGGCACATAATGTTGTAGGAGATACTAGGAAGGAGGATTGGAAGTGAATTCAAACTTATTTTGATAAGATGTGGTTGGTTTACTTTGATGACAAATAGCTTCATTATATTTAGATTATGAGGGAGTTGATTTAGGTATTTCTTATGGTTGAGTTGAATAAATACTATGGGAAGGTTGGTGAATGTTGTCAATGGGTGTATAAATTGGGGGAGTTATATAAATAGTGTGATATGTATTATGTAATTGAGGTTTGGGAAGTGATTCTTGAAAACAAATAAATCCCTCTTACCCCAAATTTTTTAGATGAGATGGGAAAGAATATTAGATAACATGAAATGTTTCAAAGGTTTGGTGCATATGTGTGGGATTAGCATCAATGAAAGCAACACCCCTTTTAATATTAGTCATATTTAACACATTTTATTTAGGATTTTGGTCTATAAGACTTTCAAAATTATTTTTGGAAGGAGTAGGCCTATCATTGCTAACTTGATGGCTAGGAAGAGGGTCTTTATATATGGAAATATGAGCATTAACCTAGTTTAAAGCTTGATTTTTTTAATGTTTCATGATTTTCAAAAGATATGTCATATTTTTGTTTACATTTGTGAATGAGTTAATCATGGTTAAATATTGGTCTAAGAAGAAAATATATAGATAAATTATATAATTATATATAAGTCTCATGAAGGCGGCCCCAACTTGTATGACACCAAAAAAATTTCTTTGGATCATACCATGATTTTATAGGATGAGTGAGATCAGTCTGTTGTGGTAGAGGCCTTGGTAGACATTTTTGAATTTTGGCTAAGGATAACGGTTTGTGAATGTTGATGTTGTTTGTGTGAGAAAAAGTTTGATTACAGGTGTTATTTAGTGGGAAACATAATCCAAAATGTTTTTGGGAGAGATGGATTTAATATTGTGAATGGTTTCATAAGTATCAGTGACACCATCATTAGTAGCATGATAATTTTTAATTTTAATGAGCATAAGAGTACCCATGGGATGTTGGGATGGTTTAAATTGGTGCATGAGAAAATATTGTCATTTATCTTGGTTAAGGGATTGTTATTAAGTTATTGGAGAGAGATTATTAACCTAATATTTTAACTTGGGGTGAAGATCATTAGTGAATATATGAAAGAGATTATCATCCACCATGTTATGCCCTCACTTATTAGATAAGGTCCTCCATATTTTGATGAAATATTTTGATTTTTTGGTTTCAAGTTTCATATAATTGATAAATTAAGCTATGTTATTCTCAAGGAGATCATTAGTTTTAAACTCTTGTACTAGGGAATTAACTATATATTCTAAACTAGTGGTAGAATGGGATTTGAGTTGATTGTACCAATCCAATGCATCTTTAGATAGTTTTTTGGGAAATATATTTGTAGAAATAAAAGTATTAAGCTTGAATAAAAACATGTATAGATTACCAAATGTTTCTAAATGTAAGGTAGGATCAATCGACCTATTATAACTCTTGGTAGGTGTGATACTTCTTATGTCTATATTGGAAATTTGAGGTATAAGAGTTTCATTTTGGATATGTTTGACTTTTTAAGTAACAAAGGGTGGCTAAATAATGAGGTTTCCATTATAATCTTTAATAGGGGGGGTGGGGGGATTTTGATTATTTTCTCCCCATGGAACCTATTGGGGTTGATTTTAATAGTGAATAAGATGTTTTTTTCATTTGTATCATTTGATTAACATTGTTTGTTTGAAACCCATTAATTTGATTGAGAGTTTTCCATAAGAGTTGATGGATTTGAGAATTATTTTGAATACTTTATATGGCATCCAAAAAATTAAAATTGGTATCAATGGTTTGGGTTTCACTATGAGTAGTGTCATGCATGACACTAGTGGTATGAGAAGCATTGGTAGAAAAGGAAACACTAATAGCATAATTATAATGTGTAACAAAATATGCAATAGTGGAATGGTTGGCATTAGATGAAAAAGAAGCACTAATATCATGATTAGAATTTGTGTCAAATGTTGCACTAGTGGCTTGATTGAGGAGAAGGGGCCTTAGAATCATAGTGTGGGAAGGATTAAAAATATGAGGTAGAGGTTGAGAAGTAAATAAGGTCTCACCCAAAAATCCATGAGATAATGTATGGGAGGGTGAATGAGGTTATTCTACATGGCCACCTATCATGAGATTATAAATAGTTAAAGGGAATTTTCCTATATGTTGAAGAAAATCATTAATGAAGAATAACATTTCATGTGTGTACTATAATTAGGTTAATCTTATAAGGATAAATGAGGATTATGAATTGATGATGAATAAAGAGGAGTACCATAATTGGTAGTGTGAGTGGTAATGTGCACATTTATTTAATCTAAAGTGGAAACCATAAGCTATTTTTGGGGAATCATATTGGGATTGGTAAAGGTCATCATGTCTATTGGATTCAATTATATATTATCCTAAAATAATAATTTTATGATGAGAAAATGATGGTAAAAGGGTGATGTAAAGACAAAATTAGAAAACATGATACATAGTCAAAGTGGTCAATTATGTACTAATCAACAGGGAATAGGAAAATAAAATAAGATGAAGTTAGATAGGTCAACTATGTACTACTAAGAGAAGGGTTGAGTAGGATGGTAAGGAGACATAGTTAGATAGGTCGACTGTGTACTACAAGAAAATAAGCTAAATAGTCTATAAGAGACTATGTCAATAGAAATACAATGTTATAAAATAGAGGTAAATTTTTCAAGATAATTTTGATGAAAAATGAAATTAATCACATAATTAATTGGATCCATGTTACTAACTCAGTTGGAACACATAACACAAAAATTGCACCAATGATAGCCATTACAAGTTTTTCAATACAACATACAATGATAAAAAATAAAGAAAAAACTTGAAATTAAGTGCTAACTAATTGGTCATTCTAAATCTTATTAAGTTAGAATGAAGTTTATTTTTATTATAAGAGGTTAGGCATAATAAGGAACTAAAAAGAAATCTAAGGTTGGTTTTAGGATGTTAAGGCTGAAAGGGATTTGTATTGGTGTTGGTCATGGCTTGGTATTTAGGCATACCCCCTCATTTAAAAATTAAATTGAGATAAGGGTGTCAAGTGCTTTGCCAATATATACCATCAACCACATGTTTATACTTGGATATAAAACCAAGTTAGATTCCCCCTCGATAAATAAATGTAAGTAGGTAGACCTTGAGAAGACAAAGGTTTAATGCTTTTTGAATGAAAATTGATTTGGTAGTGTGTGCAAAAGATAAAAATAGTGTGACTAAAATGATAATTTGTAAAACCACCTATTTAGTCTAAGTTTGTTACTCTAATCACGAAAGAAACTAAAATATAAATGTGAATTAATTAATAGTAAATATAGGTTAATTCCTTAATTGAGAAGAGTAAAGAGCTAGTTCAGGAGACATTATATGAAAACAATGCATAATAGAGTCAATCAGGTCACTACTATTCTATAGAAGTAAGATCTATAAGAACATAGAAAAATAGGTCAATTATGTCTTCTAAATGGAAGATAGACTATAGAATCATGTTGAATACGTCAACTTAGTGTACTTTATGGTTACAGTTTTACAAACTACAAACTTATGAAAAATATTACTGAAAGAAAAAAACTAAAGTGATAGAGAGAAGGAAATGAACCTTGATAGCCTTGAATATGTTTAGATTTTAAGATTTTATGCTGTGATATTCAAATGTTGATTCAAAATTTTGTTGACTAGGTCGACTAGTTCAAGGGATTTACTAAACTTGTAGGCTAAATAATAAATTAAAAATATATTCAAATAGCTTGACTATATTTGAAGACCTATTTGTTGAAATAATAGCATTAAAAAAATAGTCTACTATTTTAACTATGTATGAGAATTTGGAGCTAAAATAGAATATTATTCCAAACTAGTCTATCTAGTAACTTGTAATTGGGGAAGCCCTATATAGATAGAATAAAGTTATATTAGAGAGATCATGTGTCAAACATGCACACAAAATGTTAGATCTATAATGAATGGTTTGATATAGTCCTAAAAAAATAAACACATATAATATGATGACAAAATGAAAGTGTGAAGGAAAACTGACAAGGGTTTGATTCACATCAATTTCACCATAATGTATTCAAAGGGAAATATAAATGACCTATTAATCAATTCTATCTTAGATAAGATAAATCCTACTTAATCTTTCAATACTTGATACATTATATATATATTGGGTCATTACGAACATAGATCTTCTAGACCTAACCAAGGGATATATTACAACAATAACATTACTAGAGAGAGTTTTGAAGCCTCTAGTCAAGCAACAACATGCAATAACCCTATCTAGGTCATACGTTTTCATATTCACAGAAGTAATAATAAGTAAATTAAAGTATAATATAGTTCTCACCAAATCTTAGAGCACAAATCGGATGAAATAAAGATTAAAAAAAAAACATACATAGAATATCTATACTTACACCAATATATAGTAAATCATAATGCATGGGATAAAAGTAAAAATGTAAATCTATCTACTCTTACAAAGGAGGAAAAATGTTAGGAATAATTATCTTTTAATATGAACCCACTAAGACTCAATCTCTCCCTTTCCCAAGGTTCTTTGCAAGAGGTTATTTTGGTATGTAAGGATAATAAGGATAACTCAACTCTAGGATACACAACTTTTCTCTCTCTCTCTCTCTCTCTACATATATATATTTGTGTGTGTGTGTGTGTGTGTGTGTGTATACATACATACATGCATATATATATATATATATATATATATACACACACACACACACATACATACATATATATCTCGAGATAAATTATTAAAAACCTAAGCTATGCTTCTCAATTATAATGGTGGATAAGGAGATGCATAACACACACACACACACACACACATACATATATATATATATATATATATATATATATATATATATATATATATACATATATATATATACATATATATATATATATACATATATATATATATACATATATATATATATATACATATATATATATATACATACATACATATCTATATCTCAAGATAAATTATTAAAAAACTAAGCTATGCTTCTCAATTATAATGGTGGATAAGGAGATGCATAACATAATCTTCCTTTTATTCTCCTATTTAATGAATGATGGAAATGGAATTGTATATATAGTTGAATCGAACCCTAAACCTTTACAAAATTTTAGCCAACATGGTTAACCCAATTAAATATATATCATTATTGATAAGAAAAAAATTATATCTAGGTCTAGGTTGGATAGGGGATAACGTATACCCTAAAAATGTTTTATGAATTAGAGTACAAAGTCAACGGGGTTGACAGTGTAACATAAACCATCAAAAGGGTTTTAGGCTTAAGGAGGGGGTAATGAAGGCAGTAAAAGCTTGGATGAGTGTTCAAGAGAGAACTCAAAGCTTAGGAATGTGTTTAAGGATATGGTTGTGTGGATAAGAATTGATGTTATAGGGGACAACAATCCTGTGAAGCAATAATGGTCTACCCACCCATTTCCTGATGTACCCTTTAAGGCATGTTCTTAGAGATATTGAGAGTCAATAATTTATTACAAGAGATTAAGCATTAATAATTTATAAAGTTTTAAAATATCATGTGTATATATATATCCCACTCAAAAATGTTTAACTAACATACTCTACACTATATAAACAATCCTTTACCTTCATCAACGATGTTAATAAGTCCACACATTACATTGTATGTAACAAAGGGTTTACTGTGGTACCTGATCTAACCATGAAGGAAATGATGATGCAAAATGAATTAGGAGAAATATGTGATAAATGTATGATTATACTATACTGTTTTTACCTAGAATTATAGTCAATGAAGATTACATGAGCTCAATGATTCTACAAATCCGTCACATGGGTATATCCCTAAATTATTTGCCAATAATACTTAGTACCAACATCACAAATTATGATTGGTACATAGATATCATTAGATATATGTTGAATAATGAGTGTCCAAAGCACTTTAGTTCCACATAATACAGGGTGCTACACTTGAGAAGTAGCCATTTTATGATCAAAGCTAGTGTTTTCTATAGAATAAACCATGAAGGCATATGTTTGAGATGCCTAAGTAAGGAGGATGTAGTTGTAGTACTTAGAAACATCCATGTTAAATATGGAATCAAGCATGGTTTAGGATGTACTACAACTAATCAAATACTAAGGGTAGGTTACTATTGGCCACATATTTTCAAGGATGATCACTTGCATGTGAGGAATTATAATAGATGCCAAATCATTACATCTTGTAGAACACACTCTAGAAATGACACCATTTCTAGTCATTGAGGTTAAACTGTTTACTAAGTGGAGATTAGACTTCATAGGGCCCATTAATTCTAATTCATCTACTAGAAATAAATATATAATGACAATGATAGATTATTTTATTCAGTGGGTTAGAGCCAAACATTTGTAGAATTACACCATAGATATGGTCATTAAATTATTGTAGGAACACATTGCTACAAAGGTTTAGAATTCCCACTATACTTGTATGTGATAATGTCCCTTATTTATCCTCCATGAGATTTGTTAAATGGGATTATGATAATTAAGTAACTCTTAAGTTTTATTTCAATTATTACCCATAGGGTAATGGGTTGGCTAAATCAATAAACAAGATTTTTTTGCATATAATTAAGAAAAATTTAGAAAAAACTCCAAGGGATTGACATAACATGCCTAAGTTTTCTTTATGGTTGGATAAAACTAGGGTAAAATTTTTGGTGGAGACATCCCCCTATAATTTAGTGTATAGATCAAATCTTATTTTCCCATCCAACCTAAGAATCACTATCTTGTTGTTCACTAAAGAGTACCTAGAAACTAATGATACAATAGAGACTTGCCTATTGAACCTAAAGATATTGGAATCAAAATGAGTTGTATCCTTTTATCACTTTAGTATACATTAAGAGGTAGTCAAATGTTAAATTTACAAAAGGGCCAAAGTAAAGTTATTTCAAATCTTATATCTGGTCCTTTTATGGGATAGGGCCCATGAACAAAAGGAACAACATGAAAAATTTGATGCATTATGGATCAGTCATTACCAAATATATACAATATTGATGGATAATTTATTATAGCTAAGGTGTCTTACTAGTGAGGATGTCCCATAACCTATTAATGGACAATTCCTCAAGCATTACTTCAAAGCTTGTGTGGCTTGGGAAACCATGTAAATAACTTCTCTTTCAATTTTTATTTTTCTTTACAGTCCCTTTTTTGATAATTTAGGTTGTGCTTAATTTATTTTATATTTTTCCTCTTCATTGGGTTTGTCCCAACTATTTTTGGCCTTGTGTTCCCCTTGATAATCATATGAATGAAACGAAGGGATATTTTAATAATAACATAGATGGAACTCAAAGAGATTAGTTACAAATTTTACTCAAAATTTTTATGTAAATTTATTGTTATTGCTTTGATCATTTCCTAAATTATAAAGGTGGATGATTCATACTATAAATTGTGGATTTAGAATAATTTTTTCTTATTTAAATCCATCTAATGCACTTAATCAAATATTTAAAGAAAATACGACATTACTGTAATTTTAGTTTGTTGTAAGTTATCGTAGACTTGCATATTTCATTTTACCCATTGTTTGGTCCCCAATCCTCTATGGATGAATTTCAAAATATCCATTCAAAATAATTGAGTTAACATATAAAATCTAAAATTCTCCTGAAAAGAGTGATCTTGGCAACCTCCACCGTAGGCTTTCCAACTTGGTTGGCAGTGGAGTAATGACTTTAGAAGGGAGTAGATGTATATATATTAGGGATGTAAATGCCTTTATAGAATCATATCAATGACCAAAGCACTTCCCCCCAAGCTAAATTATAAAATAATTTTCCTTTAGTATTTATGGCTTTACGAAAATATGAATTAGCATATGTGAGTGCAAAAGAAATTAATAAATCACTTAATCAAACACCCAGATGACATTTGGGTGGATTATATATTAGTATGTCACTTATTCCTACTGAATTTAGTAGCTTTGAATTTTTGTTTTTTCTATGAAATTTCTTGCAGCCAATGCTTTTTCTTCTTGTGAAAATAGAGATTCTAGATTCACAAAATACTGAGTATTTACTAGTAGGAGTTGCCATTTTTTGTTGTCTAAAATAATACACCACATTTTCAATTTGAAAATATAAACTTTCTCTTTCTTCAGATTCTAATCTTATACTTCCTAGGGGTTTAATGGTTTTTTGTTGAAATTGACCTTCTTAGGAATTTATTTTACTAGACGTGAAGATTTAAATTTGAATGTGTTTCATTATTCTAGCCAAGACTATAACATTAACTCTATGTTATAAAACATTTGAATGGAAATTCACATCTTAAGATACTTAAATTTTAATATCTAAATTTGTATAAATATTAAAAGTCTTAGTTTGCTTATTTATTGGTGTTTTATAACACATTCTATAGCTTATTTTCAGGATATTTCACCTTGGGTTTGTGTAAATTATCTAATTATTGTAGAGTTTATTGCTCAATTTCATGAGTGATTTTGTCCATTTTTGTTTTATTTTAGTTAAAAATGGATAAATGATTATAAAATTTTCCCTCTTAAATTAGTCACTTTTCATGTAAATAGATGAAATTTGCTTTCAAATTGAACAAAACGGATAAGTCTATGTATTGATTCATTTTATACTTAGTCATATTTTTGGCTCTAGACTTAGTCATTTTAATTTTAATGTTCATAGACATTTATTTTCAAATAGTTAGCTATGATTTTTCAAATTCATTGGCTTTGAAATTAACTATTTATTTTCAAATATGTAGTCATTGATTTTTGAACTAAATCACTAATTGTACTTTCACACATTTTGCTCATAGGTCATCAAAAAGAATGCAAAGCCTTAATTAGAATTTTTATGATGATGTTGTCAAAACTTTTGTTCCCAAAAAATTTCCCAAATAATAAAGATTTGGATATATTTCTCATCAATAAAATATAAGATCTTTTGTTAGAACTATTACACATGGGTTCAACTATAAAAAAATTGAATACTTCTCAAGGATTGTTTAAGTATTAGGTTTTTAGAACTTTTTAAATTGGAACATGTAAAAATAAATAGTTAGGATTTTTTTGTGAATGAGGATTTATAGAATACCTGATGATTTCATTCAAAATGGCTAAGTCTTTAGGCCTATGGAATATTCATAGAGATTTAATTGAAACTTTTATTTTGAAAAATTTTCTAATGAAAGAAACAATGACATTAGAGGGAACCATTCATAACACAAGTTTTGAACAAAATTCATGAGGACAAAATACCATCTTATTTTTATTATTTTATTTAGTTATTTTTTGACTTTAGGTTTGGGTATTTTATAATTTTTATATAGACTTTGGTTTTAAAATCAAATAGTTTATCATTTATATGATTTTTCATAGGCTATTCCATGCGTCAGAATCTCATCACCATGTGGTGACTTTTTATAGTTATTGATAGCTCCAAACCACCCAAAAGGGAATTTTGGTACTTAACCAATTTCATAAAACTTTATTGGATCCATGTATCACTTTTATGTTACTTCATAGGACATAGTTAATTTTTTAGGATTACTCCTGACACCACATGTTGATCTCCCAATTCTCTTGAGCCCATTTGAAATGAATTTCTACACTTAATCAATTTTATTCAAATTTTATTGAAGAGGAAATAATTTCATCAAAGTTCTAGGATATGGTTTAATGAGATGATGCCATATAAAATAATATAATTATTCTTCTATCTTGGAGATGTTTGTAGAAAGTGTAGATCCTATGATCTAGGTGGGAGTGTGGGATGATAACACATGGAATAATCACACTAATATATTGAAATTATTTACCTAAGAACTTTTCAACAATTTTTGTTTAACTTTTTATGTAGCCATTAGCCTTTTACACAAAATATGGATTGTGTCTTTTATATTTCCTATAAAATCACCCAAGTAAGCTCCTAGAGCCACATGACACCTTTCCATAACTCCTAACAGTTCCATCCAGTTAAGAAAGGGCTTTCATCACTTAGCCAATTTTATCAAAAGTTTCCCAAGGACACATTACACTTTTTCACTTCTTTAAAATACTTAATCAATTCCTTACAAGTTTTCCCAATGGGATAGTGATGTCATCAATGCTCATGGATAGTGAGTTAGGGATATAATGTAACATGGAATAATCTCATTGCTCTACTATCCTAGTGATGTCCCTACCTATGCAAAGCCTCAAGGCTAGAGGGATAATGGGATCATGCCACATGTCATAATCCCACTATCTTAGTAACCCAAAGTTTTTTGTGAAGGCTAAGAGTGATGTCAGATACCTAGTTGATTGAGTGACTAGGATGATTCCATGTGTCATAATCATATTACCTTGCTATCCCATAAGAGTTAGTGAAAGAAGAGATATATGTTAAAGTAAAGGGTGAGTGGGATGACACCACAAGGTGACATCCCATAGTTCATGATCTCGGAGGCAAGCCCATTTATGGAGATAAAAGAAAAATCCTAGTGGAATGAGAAAGTGACAAATAGTAGTGAAGGGTCTAAGAGATTAAGAGCTCAGGTGAATGAGAAAAGGCCACATGGCTAGGAAGAATATGAAGGTGAACAAATAATGATAAATCCTAGGGGCTCTAATGAGCTACCAATTGTCAACTAGGGCCTTTATAAGTAGAAACCAAGTGTAAGGTAAAAATAAAAAGAACGTAATAAAGAGCCACATGGAAATCAACCTATTATAAATAAGTACACAATGGTTGAATATTCAATAAGGCACAAGTATGAATTTTATATCTCATCTGGTAGTTAAAACTATCAAAGACTAAGAATGAACCATGTGTCAAATTTAATTTTTAGAGGTAAATATTGACCAAACTAAATTATGAATAAGGAAAAAATAATCATCATGTCTTATGTATAATCACCAATCATGAGTCATAAAAAACCATTAACATACCTTAAAGAGGTGTGGCTCAAACTATACAAGATGTTGACAACTAATGATCTTAGTGCAATCCTAACTGAATTCCTCATTACCATTTATTATTAATTTAGTCAAGTAGATTTGTAGTTATCCTCATGATATAATTGAATGGGTCTCATTCCCAATGAGCCTCAAGTGGGTTATCCACATTGAATATTATTAAAATCGACTCATGGGATGAATTTGAATTTGTATTTGAATTCTAGTGTGCCTATTTAAGAACAATTTATGTACCTTGATAAGGGATGACTCTTTATGGATTGTGAAAGAACAAATATATAACCAGACTATTTTTGTATTTTTTTAGGATAATATCTTCCATTCTCTTATTTTATATTGTTATTTACATAATTTTTCTAAGTCTAGTGATTGTATGAATTGTAGTACATTGTTAATCAAAAGTAAAATTCTTAGAGATGGATTATTGTTAAGTCTAATGGACATTATCTAGACATTTTTATGTTAGTAATGCCCTAATTTATTATATATAATGTCTATCCTAGACTCTTAAACTATATTCAATCAAATTTGTGCTACGTTTATCTCAATTGAATATTGGTTTAAATGGGAATTTATTAAGATAGATAACTTTAGTTTTACCTATGTCTGTAGCAAACATTTTTCTCTTTAAATCAAATATTTTGCTCTTTATTTATGATTAGGTTAAATTAGGAATAAAAAAATTTGAATTTAATTACTTATCTTGATTGATTTTATACAAATTATCTTGGAATTTTATCATTTTTTTTGCATTATTGCATTCTTGGACATGATAGACTAATTAGAGAAGTCATCTAGTGAAGGGAACTAAATATTAGAGGCATTAAATTTTTTGAATATATTAGTTAGAGTTAATTATTTTTATTAAACTCATTAATACTAAGACCTTTGACATGGAATAATACACATTATTTGACTAGGTTACCCTACGTGCCAAGTCATAGGAATAAAGACCTTGGGGAGACTTAATCCCACTAGTTTCCGTTTAGGAGGGGGAGGGATTAACAACCCCTTCCTAATTTTTGGATACATGTCAAAATTAATATAAAAAATAATTTTCTTAGATTGGGGGCATCATGTGTAGACACCCCATTCTAGCCACAATTGGCTTCTGACCAGATGTTGGACTAATTTCTACCAAACATTACAAATTAAGCCTTAGAATCATCAAAAATCCCAATTTCATCTACATATAATTTATTAAAGATCAAAATTGTGATGAGACATACCTATTTGGGTTATTATTTTTTACATAATAATAACATCTGATAGACTTATCCATAGTCACCTTACAACCTAAGAACTCATAGTTTGGCATATGGACCCAGTAAGTGTGGCACTTGAATAATTATTAAAATAGATAAACTGCTAATAAAAATGAAAGAAATAATTAAAATATATTAAATTATTATCTAATTTATCCATTTAAAATTAATTAATATCTAAAAATGGAAATTCAAAAATTATAAATATCGACCATTTTCATCATTGCTTTTTTGAGTTATAAAGCTCTCTCAAAATATCTAAAAATATATAAATTGAGAGCCATGCCTATTAATTGAAAATAATAATTTAATGATACATATTGACACAATTTTAGTATTTCTCAACTCACCTAGGGTTAGTTTTAATTCATTCCATATTTAAACTCAACCTTAACTCACCTTCGATGAGGGTTAACTTTGGAGAATATAAATACAAGGCCTTACTTATTGATCAACAAACTCTTTTAGTTTAAAATTATTATGATCAAATAAATTACATAAAACTTGAAAGAAATGTTACAATTCCAAATTTATAAGCCAACTAGCCAGGCCAAGGTGATGAGGAAAGATATAGCAAATGGAGCTTCATTGATAAATATTTTTTGATGCACAAAGCTGAGCAAACCAATTTAACAAGAAATTTTAGAGATACAAGGAAGGTAAAAAGATAATTTATTTTATTTTATAGTTGTATTTTCATTATATGTTTGTTACTTATTATCTCTATATTGTCCAGGCTGGAGGCGTTAGTGTTTAGTGTGTTTATTTTGAGTTTATCGTTTTGACAAACACAACACTAACCTCCCCTCTATTGGATTCCTTGTTAACATGATATAGCACATGATGGGACTTACACCCCACAAAATTTCTTCCCATGGAATTTTAGTACCTATTTATAAAAATTTCATATCAAAATCTAAAGTTTCTAACCAAAAAAGATGAAATTAAAAGCTCATAAACGTTCTACAAGAAATCACATTTTTTTATGTTATTATGATTTTTCTCTCTATAACTATGGTATTGTAGTGAGGAATCATGATATTTCACTAAAATATCATGAAATTTTAGTTGTGTTATTGTATTTATAAGTTATTATTTTATCATGATAAGTCATGGTTTTGCATTGAATTGTGGTATTGTCTCTGAGACTTGCAGTATTACCTTTAGATTTGTGATATTTACTGGAAAACCTTGAGACTTATGGTATCACCTAAATATTTGTGATATTTACTTAAATCCATGGTATTTCCTTTTTTATTTGTGATAGTTATTTATATATTTATGATATTTCTTTTTATAATCATGGTTTCTCATTAACTCTTTTCTCTATAGGAAGTTTCAATTTTATGCTAAGTAATGTAGTTTTACAAGAAAAGTTGGAGTATTACTCAATGTTTCTGATATTTTAAACTATGTAAAGAAAATTTTAAACCTGAGAGTTGAATTCCAAAATTCATGTCCCCACTTAATTTTTTATTAAAATTACAAGGACCTCATAACATATTTCAAAGTTGAAAGTTGAACTTAGGAACTCCACGATTTGGGTCTGAAAATACAAAATGGGAGGAGACTATATTCAAATTGAACCTGTCTCCTATTGAAAATTCAAAGATAATCCAATGTTTGGCATTATTTTAAAGAAGGGGGCATCAGCCCATATTTGGAAAGGCTTAATAGTTATGACAAAAACTTGTTCGATTAGTTTGTGAGATCTTGGTTAAATAGGCAAGCCACAGTGGGCAGAATTAGTTTTGAAATATCTTAAAAGGTGATTTTTATGTGCACAATAATGGCCATGTAGGGTATAAAACTTCAAAGGAAAACCAAAATTATGGATTTGTCAAGCCATAAATTGTTTCTGGGTGAGGGAGAAGAACTCATCCCGTATCAAGGTGGATTCGAGCGCGCTAAAATTCCAGAGCCATGGGATGGAGTGTGCTTCATTCTCATGAAGTACTTCATTCTCAAAGGGTGATTTACTAGGTTCTAAAATTACCACCTTCCTTTGTTAAATCACTTCAGCTGTAATGTTATTATTAGTTTCCCTTTTTACCTACTCTCCTCTTTAGAACACTCTATCTTGAGGGTGAGAACTAAAATGGCTAAGAAGCCAGATTTGAACCCTATTTCACTCCACTAGGGGATTATTTTATACTTATACAATGTTCACCATGCTCTATAGAAATCCAAGAATCTCAAAGTTGATAGTGGAGACATTCCTTCCAACCCGGTGTCTGGCGATGCTATTGATGAGTCATGTTTTTCCCCTACTCCTACCAAAACAAAAGATGTTTCTTTCTCCACCCCTGAAGAGACCCCTCTTGATACCCCCAGCTCCTTTATGAGTAAGAAGGGTAAGAGGAGAAAGGTTGATGAAGAGGAAGAGAATATTAAAGAGACCACAGAGGAGACCCACAAAAATCTAGGCAGGGCCACGGGGGCCTATGGTGGTAAATCTCACAAGTATTCCAAAATTAATAAGGAAGGAGTCTCCTCCAGAGTGTGAAGGTCAGGGTGGATTGCTAGTGAACCTACCCTAAAGGCAAGACTGATTGATTACTTGGAAAGTGCTTTGAAAGAAGCAACCCAAGAGGAAGAGTGTAAGGAGCTAGAAATCCAAGAAATTTTGGAGGATAGTAGAGGGAAGCAAGAGACTAGGGATTTTGAGATTACAAAGGAACATAGTGCTGACACTATGGAAACTACTTACAATAGGGGTAAAATTTATGTCAAGGAAGCTAGTGAGGATATTGAGAATGAGACTGATTGGAAAGCTAAAATTGGGGCCCTAAAGGATCGTATTCAGAGGTTGGGGTGGAATTTTGCCAAAGGACTCCAGAATACAATTATGTTGAACTTGTCTATGTTGAAAGAGGTGGGTAATACTGGGCATGCTGATAGTATAGAGAATATTGAGAAACTTAATGATCTTCTCAAATCAATGGTTATGTAAGGAGAGTCCTCTCTAACTCTGGTCTTTCTATTTCTTATGTTTTGTTTTTGTGGCTATTGTTTCTTGGCTAGTGTCGTCATCTCTCTGAAGGCATATTTTGTTTTCTTGCCTTCTTGTCTTTTCTGCTTGTAAAGGGTTTGTCCCCTAGTTTGCTACCTTACCTTGTCAAAAACATATTTTTTTGGACCCAAATTCCAAGAAAAGATGGGTTTGACACTCTAAGATTTGAACTCACATTTACATTTGGTGTTTTAAAAATATTTTACTTAAGCCATTTTAATTTTTTCATAGTTTTCACAAAATGCCAAGGGGATAAAATTAATTTTATATTTATTTGGTGCTATAAGAATGAATTCACACTCTAGTTAAACACTCATAAGAGTTTTCATTTTTCATTTTTATGATTATTATTGTGTGTTTATTTCACAAGTCAAGTATAGCATTTATGCTCTCCCTCTGTCCCTCTTAGGTAACTTGGGTGATAAAAAATGCTTCACTTATTTAATTTGTCACTTATATAAAAAATATGGAAAGGAAAGTTTTTAAGTCCCTCCCCAAAATCTAAGTGATTTGCGTGATCCCAAAAATGAACCTAATGTTCTATCACTCAATTCATTATTTCATGCATTTTGGCTTGTGGGTTGGAATTCATCACCTCCCCATGGGTTATCTAGGGAAGTGTTGACCCAATAATTCATCTCTTAGAATAAATTAAACTCCAATCCATGATATGGGTATATAAATTGAGCTTGACTTATTGGGATGCTTATTTGACCAATTAAGCAAGATTTATTAGTAAGAGATTGCCTCAGAATGTATGTTTAACTAAGACATCACACTAAACTGAGTAATTTTTAGATGTAGTGGTTGTGAAAAGGATAATACCTTTTCACAAAAAATTAGTTAACATGGATCCAAATGACGTGTTGTTCCGTATTTTAACCACATTTATGGGACCATTTAGAGCATATGAAAATTGATAATTTAGACAACCCCACTTACCATGGATATACTATTACTATAGGGAAAATAAATAAAAGCTTTCGTTCATAGTAAAAAATCAAGAGAGAAGAAGTGGGCTTAAAAACCTAATTTTTATGCACATTTTAATTTTTGGATTAACAAAATAACTTGATTTATAGAGCAAATATATAGATAGAATGTGATAGTATGAAGCCACCTTGTCAATTGTTAGGATTAAGATGTTACACTTAGGTTTTTTTATTGTTTTTCCCTTTTAATTGCATTATATTGGGTGAAAATTGTTTATTTTTCAAACCACATACAAAAAAAAATCATGTTTTACAATACTTTTTTTTTTCATAAAGAGGTGTTATGTCATCCATTTCATGCCACACTTTGCCTTAGTATTTTATCCAAACATTTGTATATGTGTGTAACTTGTTTGAAAGTGGCATCATCAAACTATCCATTTCATTCCATGTCTTGTGCCTTAGAGATTTTGAAACAAACTATTTGTCATACCTTTAGAGAATGATAGAATTGTTACATTGCTCGCATTATTTCAAAGACATTTTGCCTTGTGTCCAATTGCACTTTTGAAACCATATGTGCTATCGTGGTTTGTGCCTAGTATTTTATGCCATCAATTTTGGTCTAACTTGTTGTCCATTTAAATACCAAGCCTTCCAAATTGAGTTAAAAATTGGTATTCATAAGTTTATATTCAAACATTGATTGATTTATGCCTATGCCTTGTATAATTTTACCTTAGATATTTATTTATCCCTTTTGGATTGTTCAACTTAGAGTAATTCCTTGCTTGATTTAGATCCTATTTTTTTACATAAATTTTTGGAAGTAGTCTATCTTCTATGTGCATAAATTCCAATTTATTTTGCCAAATGTCAAGTTTATGTTTAAATATTAATGCCTAGTTTGAGTCAAAGTGTTTAAAATTTGTTAGATTACCTTCTTTCCTTTTAGACCTAGTGTGTTTTAAAGTCTATCTTTTATGTCGTGTTTCAAAAAGACCTAGAAAATTCCCTTTCTACCCTTAGACCTAGTTTGTGCCAAGTCTAGATTTTATGTCATATTCCTAAAAGACCTAGTATTGTCCCTTTTTCTTCTTATACCTAGTGTGTTTTAAAGTCTAGATTTTGTGCCTTATTTCAAAACTACCTAGAAATTCTCTTTCATTGCAGACCTAACATGTTCCAAGTCTATATTTTGTGCCATATATTCAAGATTCCTAGCATCTTACCTATTTGTTTTAGACAGTTATTTTGAGCCTCGCTTTGTGCCTTGTTCCCAAAAGCCTAACAAACTTTTTTGTCTTTAGACCTAGATTAAAATTATTTGAAGCATTTGTTACCAATTTTGGTATTTAGGTTTTATCCATTCACTTGACTATTTGTGTGAGGAATTTGATGTTAGACCTTGGGGACATTTTAGACCAAGTTTATCATTGACCATTTTGGATAAACAAATCCAAATCTTAGACCATGTTTTATACCAAGTTAGGGCCATTAGTCCTTTAGACCTAATTTTTAAGAGTTTATATAACTCTATAAGTTATTCAAGGAATGTTAGTCATTAATTTATATATGTCTCCTTATAATTATAATGGATATATGTATGATCTAGGTTATGATAGCATAGTCACGAATGATAACTTTTTTCAAGACCCTTATGGTGATGATGTAGTTTATAAGATAGATTATTATCCTTATTACACTGATCAATCTGGGGAACAAATTCATTATCCATTAGATCATTATTTGGTTAAGACATTTTCATATTTGAAGAAAGACCAAGAGAAAATTATGTAATACCTTGATAGCATTCCATCAATAGTAGAACATGTTAAACACCAATCATATTACGTTATTGTGTCATCATTGTATGATCCTTATTTATTTGATCATCACTTGCTTGGAAACAAGGATGAGGTTTTAGTTAGAGTCATAGAGGTAGGGGCCAAGTTTCTAGTAGACTTCCATCATGAAAATTTATCTAATATAGTTAGAGTAACTCTAAACATACCTTATACCCAAACCATTGAGCAGGTCTCTAGTAGTCATCCTCAAGTGTACATGTTGATATCATATTAAGATCTAGATATGATTGTAAAATGAATGGGACTATTGGAGGACCACTTTATACAAATGTAACAAGCACATCAAACCTATTTGAATTCAACACATAATTTTAATGACATGACCATGTCAAACACTCCACTCATAGAGATAGATCCTTCAATAGGAATGCTAATTGAGATGATAGGTGAAGATAATTTAGGTATAGATCCATTTTCACATATAAATTCATACGCTGACATGTAAAATGTCCCATTTATTAAGGAGCTTACTATGACTTCTACATAGAATAATGTGCCAAACATGGTGGATAAAATGCAAGTGTCTTCTAATCTAGTCCAAAGTGGTTTAAATGCAGTAAAAAATAGTCTACAAAAAATGATTTTTTAGGTAATAGCAAGAGTCTTTCAAAAAAATAGTGGGCAAAATTTCCTACATCCCAACCATGGTAGGTTACTTCTAATCCTCAACTAGTATCTTCATCAAGAACATAACCATAAGGGTTAAGAAATCAATCATTAAATAGTGATTTGCCTCAACAACAAATTATGAATGTTACCCCACCTCAATAGGTAGTGAATAATGTTACACAATAGGCACAATCTAATCTACCAACTTAATAGAGGCAAAACACTACACCACCTCAATAGGGGGAAACAAATGTTTTACCTCAATAGGTAATGGTAAACCTACCTCAATAGTCATAGACAAATATAATTTTAAAATCATAAACATTGTCTAATCAATAACATGATTCTATTGGTCAAAGACAAATGCCAAACAACTAACAATAATCTAGTTCAAAATAAGTGTTTGTTAAATAAAGAAGTACCACTATCTAATAAGTACCAATTAGGGGACAATTTCCTTTTACTCAGTATGTGACATATATCCAAAGACAAGGCCTTGGTCCACTACAAGTTTCCCTTATTTAGCTTAGTTTGATTATTTAGAATCAAGTCCCCAATCAACCTCATCATGCATAATACTTTCCCGAAATCCATATTCTTCCATCACATCCCCAATTGCCTGAAAGTTAAGGCTATATACTAAATCTAAACTAGAATATAACCCAGTAACACATGTAATTTCAATAACCAAATCCCAATCCACGCATGAATATTCTCAGTTAGTTCACTCATAAAACCAACATTTTGTAGCAAACCATACATCCATTATACCTAGTCAAGGTAACCCACCTTTGACCACCCAATTTTTTTGCATTATAACTATAACAAATGAAGGATTTAATTTCCACCATTAAAACATATAATAAAATAAATAAATTCAAGTTAGATGATGTGTGATTATGCCCATTCATAATGGAGTATCTTTAGATATGATTTTCTCTCGGTTATGAACCATCAAAACTTGATAACTACAATCGTAAAGGAAACCCTAAGGCCCATTTGATATAATTATTTATTATTTTCTAGCTAGTGGCCTATATGACATTTACCTACTCCTATTATTTATTATAAGTATAGTGGGACAAGATTTTGAGTGGTTCCTCAAATTTCAAAATAATTCCACGTTTAATTTTGATGACCTTTCAAACAAATTTGTGCAACATTTCTACAATATCTCGAATATGAGATTTCATTGGTAGATTTGAATCAGGCCAAGTAGAAATATGGTGAGATATTTTCAATCTATATATAGATATGGAGAGATTTTTATAGTTGCTTAACCCATATCTTACCAAATAAATAACTGGTTGTTATGTTTACTGTAAATTTACATAGTGAGATATCCTATCATCTTGATCTTTAGTGTGTGCATACCTTAAAATATATCATCGAAAAAGGTTTATAAATTGAAAGGCCATTATTAAAAAAGGGATTATTAAGTTAACCTCCTCAAACTAAAATAATAACCAAAACTAAGGTGCAGGCCCAAGTCAAAACCATATCTATGTCTAAGCATAAATATCTACACCTAATCAGGCCAGTGATTATGATAAATATGATCAATACAATCATAATAATAATGTTGTTGGAAATGAAGTAATTGAGTCACATTTTGTCAAAATGGTGAAAATACTATCTACTTATCCTAAGCTATAAATGTATCTTATTACTCACCAACATACTAATCAACAAGCGCAACCATCATGGCAACCTAGCCCAACTCCATAAATGCAAAAAACACCACATTTATAAACCACTCTAAGAATAAGACACACTTCTTAAGTCTTCAATGATATTGTTGAACCTATTGAAGTAGTGTTTCATAAACTAATTTTAGCAAATATGATTATTTAGTTTATTCCAAATCACTATCCTAAGGGTAATCCATATCTATTTTGGTAAAGAGAGAATTAATTCAATGAATACCATCATGTTTATGCGAATAATATATGTTATTATGTGCACATAAAACACCTCATCAAAAATATGTTAGAAAATGTGGAAATTACATTGTATAATAGAGAATATACATCTAATTATAACTTGGGTATCTATCAAAATCCTTTTCCAAAAAATAAAAACAATAATAAAAAATAGCAACAAGAAAGACCATAACAAACACAATAACAACAATATCAAAAACTATCATGACAACAATATCAATATCAGCCACAACAATAATAATGTCAAATTAATGAGAGGAACCAAGGCTAGAATGATTCTAACAATCAACAAACTTACCATGTAGTTTCACATGACTAAAACAAAATTTTAGGTCATATTGTAGGAGGTTGCATTTTAATCATCACCATTAATCCTAGACTAAATGTTAACAGACTAAGACCATTTCCAAACAATCCTAATAAACCCACCTATCCCAGTAATTCCTCATTGACCTAGGACTATAATTAAGTGCAATAAAAACTAGGGATTACTATTTTAGGACCTTATACCAATAACTAGTCATTTCCCTACTATGATAACTAAGTAAACTGATAATGAAGACTTATCCTATCTAGCACATCTTTATCATCATCAAGTTACAATATTCCTAAACCCAATATTAATTGTGTAATCAAAACTCAATAGTTTAATATTACCATTCTAGGCCCATCACCTCCTCCCAATAAACTAATTTGATCCATTGTGCTGGATAAGAATAAACCATATACCATTTTTCAGGAAAACCCATATGGCATCATGGAACAAATTCATAAGATGCTCAAATAAATATCCATTTTGGATTTTTTGCACACATATACTATCTAAAATAACATACTAACAGAACTCCTAGGCTAATCCCAAGTTCCCAAGGATGTAACCCTTAAAAAATTCCAAGCTTTTGTTAGACATCTAGTCATAAGCATCTGACCGATCAACTATTTAGAGTGGATCTCAAAAGTTATGCTATTAGTAAAAAACCAAAAGGAATAAGAATATACACTAATTTAAGAGATATAAATAAGGACTATCCTAAGTATTACTTTCCTCTACTGAATATCAACATTATAGTTGACCCCATAGTAGGGTATGAAATGCTTTAACTTATAGATGGATTTTTAGGATATAACTATGTAAGGGTCGTGTCAGAAAACCAACACAAGCCAATGTTCACCATTCCATGGGGAATATTATACTATCAAGTTATTCCATTTGTCCTCAATAATGTTGGGTCCACATACCAAATATCCATGACCCTCATATTACATGATACGATACATGACATTGTTGAAGACTATGTCTATGACATATCAGTTAAATCAAAGACTTGTGTCGATCATCTAGCCACACTATAAAGAATATTTGAGAGGATTCATAAATACAAAATCAAAATTAATCCTAATAAGTGCATATTTGGTTTCACTTCAATAAAATTATTAGCCTTTATCATCTCTCATTGAGGCATTGAAGTTGATGCTACCACAATGCAAGACATTACCGAGATGCTACCACCTTCTAATTTGTAATAGCTCTGCAATTTAAAAGGTAAAATTTAGTCTATGAGATGATTTATTTCATAGTTAATTGACAAATAACATTCATCTACACAATAATTAAAGGTGTTAAATTTCATTCAGATGAAGACCGCTAAAAATCCTTTCAACATCTAAAGGAATATCTTGCCAATCCACTTATTTTGTTAACACTAATGCTAAGAAAGCCATTTCTACTATATCTTTCTACCATAGACAAAGACTTGGGGGTACTTCTATCTCAACGTAATTACAATGGAGAATAACATGCCATGTATTATATAGGTAATACACTAGTCATATACGAACACAATTCTACAATAATTTAAAAATGTTGTTTAGCTATGGTCTTTGGAACCCAAAAACTATGACATTACATGCTTAACAATAAGACTATAGTTATTTCCAAAGTAGATCTATTTAATTATATACTATCTAAGATATTTTTATAAGGTTACATGAATGAATGGATCATGCTTCTGAGTGAGTTCAAAATCGAGTATGTCAACTAAAAATCTATAAAAGGACAAGTACCTATGGATTAACTTGTTGAAGCTCTACTTGAAAATAAGAAACTACTCACTTTTCAATTCCTAAATGAATCCATTATGAGCATCATAGAAACACCTACTGAGGGGTAACAATGGAAGCTACATTTTGATGGATCATTTACATTACATAGATCAGGGGCATGCTTATTATTTATTTTACATCGTAAGGGGATCTTATCCCTAAATCATTCAATATCAACTTTCCTTATACTAATAGCATGGTTGAATTCAAAACACTTGTTTTAGGGCTTTTCCATGTAATAAAATGGAATATTTAACATCTCATATTTTATGGTGATTCTTAGTTAATCATAAATCAGGTTATAGACCAATTTTGGACCAAAGATGACAAGTTGGTGCCAAACCAGGCCATGGTCAACATTCTCAAATAGCATATTAATGATATACAATTTAAACAAATACCAAGATTCAATAATAGGATAATGGATACCATGTTTTCCATTGGTTATTTTATCTACCACATAGATAAGGCAAAAGAATATCAATTTCTTATTGAAAATATTCTATCACCTTCTCATGAACCTTTAACCATTGCCATGTTTTATTATATTGTTGGTTCCAGCTCTATATAATAATCAGACCTCTTTAACTACCTTCATGACCATATCATGCCACTAGACCTATCATGAAAACAAAAAAATGGCCTTACACATCAAGCCTCTCACTATGCCTTACTTGGCCAAACCCTTTATCGTCAAATTCATATTGGAACATTTATTCATTTTTTAAATTAATTATAAGAAACATTAGTGTTGTAGGAAGTTCATAAAGGAGTATGTGGAGCCCACACCACCATGGGTTTCTTAGCCAAAAATTTCCTATGTAGTAGTTACTATGGGCCAACTATGGAAGTAGATGTAGTTGATTATGTCAAAAGGTACGATAAGTGTTAAATTCATGATAATTTGATTCATTCCTAGGCCAAAACACTCAAACTAATTCTTACAACATGGGGACTCAATCTCATTACCATAAACACATCCTTATTATTAGTTAGTATTTCAATAAGTGGTTTGAAGATATATCCATCACTTACATGATTAGAAAATATATTTCTAAATTAATCTTTAATCATCTCATCTACCACTATGATATCCCATCTAATACTATATCTAATAATGGTAGATCATTTAAGAAGAAGGATGTCAAAATGCTTTATGGTGAGTAAAATTTTACCCAACATGTTTCTATCACATAATAACCATAAGGAAATGAGTAATTATAGGCATCTAATAAAAGCATTGCCAACATCCTTAAAAACATTGTCAATGATGTTGGTCATGATTATCACCTTCAAATCTCCTATGCCCTGTGAGCATATCACACTAATTACCATACTCCAAATAGATCCACTCCAGATTCCCTAGTCTATTTCACTTAATCCATTCTCCCCATCAAAGTAGAGTTACCTTCTCTATGTATCTTGTTAAAAGATGTCCTATATTAGGAAGATTATAGAGTAACTTGCCCATTAGATCTAGAGTTACTTGACGAAAAATTCATAGTTGATGTCAATAGCCTTGAAGATTACCAAAATAGACTCCATGGAATTTAAAGATGGTAGGTAAAATATAGAGACTTTGAGCCTGGTGAACTTGTTCTCAAAGAAAACCAAATTAACACCATAATTGAGAAGAATAAAAAAGGCAAGTTGAAACCCAATTAGATAGGCCCGTATGTCATTAACGCAAATTATGGATCTAGATCTTATATGATTACCATATTAGATTAAGATGAAATTAATGAACTGATGAACATCATACACGTCAAGAATTATTTATTTTGAGATACCTGAAGTATTTTGTATGAGGCACATTTATGTTGTACCATATTGTCATCTTATTTGTACTATACCCTAGACCATTATACCATACATTCCCTTTTTGACCAAAGCTGTTTTTACCCTCTCTCTCCACCCTTTTTCCCTTATTTCTATTCCATTGGTTTGTTAGGCACCTTCAAGAAGAGGATTAATATCAAGTTCTAGTAGTTGATTCAGTATTCTAAAGAGAAAAAATATTTTGGACCAGTATGATAGTGGTTTGGTAGTTGCATCCTTAATTTGATATTTCATTTCATTATGTGTATTCTTGATTATAACCAACTTTGGGAAAAATATTGTCCCACTCTATGTTACTAATTATAATTTACTTTAGGTATATTATTATTATTGACCTATGCCATTATTCCCTAATTGTAACTACCTATGGGAAAATTAGGAATTAAACCTTTACCCTAAATTATCGCATCACCTTGCCATTCCTATTGCCATATAATTCCATTTGCATAATTTAAAAACTTGTAATTACATTATGTATTCAATTTTGATACATTAATTACCACTAGGATTCATCCCACACTCTCACCATTTTTTGAGACCATTCCCATATTCCTTTACAACACAATAATGTTTATTTAATCATCATTTTCTTATATCTCATATCCTAGTATAACTATAATTGGCCTAAATTATATGTTAGATATTGCATTTATGGAACTATGTCTACAGTGTCCACTTACCTACTACATCTAGATTCATCTCAGCTACCCATTCTTTTTCTTCTATTCCCCACATTTTGTTTTTCTATTTCATTGTCTCCTAGAGCCTAGGGGAAATGCATGTCTTCTTGTTTATGGTGTTTCTTACCTACAACCTAGGGAAAAATTTGTGCCCATTTTTCTTGTGTTATTATAACTATGTCATTATTGTCTAGCTTAAGGGTCACCCTGTTGCCAAGGGTAACACCTATATTACACATGCATAAATAGTTTGTATTTTTTTCACTAACATTGTGATTAACTATTGTTTATACTCTATTTGATTTTATTCTATTTTTTTTTTCATTTTTATCTTTCTTAGTGTTTTATTTTGTTTTTATTTTTTGGTGTTTGTTTATGTGTTTTTGTTTGTTTCCTATTTATTTTCTTTCATTGTTGTGCCTTAAATTATTCTATATGTATTCATTGGGTGATTCCTTGTGCATTATACTTAAGTCTATCCATATTCATGTGTCAACATTGTCATCATGGTTTTCTATCATTGGTAAATTATTTTTGAGTGTTTATTGGATCAAGTTTGAGTCTTTATGCAAATTATGGATAGACTATCATGGTGTTTTATATCATGATGCATACTATATACACATAACATTTTAAAAATTTATCAATTAATTATGTTTTATATCTTGCAAGAATCCATTGATTCTCAATCTCTATGAGTTCACATTGTAATGGGTGCACTAGGAAAGGGATGGGAAAACTATTGGTGCTTCATAAGATCAATGTCCCTTATTACCATATATTATAAATCCAACCAGATCATAAATTCATTCCCCTAAGCTTAACCTCCTATTTTCACCCTCTTTTATTCATTTACCACCTTCGTTATCCCTTTCCTAACCTAAAACCCGTTTTGATGAGTTACATTACATAGTCAGACCCATCAAACTTGTAATCTTATTCACAAAACTTATTAGGGTTTAGGTCGATCCATGGAAAACCTAGTCCATGACCTAGTTTATTTTTTTTAATTATGATACTAGGTCAACTAGGTTAACCTTGGCAGCCTAATATTTTATAAGTGTTTAGGGTTAGATTCACCTATATAAACACATCTGTTTTACCATTATTAAAGAGGAAACAAGAGTTAATTACTCATTTACACTTATTTATAATCTACTCTTTTGCCATTCTATTTGAAGAGTATTTGCTTAGGGTTTATAATTGGATATTAATATTATCTTATGGAGAAGTCTTGGATTCTTTGACATTTCTTACTGAACCTTATAAACCATAATAACCTATTGTGAAGCACCTTTAGCTAAGGGAAAGATTGAGTCTCAATGGGTTTGTCTTCAAGGTAAGTATCTCTAACTTTGCTCCACTATTTAGTAGATAGAAGTAACATAAGTAATGGATTTTGAATATATTACTCTCTCCATGCATTAGGTTTTTACCTATACATAGATTAAATAATATTCTCTTATGCATGTTTAATAACCCCCACTTTGTTCCACAAAGCTTTGGTGAGAACTAGATTAGACTTTACTTTGCTTGCTATTAATTTAGTGAATATGAATACATAAGACCTAGTTAGGGTTATTACATAGTTTTATTTGACTCGAGGATTTATATCCCTCCATAGTGATACTAATTTTGGTAAGAGATCCCTTAGCTAGGTCTAATAGATTCATATTGGTCATGACCCTGATTATCTAATATATACCCAATCAAAAGTGTAAATAGGATTTATCTTCTCTAATCTAGGATTGATTTGTATATCTACTACATTTCCCATTGCATATGCATAACATAACCTACTACATCTAAAATTAGTTCAATAAATATTACAAGTAATGACATCATGTTACATCTCCTTAGTTACCTAAAAAAATTAATCTATCCAAATCATTTCCCAAATATAGATTAATTAATCATAAATTAATTTTAATCCTTGATAGTAAGCATGTGCATCTCCATACTAGAAAGATGAGTCAATTCATCTCTCTCCCTTATTTTATCTTACACTTACTCTGTGAGTACTGATTCAATTCATAAGCCCTCTTTTCCAATTTACCATATTGTTTCAATCATAGTAACAATGATTATAACCACCTTTGGGTAAATCATTGTGGTTTGACCTATTTGGATGCTAATTATTATAACCACCTTTAGAAAAATCATTCTGATTATCTTTCACTATCAAGGCATGTTTTCATTATGTTAATGATTATAAAAAACTTTGGGAAAATCATTATCTCTATCCACCAAACTTGGGCACATTTTCATTGTGCCAATGACTATAAATACCTTTGGGAAAATCATTATCTCTATCTACCCAACTAGGCCATGTTTTAATTTTAATAATGATTATATCTACCTTTGGGTAGATCATTATCTCTTTACATTGATAAAGTGATGATTATAACCACCTTTGGGAAAACATCCTTTTATCTTCCCAACTAGGGCATCTCACTATGCCACTATCCTTCAAGCAAATCAATCATTTTCCATCCTCTTTACAGTTTTGTTCCATCATTTTCATTTTTTTGGAGGGACTGATCACTTTCATTGCCAACTGCTCCCTCAAAAGGTTATATAAGGTTAATCCATCATAAGTTGGGGTATTAGGCACACATGGAATTTTCATTATTTGAGAAGATGTTTCTATGACTATAGATTCCAATGCCTTCTCAAATAAGGACAAACTATAGATACCCCATTCTGGCCATAATTGGCTTCCAACCAGACTTCATATTGATTTCTACCTATTAGAAACCATGTTACCCTTATTTTTATTTTGTTAATATATTAGTTTCTATGGTTGCATATGTATTGTAAGTCATCCCGTGAGTATTTTGTTTTATCCCACATTCATGGGAAGTAGTAGTTGCTTAGATTAGACTTAGTATATAAGTAAGTGTTGAGGTGAATTAAGGAATTCATGAATTTATTATATTTAACTTTCTCAAAGGAGGTTTCCCACTCAAAGTGGATTGAAATAAATATAATCCATTTGGTGTTTATTTTAATTAAATAAATCTATTAGTTCATGTATTTTCATTAAATAAATTTATTATTTCATGCATTTTCATTAATCTATTTTAGGAGGGTCCTCTCATTACTAAAAAATACAAATTAAGCCTAAGAATCACTAAATATCCCAATTTCATCCACAAACCATTCATTAATCCCCAAAATTATGTTGATCCATCCCTATTTGGGGTATTAGCCCGTACACAACAATAACCTCTCATGGATTCATCATTAGTCACCTTGTAACCTAACAACTCACAATTTGGGTTATGGACCCATTAAGTGAGGAAATTGAGAAATTATTAAAAGAGATAAAATTATAATAAAAATTGATAAAATAATTAAATTAGATTAAATTCTTAGCTAAATTATCCATTTTCAATTAATGAATATCAAAAAATGGAAATTAAAAAATTCAAAATATAAATCCTTTTCATCATTGCCTTTATGAGTTGTCAAGCTCTCCCAAAATATATAAAAATATCTAAATTGAGTCTCATGCCTATTAATTGAAAATTATAATTTCGTGACACCTTTTAAATAAATTTGAGTTAGCCTCAGCTCACCTAAGGTTAATTTAAACTTTTTCCATGTTTAAACCCAACCTTAACTCACATTGGGTGAGAATTTTCTTTCAAGGATATAAATAAAAGGCCCTACTTATTGATCAACAATCTCTTTTGGTGTAGAGTTATTATGCTGAAATAGATACAAGAAAATTTTCAAGTAATGTTACCATGCCAAGTTCATAATACAACTATCCAAGCCAAGGTGCGAAGGAAAGGTGTAGCAAATGGATCTTCATTGATAAGGATCTATTGATGCACAAAGCTGAGAAAACCACTTTAACAAGCCATTTTGGAGATATAAGGAAGGTAAAAGGATGATTTATTTTATTTTATTTTATTTTTTGGTTGTATTTTCATTGTATTCTTGTTACATATACTCTCCCTAGTGTCTAGGTTAGAGTTATTAGTGTTTAGTGTGTTTATTTTGATTTTATCTTTTTTACTAACACAATTCTAACCTCCCCTTTATTATATTCCTTGTTCACATCATGTGTGGCATGAAAACTCATGTTTCATTTTCAAACACTTAGATATATATTATTACAACTCAATCCATAATTCATATGCTTAGATATCAGCCTTGGGGACATGTGCATGGCACATTACTTTCATATGCTCAGTTTTACACAACTTGATCAAATGAAATGGAAAACTCCATGTAATTATTAAATTTATTAATATAGACACCATTTTATAATATAATTGATGTTTTTATCTATATTCATTAGTTTCCACTAATGAGTAGTCCCTAAGATACATACTTGAGTACTTAAGAGGCCACTGGGTCAATTTTCATTCCAAAGTGTTTGATTGGCCACAAAGAAATTATATATAGTTTCAATTACATTCATATGTATTTAGTTACATTACATAATTTAGTTATATATGAATTTATTGCACATAGGAAGGCAATTATGGATTCAAATCCCTTTTAAGTTCTTGAGCCACCCACACATGTGGATTTAACAAGCAATTCAGCTCAATACAAGATTTTCATGAATTGATCACTAACTACATATACATGATGTCACAAAATTTGTGCATTGGTTTGTGTACCTAATGGGGTGTATTCATGCCTTTCCTCTCCCTTATCTTTTTACTCAATTTTGTCTTTGATTTTGATATCTCTTAAGTATTAATCTATGCACATTTCATTTGCAGGACCCATAATGGAACATGATTCACATACTTAGATCAAGATTCATTGGATTTACCTCTAAAGTCTAGGTATGTTTATTTTCCTTTATATTACTCATTTCATTTTGATGTATTCCTATAATAAAGGCTTAGGGGAAATGTAGTCATATAAAATGTCACTTGAGTGTCAAGAGTGTTACATAAGACCGCCCATATCTAGCTAGACCTATACCTATATTAGGGACTATTCAGACACTTATCTAGCTTTTATGTGAGATAAATTCATACCTATACATCTTAAAATCAATCTCAAACCTTCCCTTAGGAATCTAGGCCCCTAGTGCCTCCAGTTATACCACCTAGACATTAACATCATACTTTTGACACTAGTGCCCCATGTTAGTGTTCTAATTTTGTTTTATTGTCATTTTCCCTCTTTTTATCACCAATATTTATATTTTAAATAACAAATACACATAGGGTTAGATGAAACCTATTTCAAGCAATGAAAAATTTCCATATTAATATATACATGACTTTTACCCCTTTATTCACTAGATGGAAATCAGATACAAATGCACATTAACAAGCTTAGAAAAAGTTATGCACAATTAACATTATTTATCCCTATTCCATATTAATTTAGCTTACATTCATACAAAACCATCCTAATATTATAATACACAAATTTATAATTTCAATCCTTACTCAAAGTACTCAAATCAACATTCATACTAGCTTCACTTTTAGTTACACCAACATTTATTTGGAGAGAACTACATTGTGATTTATCCCTCCTCAGAGTATTGATATTTAGGAAACTCTCATCATAGTGGGGTGTTGAACATGTCCAACATAGCTAGATAACATCACTCTTTTGCTACTTATTTCAATCAAAAATCTTAATCACATGGAGGTCTAGGGTTTTTATAATGAAATGATATCAAAAATAAATTAGAATGATAGAAGTAGATTATAATATGGATGATATATAGAAAAATATATGAATAAAAGATAAGAAAATTTGAAATGGAAACCTGAAAAATATTTAATAAGATCATAATTCACAATATGATGATTAAAAACTACCCCCTCATATTCATAGTCCAATTATGCATGGTTACTCTATAAGATAACCTACTAACCAAATGAATCCCTAGAGAAATGTGATATAACATCAAAGAGGTATATTCAATCCACAAGTTGGTTATTCCTATCGTAATACATGTGATAAGTTAGGGGCATATCATACCCTTCCCATTCAAACCAACATTGTCCTCCACGTTGAAAAACTATAGATGTTATTGCAAAAAATATTCACCCTCCCAAGTTTCATACTCACTACTCAGGTTATTCCACATAATCATATATTCCTTAATATATCTAGTTCTCAACCTTTTAGTATGAGTTTATAGGATCTTATCTATTTACAAAATGACTCATCCTTATTCATCTAGTTTTGATATCTCTATTTGGGATGGAACTTTCTATCTAATGACCTTATTCAAGAAATAAACATGAAATAATATGTATCTGTGAGATGAATGAGGTAAATAAAAATTATAAGACACACTTCTAATTTTATGCAAAACCTAATAAGGGCCATAATAATTAAGAGGAAGTTTTTTGTCATTTTTTTGTTACTTTAAGGACATTTTCTTGTAAGGTTTTAAAAATACAAACACCCAGTCACCCAAATCAAAATTTCACACACTATGGTGTTGATATCATTGATACTTAATCATATTTTGTTCCAAGACAAAATTATCTCTAAAACTAACCAAAACCTCTTATTTATGATGAATTTGTTCCTCCACATCTTTAACCTTGTTTTGACCCCTTAAGGAAGAAGTTATGGAAGGTAGATCGTAACCATATAGTGTTAGAAGTGGGGATATTTTATAAGAGATATGGAAATATGTGTTATACCACCATTTTACATGTGGTATCCATTTAACCCAATGTTCCTACTTATCTAATACAAAACTATAGAAATACCCTTCTAAACATTTTTTGACCACTTCTATTTATCCATAAGATTGGGGGTGGTAAGATGAGTTATGAGTTAGCTGAGTACGCCAAACATGAAAATGGTTTAGCCTAAAAATTAATAGAAAAAATAGGATCATGATCACTTACAATTATTTTTAGGGTTCCATGTAATATAAGAACTATCTCCAGTAAAATAGTCACTACTGTACTTAATGTAAATGGGTATGAGAGTTCACAAAAATGGGAATAATTTTTAATATTATCCACAATTACCAATAGAAAATTATTAATTTGAAATCAAGGTAAACCTGTAGTTAAATCCATGTAAACCTCCTCCCACCTTTGATTATGAATTTATAAATATTGTATCATGCTCAAGATCTTAATTGTCTCACCATTATTATATTTTCATATCAAGCATCTTACCACATAATTTTATACATCTCCCTTGATTACTTCCTAAAATACTTATCACTTGATTTTGTGATTATTTTTAAATAACCTAGAGTGTCTCACAATTGGATATGCATGCAACTATACAAGAATCTTATGCTTTACTTCTATATGTTTGCACAAGTATAACCTTTCTTTATACCATAGGGCATTACCTTTCCATTAAAATTTACTAGAGGATATAAAACCTTGATAGATATTATGAATCATAACCTATGTATCCTTGTATTCCTCCCATTGTAAACTAGCTTCATCTACCTGCAACATGGACATTTCATAAAGTAATTATTTTATGGATGTATCTTGTTTGGATAGTGCATCTGTTACTATTTTATATTTAATGTTATTCTATATGATTTCAAAATAATAACCCAAAATTTTTTACCCACTTTTTTTGTTTCTTAGATGATAATATTTTCTCCAAAAAATATTTGAGATTATCATGATCTTTTTTCATCTTAAAGTGTATACCCATAAAAAACGGCCTCCATTATTTGAATGCATGAAGTATAAATATCATTTATTTTTCAAAGATAGGTTTTTGTATATTCTTACCTTTGAATTAATGAATCTAAAATTCAAGGTGTCTTCCTTCCTACATTATTACTTGTCTCAACCATGATCTATAAGCATCACATTCAATAATGAATGTGTTTGATAAGTTTAGAGTAGATAAAACTACGGTGGTGCACATAGTTGCTTTCAGTTGATCAAATGCTTTAGTAGATTCATCATTATAGTGTAATGCATATTTATTTAAAAATTTAGTGAGTGGACTACTATGCTTCCATAACATTTCAAAAATCTTCGTTAGTAATGTATTAGTCCTAGGAACCCTCAGAGGTTTTTGAGATTTTTCGGTATTGGACATTCCACCATAGCTTTGATCTTTTGAGGATCAACTTTAACACCTTCATGGGATACAAAGTAAACTATCAACACCTAGTTCACATGTTGAATGTGTGTTGCTAATGTATCACTATAAATGAATATTTTGTAAAAGAAAACTAGCACAAACTTCATTAAAAAAGGACTAAAAATAGTGTACATCAAGCTCTATAAATTAGATGGTGCATTTGTAAGACCAAAGGGCATTACCATAAAATAATAATGGGCCTCATGAGTTTAAAATTAGTTTTATTAACATCATAACCCATAATTATAATGTGATGGTACTCCAAATGAAGATCTAATTTTGTGAAATAAACAACCCCATGTAAATCATCAATTACTAGAATATGAAACTTATCTTTGATGGTGTGTTTGTTTAGTTATTTATAATCTAGGTACATCCTCCATGTTTCATCCTTGTTATTCACCATGACCACTAGTGGTTAATAATAAATTTGGATATCCGTGATGATACCTGACTCCAACATATCATGGACCATGTTTTTTATTTGAATCTTATATCAATATGGATATCTGTATAGTATGACATTTTTCGGTTGACTCCCTTGAAGTATTTGGATCACATGATCATGTTCTACTTTTTGGTGGTTGTCCATTTGGCATGGACCAAAAAATAGATGGGTGGTCATCAAGAATCATATGTAGATTAGGATGTGTAGATGCTTTTTGGGTTGAAATTTTATGTAATATAATCATGTTGTAAATATTTATAACCCTTTTATAGCATATTTGTAATCTAATGTGACCTAGCCAATTGTGGAAATTTTACCTATAATCCATGTATTTTAGTTTTAATACCTTTATAATGAAGCATGAATAATTATTAGAATTTCATATCAATTGTACCCAAGATTGTGAGCTATTGGACTCCAAAAATAATAGCTATACTACCCATGGGAATAAAAAACATAGGATAATATATATTGTACTCACCATATTAATATTAATACTATGGAATTTACATAAACAATTGATATTTACACCATCTATAATCATGAATAAAAATTATGGTGGTGTATAAATAAATTAGTTCATTAAAGTGGCCAACTTATGATTGATGAAGTAGTGCATGCTCCCTAAGTCAATCAACATTGTCACCTTGAATTTCTTGAGGAAACCTACCACCTTAAGTGTTTGAGAAGTGATAATACATGAAAGTGCATGACAAGATATTATATGTTTAGAATCTTCAAGTATCTCATATATCTCTTCCTCATCAACATTGGAGGCAACATCTTATTCATCATCTTCATTTATCCCTCAATGTAGAATCACTTCTCAGCACATCCATGTCCTTTTATCCACTTGTTGTCAGAGCTGAAACATAATCCTTTTGCATGATTATATTCAATTTACTAAGGGGTCAGTATTGTATGTAGAGGAAATGGTGTTATCGATATGATATGATATATGAAGTAAATGAATGGTTGTTTCTTATTGGATATGAATTTTTACTTTTCCCTACGTGCCATGATAATATAATAAAAAACCTTAGGTGGCTTAAACATGCATACCTCATGTTGAATGTGGCTGTTTAGGCATACCAAAAATAGGTCATTCAAGTTCTCATCAAAAAGAATATCCATAAACAAAGATAGGTTCTAAAAATGATAAATATAATCCTTGACTAAGCTAGTCTATTTTAATTTTTCTAGTTGGTTGAATTAATTCTCTATCACACCACTACTATAGTGTAATTACAACTCCTACATAAGTACTGACTAGGTAACACTAACAATCATATTTTTATCTTGATCACACAAAAATCAATACCAAATTAATTGTTCAAGTTATAGATACAAAAATACCATGGTAACCTTCTATCCACATGGTATTTGATGTAGATAAAAAAATCCATTTAGTTGATCAAATTGAGTGGATCCTTTCCATCAAATTTATGAATATTTACCTTTGGTAACAAGTTCCTTTATGTCAAAGTACTTGGATTTAGATTAATATGGTTGTGATATCCACCACAGTGGGGTTGTGTAATAGTGATAAATGGATTATTTGACTGATTATTTTGTAAATCCATCATGATATTTTCCAAACTAGATTATATGGCTTTAATATTAGATTGTATGCCTTACATTTTAATTTGTATGCCTTGAAAATTATATTCAAACTAGCTCACTTTATGATCTATCTTAGATAACCCTAGTATAAATGATCTAGTAACTACCCCTTCTACTTCCATATCTTCTTTTTGAGGATTTTTACTTGGAGTGTTGGCACCCTTTCCTTAGCCCCTAGTTTGTGGTCCTCCAAATGGTAATTTATATTTTTTGATGTCCTTGACCAATTCCCCAACTTCAATAACAAATATTTTTAATGGATTGAAAGATATAATCAAATATATAAAATAAGGTTTTCTCCCACAATATTGCCTAAATCATAGCTCTGGTACTACTTCTAATGAAATTACTTCAATAGTAAAGTATAAAGACATTAATAAATAACAATATGATTGAAATATACTAGAATATATGAATAAAAGATAATCCAATTCTACGGTAAATCTCCACAAGCTTCAACAAGATAAAAATTTACAATATGATGATAAACAACTACCCATTACCTCCTATTTATAGTCTACCTAGGCCATTGTTACTACATAGGATAACCTACAAAACAAATGAATTCCAAGATAAATGTGATATAACATCTAAGAGGGATTAGTAAGCCATAAGTTAATTATTCCTATCCTAATACATGTAATAGGTTAGGGGGAAAATAGTTTACATATAAAACCAGTAAAAGACAAGGAAGTAGGTTTCTTCCATACATGAACATGCTTAATAGACTCAAACAAAACTACTCTTAGAAGTCCAAATTAATTATTACATGGAGGATATTAGAACCAGAAGTGGAAACTAATGGCACATCACTACTATATAATGTATGAACCTATTTTATAGGATGGTTTATGACACTTAGATCCTATTTGTGACACTTAGACTAGATCATCTACTAGTTTTCAGCTTCTAGATCTTGCATCATTGGTAATTTCCAACTAAACACTTATTTATATCATTCATTGTGATTATTAGAAACATAAAATTAGATAAATTATTTTTAAAATTAATGGATGTATTTATTTCATATTTTATACCCTAATTTATTATACTCACACCCCTTAAGAACCTAGGTATTAAACTACATAACCCCTTAAAAATTAAATCACATTCATATCTGGGTCATGGACTCTTACTCCTTGTCAAATGATAAAACCCTAATTATTCATATTCATAGTGGTTGTGGATAAAAATGGTTAGTGGGAACATGGTATCAAGATACCCTAAATTATATTCTATAAATGAGTATTTCCTACATAACATATACTCTTAAGAGGGCCTTAGACTTATGTAGTTCTCCCTTATGTGTTGTCTTGTGTGTGAATCATGCAATGTGTGACAAGTAATTACAATAGTAACATAGAGTATAACTTGTAAAATATAGATCTTGGGTTTCTATTTTAGTACTCTAGAATTGTAGATATGTTTTCCCTATGAATGATATGTAAACATGATAAAATAAGGAAGCTTTAATCACTTGAGTGATTGATGGAATACATTTTGGCAAGTTACCTAGTGAGTAGGTAAGATGTTTATAGGTGAGGAATGAATGAGGGATGAATTTATATTTATACCAATTCCTTTATAGAATAACACATGGTAAACATTTAGATAATTTTTATTAGTGAATTAGATGATTTTTAGGGAACTAAACACTTGCATCAGATCAGGACACCTATATTGACATAGGTGTGTATTCAGGATGTAAGGGTTGAGGGAGTACAAAATAAGTAGATGATCAAAACTCTTAGAGACATAATATAAGAGGGTTTTAATAATCATGTGAAATATATAATTTTTAGGCTATCCACATAATATTTTTTAGACTAAAAGATAGGCTAAGGAGCAGAAGAGAGAGTAGATATAAGACTTACAAAAGTAGGAAAGGTCTATAATTGAGAGGAACAACCAAGGTTTGAATTTTCCAAGTGTAAAAGACTGAGGTGATATATAATTTTTATATAGTGTCTACATTTTATCCCTTTAATCTAGTAATTAAATTATTAGTTTAAAGTAAAGGAATGTTTACCTTGGTGTGTATAACACACCTTGTCTTTATTTGAGTCCAACTTGAGTGTTTTACTATTCACTAACCTATAATTGAGAACATGTTATATTACATTATCAATGAATATAATTTTAAATTTAAATCATTGGAATTATTGAAATATAAGGAAATCAAGGTTTATGAGTATACCTATGTATTGATTCAACCATATTTCCTATTGGCAACTTGATTTGAAAGATGTATAATTATGAATCACTTAAATTAACAATAAGAAAAATGTAAATATGGAAAATTCATATATCTAAGGATTTTTATAGAGATATATATAGGAGGTTCCATTCCCAAAACCATGGAAAAAATATTAATCTCCACACGGTAGTTTAGACTAGCTCGATCATTCAACCCAATTTTAATTATAACCTAGTGAGTGTGAGTGAGCCAAGTCACCTCACACTACAAGATGGTAAGGCTAGATGATAAAATAAATTACAACATAAAATCATGGAAATATTTAGTGATTTTATCATCTCAACCATAATAAAAATAAAAGCAACTACTTTAGTAGATTGGCTCAAAATATTCTATAAAAGTCAGACTTAATGGGTAGTAACAGTCCCTAAAAATGTTTAGATTTTGAAACTAATTTGAATTTTCAATATTAAGTGCACATTGCATAACATATTAACCTTAAATATGTATCATGTTGAAACTATGTATAAAAATGGTACCAATGTATAAATTTCTACCACAAATGTGTATATGAATCCTATAATTATGTGCTTTGGCCAATTTAGAAATCTATAAATTGATATAGCATGTCCCCACTATATATGGAGAAATTTGAAAATTGATATAAGTGACAATGTGGATAACATGTTTCCAAAACATACCACCATTATAATTTAGGTTTGTTGCATACTAAATAATGTTGTAGAACATGTTTCCAATACATGCCCCAACTAAATCTGAGACTATGAATGTGTGAGATATATGTATCTATGGCATGCCTTGATTGAATCTATAACTATAAATGTGTATAATCCATGCCTTTATGGCATTACCCAGCTAGACTCCCCTATTTTATGTTAGGGAAGAATATAAAGTAGTATTTACCTCACCTCAAAAGGATAAGATAGACATATAACTATGAATGAACCATGTAGTGTATTGTACACTTAGAATACTCAAACCTAGGTTGTTACTATTAGTTATACACTCTCTTTGCTTATTCAAACTTTGTATTTATGCTATCTTGTGTCTTTTTCCTATCTCTAAGTTCAAATAGTCTTATATAAATTACATAGACATTTTATCTTTCCCAGAATACTTTAAATGTATGTATCTTACACCTGTACAAGTTTTTATGATTTACCTATTTTCTACTTCTTGGACACTAATGTTTGGGATAGATAGTAGCATAAAAATTATTGTCCTTACCCTAAATAAGTTTACATTGTGCTAAGTCCATTTAATTTTAAAATAAAATGTATCCAAATAGTTAGCTTAAGGGACTTAATTTGAGAAATTACAGCATAAGGACTGATATAAATACAAGATCAACCCTCATTCATTCCTCACTTAGAAAATACCAAAGACACAAAGGCACTTATGAAAAAGAACTCTGTCAATAATTTAATTGTTCAAATCTTCCCTATTTCTATACCATTTATAGGTATGACACATTTACATATATGAATTACTAAAGGAGTATCCAAGATCCTGATCTTCCAAGTTACAAGCAAGGTCATTATTGTACTTACTTTACACACATTGCATGATTCACACACAGAACAAAAAATAGGGAAGAATTAAATTAGTCTAAGGCCCTCTTAAGATTATTTAATATGTAGTGAGGTTCCTTTATGAATGAGGTAACACAATATTCCCTCTAAACTATTTCCCCCAAGGTCACATTAAAGATGAAAAGTTAACTTTTTTGACATTTCACATGAAGCAACAATTGATTACCCATATATAAATACACAAGAGTGAAGGTAAATCCAAATTTAGAAGCATCTAGGTGATTTTATCCTATTTCAAAATATATTCCATATAGGATACTATCATTGAATTTAGATAGTAGAATTAACATAAATATCCAAGGTGAATTCAACTATCTAGATAGTCAGAGGCACTAGATACATAATTTGACAACTATTATAGAATTTTCTTCCTTCTTAATTTTATTCTACTATAAATCAAAAATTTCATTAGCATTAGAATAATCTAAGTAATATCTTATTTGTAATTTATATATCTAGTATAGTTATGCCTTCCATATTTATACTATCTCAACATAATAAATTTAGTATATGTTTATATATGAGTTTAACATATAATTTTCATACTATATATTTGATTATCACCCTTGTACCATTTAATTTCTATATTATTTACCCTAAAACTAAAATTAACTACATATAATAACTATTTCATTTTATGGTTAAACATTTAGTGAACTTAAAATTTGAACATCAAAACCCTAAACATATCATTTGGGATGATTATTAACTACTTTTTGATAATATTTACATACTTCACATCTCTTATCATGGATGACATTTATTTATTTGATAACTATTATTATCAAACCATCTAATTCTCCTACAAGTAATAAATTAAAATTGACTACTCTTCTCTTCTCCCGAGTGTTAAATCATGTAATCTAAAAAAATTAAATGGTGGTAGTTATTATCCATATAATCAAGTCCACACTCACACCATTTCAATAGATAAATTAACCTAGCCTATGGATTATCAACAAAATTTATCCATACTTCTTATAATACTATTAGATGATTTTGTCACTTGATACTTTCAAAATTATGGATATCAAGGTTGAGGATTGGGAAAATATGAGTAAGGTATAGACCACCCTATATCTATAAAAAATAAGAATAAAAATAGATTAGGGTTTGGGTTTTAAAACAAATCCATGACTCACCAATCAATAAAACATATACATTTTACCAAATAAGTGGGTATATATGACCAAAAGTCTCATTCATTTGATAGGAAAAAGTTTTGACAACTACACAAAGAAATAATGGATGTTATATAAATAAATAACCAAGGGGAAATGTCTTTAATAAAATTCAATAAACTCTCCAAAATTCCTAATTTACAATGGATATCCCTTTAATAAATGGTGATGGTTATTACCTACCTTCATTTAAAATAAATTCCATATCAAAAAAGATATCCTTACTGACCTTTCCCAAAGTTACAATTGTTGTACCCTTAATAAATAAAAATAAAAAAAATCATAAAATGATAAAATTTACTCAAATGATATACTAAATGTACCAAAATTCGAAGATCCCATGCCATTACCAAAATATCCTAAATTTAGTGATAATTAACATGCATTTATTATACATAAGGATGATGATACTCATATGCATAGTTTCAAAAGAGGTGGTGGGTTTCAACTAATTATAAAACATATAAATAAAAACACCTATTTTCCCATATAATATCTAATGTATATGATGACCACCACTAGGGACCTTCAAAATCAAGTTTCTATACTATGAATGCATGTGGCTTTCCATAATGATTATGCACATGTTATGCATTTGATAATAAACCTCTTGCATAATGTATACTTAAACATCCTTACCAACAATATTTTGAATGACCTAATTTACCTATATTTTTGACAAATAAGGACCCATTCAACCAAATCATTAACTATGCACATTATTTTGGAAAATGGGCACAAGATAAAAAACTATTCATAAAACTTTTCCATATGAGTATTTTCAATGAGGATCAAAATTGGTTTATAGTCTACCAAAGGGTTATTTAAGAATTTTATTACAATTAGAAGATGAATTATATATCCATAAGGTGCTAAGACATACATTATAACATTTTCATGATTTCAAATAATGTGATGATGATTCCCTTCAATATTATAAGATTCGATTCAAAAGTACATCATATGAGCTATAATTTAGACCCTCAAGTTTGGAACTATAATTTATCTTTATAAGAGTCATTATTTCCCCATTAAAGGAAAGGACAATACATAAACAATATGAATCATTGACCCAGTTACTTAATAATGTTCATAGATATACTTACTTTATAATTAGTCATTCAAAAAATCTTAACATATCTCTCTTGTAATACAAAATATTCAACCCTCATGTAAAAGATGTAGTTAGTTTACCTAAGGAACATTATGAGAAAAAATGTGGTAATCTTAATATTTATATGACCAGCTCACAATTGTTACTCAACATGGGGCCAATAAAAGTCCACATCTCCTGCAAGAATATCAAATAAAATAACACAAAAACCATCTACTCCAACAAGATTTAACATTTAATTTATACATGGGTGGTGCTTATTTTTGGCATAATGATATTGATCATACAAAATAAAAACTTTTTACACTATAAGACACAAAACATGTGATTAAATTTAAAATACTTAAAAAATAAATAAGGTTGGAAATAATCCTTAAGCAACATAAATATACTAGTTTCTTATAGTTTTAAATTACTTTAAACATGGGTTTGGGTTATGGCTACCATATATCCATATGAATTTACTCTTAGAAATATTTGGCTAATACCAAATGGAAGAAACAATTAATTAAAATCAACAGGGAATTTCATTTCCTCACATAGGGACATTAATCAATATTCCAAATGATAGTGCTAGCTCTTCCACTACACATGCAAAATGTGATAAGGAACATGATATGTACCTTTTCAACTTATCCAATCATGATATAGAAAATGTAAAATATCCAACTTAAGGCTATAAGAAACCAAATAATGGAGATACATATGATCATCCATTGGATATTATCATGGCCTAATTTCTCTAAAAACTTATAAAAATACCCCAAAAATAAAAAAACATTCAAAAAATATAAAATTACCTTTAGTACCTACATGTTATATTGAATCCTTAGCATCCATGTGTTACTTACATATTAATGGATCACATATGAAATTACTCATATGTACAAATATATGTCACACTTATAGATTGGGTGGGATAAAAGTATAAAATGATACATGATACACTCCTATTTCAGATGTTGGGCCTTCTCTCTACTCGTTTAATATGGACATTGGGGGAATTTGCTTATTCTATCTATATACACACATGTTATATGATTTGATGATCACTATACACTGTCATGTGTGATCTTACATATGTACTTACACATGACTATTATCCATGATTATTTCTTAAACAAGGTACTTCATATGCTATACACTTGACATAATTTTATAACACATTAAATCCATGAGCCACTATGACATGTTTATGTTGGTTACTTATGCTTCACTTTATGAACTTTATTGACTGTGTTTTATTATTTGTTAAATCAATTGAATATGCTCCATTGATTGCAAACCCTATGCCTACATATGATTTCATTAAAATTTTCATATGTTATTGTTTATTGTATGGACATTTGAATATGTCATTATTTATTTCATGGACATTCAACTAAGTCATGTTACCTACATTGTACGACATTTTTACATGCCCCTTTTTGGTGGTCTCTTTGGACCATTACTTGTTGACTTTATTTTGAGTATTCTTACATGTGTTATTATTTTATTATTGATATTTTAATATTAATATAAATATGTTGTCATGATATTTATCATGCATATAACGCTTAAATGTGATCACATTGGTTTTCTTCACTTCAATGATGCATTTACCTAGACATGTTCCCTCTATATGATACATGGTTACATTCATAGATTTTATAGTTTTCTTCCCATTTTGAGGTGAGGTTAATGTAAACTCCTATAATTCACTCACCTAAAATGGGCAACATAATTTCTTAGGGATTATTTGGAAGAATGTTCTCCACACTTGGGATAGTTCTCAAATTCAGTGGGGGCATGTTCTCCACACTCATTAAGTATTTAGTACTTATATCAGTTTGTAGATTTAATGGGGGTAGGTCATATGGGAATGTCTTACACACATTAATAATTTTTATATTTGGTGGGGTCATGCTTTGGAATCATATTATCCATATTTACTCATCACATTCTACTTATATAAGTTCATAGATTTAGTGAGGGCATGTTTTGGAATCATGTTATCCTGACATATTCAGTGAATAACATCTCCAATTTATAATGGGGGAATGTTTTGGAAACATGTTATAAAAATTTTTAATTTTAATTTTTTTATATTTATCCATATATATTTGGGTAATGATTTGGAATCATGTTATCCACACTTACATAGTCATCTAATTTAGCCAAATCACATAGTTATATGATTCAAATTCATAGTTGTGGTATAATTTTATACATTGGTGTTATTTTCACTAAATTTGTCACCCTGTAAAGTTTGTTCATGACTTATATAAATCAAGTGAAACATTAAATTACCTATAGGCATATTGGTTTCCTATATTAGAAGTAAACCTCTAATTTTAAGGGCTAGCTCCCTAGATTAGTCTTTGATAGCTTATCACATACACTACTTGGTTACTTGGATGAAATGGGATAGAAGGAATATAAATTTAACCTATGATAATTATTTTATACAACATATTTATCTCCATTATACTACCATACACTTTCACTATCAAAAATGAATCATAATACTAGTCCCAACATCATAGATTGCTCGAACATAAGTGTTTCAGACATGGAGGTGATATGCATTGCACTTCTCAATGTGAGAAAAAAAGAATTTAGATTGCAAATACTAGTTATAATTATTACACTTAGAGATATAAAAATGTAATAAATACACTTCATGTGACCTATTAGAAGAAAAACTACTTGCACCAAACATGAAAGAGTAAGGAGAACATAGGGATAAATAGTTATCACTTGTCATTTCACTATGCATTACTTCACACACTTATATAAGAAGATAGGAAATCAAAAATAGATTTAAGTTTTTTGCTTTTTAGGCTAATACAATATTCAAACTTGAAGGTATTTACCATACCAAGTGTGGATTACATACAAATTCCAAAATGGGTTGCATATATAGAGCATATGAGAGAGAGATAAGGAGATAAGTGGAAAGGTCACAAGGCCAAGTTTAAAGACTTGGAAAAAGTTACAATTCAAGAGATTAAATTTTAAAAGAGAGAAATAAGTTTTCATGGATAAGTGTCCATAAAAAATGCATCATTTTCCTAAATCTGGAATAGATACCTCAATTAGCCTTCTTGAAACTACCTTGTTTAATGATGAGTAGTCCATTTGTCTTGAATAGAATTAGAACTAACATAGGAATAATTTCCACAAATTTCCTAAAATTTGATTTTGGAAACAAGGTGGTGATATTCATCTACCCATCTCTAACTGATGAATTCCCCTTTGTCACTTGTCATTCATTGTTTGCAGTCATTCATTGCTAGCCATTTAGGCTTCAATATTCAGATTTGTCACTTAGGTGGATACATTTTCTCAAGTAGGCTCATTTTATGGATGTTAGACACATGATTAAGACCTATATATCATATGGTCTATCAAATATATCTCAAGAGATTCAACATGACTCTTCTCATTAGCACACTTAGGTAGTCACTTTGCCTACTCATTATCCTTTCATGACTAAATGTAATAAATAGTCTAATAGATGAGTTTCCATTATTAAATAAGGTGAGATATGAGTATGAGGAGTTATATCAAGTCCCTATAGACCTCACTCAATATATTTCATTCACTAATTCCCTTTTGCACCTGTAATTCACCTCAAAAATTATAGAAAACCCAAACTTTGGCCTATCCATACAAGTGATAGTACATATAAAATGGATGATGAAGACCCTATGAGAGTAATAAAAAGTTTCAAAACACCTTTAAGGTCAAATTAATCCTTATTGATTAATTCCCATTCCTTTCTCCTCCTTTGGGTTCAAACAAGGGTTTTAGGTTTCTTAGCTTCTTAACATTTATTCATAAAATATAGACACTGAAATCTAAAAAAAAATCCACAAATTTTGATTTTTGGACCCTATTCAACCACCCTTAAGTTCTTTAGTTACCATGCAACTCATCGATACATATATGAGCAAAATAAAAAGTTTCTCAAGCTCCTTATAGGCATTTGTAGTACCCCCAATATAGGTTTAGGCCACAAATGATCAATTTGAGTTGATCTCTAAAAAAAATGGGCCTAATCCATCCTAAAATTTCCCTTGAAGGTTCTCAAAAGAGTTATGAATATCATATGATCTTTTGAACCAAGTTAGGCACCCTGAGGGTTTAGGTATAGTTTTAGGCATAATAGGCCTTGGTTATGTATCTAGGTATATGGACACATGTGAATGTTTCAAATATGTATATGATTATTATCACTGTTTCATATTCATATCAATATTTAACCTAATTATGTATTCTTTCAAGACTCTTCATTCTATCCTTCCAACATTCATACAATAAACCTATAGGGTGGTCCTGACTATGGAGTGCCCTCTATATAAGATAAACCAGAGGGGATATCCCCAATTTTTATAACTAAAGTGATATTATGTATGGATTTATTATCTCATGAAGACCATATACAAAAAATTTCATGGTTATATCACCCTTCTAGTGTCCTCAATACTTTAAATTGTCTATACTAGCTTCTAAGTCTATGAGAACTATATGTAGTGTTATAATTATTTAAGAATGAGGTCTAAAACCTTGTTTTCTCAATATATGCTCTATTTATTTGATCTCATATAATAACATAGAGTGTCATCACACCATTTTTATATTGGTTTCAACATGATTATTCATCTTACATCTCTATATGTTATCTAAGACTTTTCAGTAGCATGAGCTAATCTGTGACTGTATCATACTGTAGGTACTAATATTAGGAAAAATGGGATTACTATAAGAGTCTATTTATGATTTTAAATTGTATTTAATGACCTAAATTAATATTTATTTCACTAAGACCATTAAAAAATTTGCTTAACTCAGTCTTCAATGAGAGTTATCTAACCATCCTTCTATCATCCACATATTAGTGATCACAATAAGTTATAGGTTCATGTGGATTTTTGGCATTGTAGTTACCGAGTGTCTCTAATAATATTTTAACTAAGTTGAAACCCATTATACCATAATATTATCCTAATATATCAATATTATCTCATGTTCAAACATTACGTTTAGGGATAAGATAAAATAATGAAAACATTAGTTTTAAATAGAACTCATGGTCTTCTACCAACATATGACACTGTCTAGCACAAAAATGTCTTTCTAAGAAGTTAAGGTAAGAATTCCCTTTAAGATTATTTGTTTAGCTTTGTACCTATAATTATGATTGAAGTGGTCATAATTGTATTGATGAATTGATAACTCTATTCAATTCATTTTCAATGACTCAGTCCTATTGCCAACATCCTAAGTATCCTATCAAAACTTTGAAACCTCTTCTCAGTTTCTCAATACCCCAAATCTCTATGGTATCTTCATTTACATAGGTTTCATCTAGATCTAACTATGGTAAATAGTTTCACTATTTTATAAAACCACTCCTCTTTTTTTAGATGATGGAAACCTTGAATAAGTTATAGGCCTTAAATATGGTAGATATCTACTGCAAAGCATAGAGTATAACTTTATTTCCTCTCAAATAATTGACATTCAACTTCTGAAGTATACACATTCAAAATGCATACTAGATATAAATGATAGTAAAAGACTAGGTACATTATAACCTCATACTAGATGTAAATATTATATTTTATGTTTAGAAGACACATTGTATCGATGATTGTTCATTTCAAGTTATTCTTTAAATCTCCACTTCATACCTTCACTTGTAATTGCCAAAACATGCTTTGTAGACCATCATAGTGTTCACTTTCTAGTATGAGGAGTGATTTTGCTCATAACTCCATGAACACACATGTTAAACAATTTTAAAACAAAATGAAAAAGGTGATCATTCTTTGAAAGTACACATATAACACTTGGTTTACTTTGATCAACATAAACAAACAAGGAAAACCAAGGTGTTGGGGACATGAAAGTAGTTTTTAAATGATAACAATATTAGCTATTGTTCATATAGAAGAGCTCACCAATATTGTGACTATATCCATGAAATGAAATTAAAAATGGATTACTATCACCCAAAAACTGAAATCGCTTTAACTCTACTCCTCCTATCCATACCAAATGTGAACTAGTTGACCTTTTTTTTACCTACCCAAGAGAGCAATGAAAGAGAGAGTGGTTGGTTTTTAGTAGTTTTAGACCTATTTAAGGTTATCAAGACTAAAAATACCTTGTGGGGATCTTAAGAGACCCTCCTAAAGTCTTCCCATGTTTCAAGTGTGTCACTCAAGCCATATAACTTCCTAAATCTATCTATTTTTAGTTGATCCTCTTGGGTGTATGTGGAACATACAATTTATCAGTTTCATAATAATTTTTTTGACCATTCCTAACATTTGGGAAATTACATTTCATCCTAACACCTATTTATTTAATGTACAACTATATAATCTCATTTTAACAAGACCAAAAGGTGGTAAAAATTATAATAAGACAATTATACAAAAATATGACAAATATGAAACATATTGTGACCCTCAAAATGTGACTAGCCCTCTCTAAGGAATTAGTGAACCACATTCAATCCTATAGGACATCATGACAATTTTGAATATGCAAGGAGTTGACATAATTTTACCTAGGGGTAAAATGAGTCAATATGTATCATTATTATACATAATTTATGCATGAAACATATATAAGGTGCATATGTTATGTAACATGTGCCTAATATTTTAAAACCCAAATCAGTTTATATTGTAAAACTATTGCACATATTGATACCTCATAGACTTTTATGGACAATATTTAGCCAATTTATTGCATTATTTTGTTCCCCTTTTCGTATGGTTAAGGTGATTAAATCACTGAATCTTTCTAGCTTTTTAGGTTGGAGTAGATCATCTAACCTCACTAGGTTATAATTATCATTGGGTTGCATGGTTGAGCTAGTCTCAACTATCAGGTGGAAAGCCACTTTTTATAAAAAGTTGGGGGTATGTGCCTCTCTCTCTCTCTCTCTCTCTCTCTCTCTCTCTCTCTCTCTCTCTCTCTCTCTCTCTCTCTCTCTCTCTCTCTTTGATATATGAAATTTAAATAATTATCTATAAATATGATAAGGTATATTTAATATACTTATAATTATACATATTTTTCAAAACAACTTCCAAATATACAAGTCAACTACTGTAAATTATTTCTATTGTTGAGGTTTGGCATTGAAATTATCATTGATGTCAAAAGTTATTCATGAGGTAATTAAATAATTTATTTATTATATTGAATCCTTAAGAGGAATTAATTTGGTTTAGAAACATATAAGTCATGTGATTAAGGTGTAAAATACTCAACTAGAGTTTAGAAATTAGTTTCCGAAGTCATCATATGTTTGAACCTAGCAAGAGACTTGAGAAGGATTATGCATAAGATGCCTAGTCTTGTGCATGAAGGAGCATGGTGTCGTAGTGAGATGGATGAATAGAGGAATAAGAGGATGTATCAGGTTGTTTAATAATTCATATGTGTCATTATATAAGTCATAATTATCTTAGAGTAAGCCTATATGGGTAATACCTATAGACCTAGCATGTAACTAGATGAGTTATAGACTTTGATTGACCTAATAATAGGTCATGATGTGTTTTCAATAACTATGAAGTATTAAAATTATTTTTAGATCATTCAATAAGTTTATTGAGAATGTGAGTGAGGTGGATAGTGCATGGACAGTCTCTAAAAGGTTAGTTTCAAGGCCTAATATGACTTACAGGTAAAAATCCTATATAACAAAGAGCGAGATGGTGGCCTAATAGGGTATCATAATAATTTTCCAAGGTAATAATTAACATGTGAGAATTTTTATTGGTGTGAGAGGTTATTATAGGTGTGTTTACCAAGTCTGAGATCCAATTTTATAATAAAATCCAAGGAAAATGTTTCAAGGTCTCTTGAGTGCATAAAATGAAGGTTTCTCAACCTGAGAAAGAATTTCATGTATTCATTGGAATGTGTAACCTATCTATGAGAACATAATAAATTAATGTTAAATGGGTAATATTAAAATATAAAATTTAAAATAATTGGTTTCTAGAATAAGGGCTAAGTTTTATGAATGATTGTTAAGATTGTAAGGTCATTTAAACCTCTCTGTAACCCTAACATTACCTCGATGATAAAGATATTAATAAAAATAGACTATAATGGTTTTTAATGTATATAAAAGTGATTAGATTTTATATTAAACTCTCTTAGGCATATCTAGGTTTGACTTGTTTGTTAAGAGACTGAGTGGACCCTATAGAAAAGGCCTTATTTCTTAGAAATTTGTTGTAGCATGCAGAGTTGATTGAGTCAAAGTTTATATTTAGATGAAAGTTGAATATTGAGAATTGTATATTATTTAAATTATGGTTTTTGATCATTTTTTATCCCTTATGGGTGATAAAATGATCATACAAATTGACCTATCACTAAAAGGCCTAATGGTGCAGATAGTGAAAAAACTAGGCAAGCGTGCGAAGTTATTTAAGGATGTATTATCATGGATTAGGGATGGATAAAAATGCATGGGTATTGTTTTAAATAAATTTAGTACATTTAAATATTGGATATAATATTTTGAGATGATTTTATATATTATAAATTTTCTCCCAAATTGGCTTATCTAAGTCAATGAGGTCTATGTATAGTAAAGTCATGAGATTGGTCTATAAGAAAAATATTGATATTAGAGATTATGATATATTTATTTTAAGTTGTTATAAGGTTTTTTTTAGATAAAATTCATGCAGTGTATTTTATTAATTATTCCCTTTATTTTTTCATAAATTTATGTTCCTATGACTATGTTTTGAAGCTAGTTGAGAGTTCTGAGTGGACTAATTGCAAAGAAGGGTTTGAGTCCATTTTCCATATGTAATGATGTATAATGAACTTGTTGAAGTATTTGAGGTATTAAAGGTTATTTTTATATATATTTATTTCCATTTTCATTTTAAAATATTATTTTTTTAGTTTAGTTATTCAAGATAGACTTTTTGGATATGCATAAGCCTATTTGTAAATAGTTTTAATGGCATGCTTCATGTGGTGGTTGGAGATAAAAGGTGTCATGTACCCAAGATGAGATTGGTAAGGATATATTAAATTTAAATATTATATTTTCCTACCATTTCATAAGTATGAGAGTGTTTTAACGTGTTCAAAGGATAATGTGTGCTAATAAAGGCCTAATTGAATTAGATCTCCTTAAGTCCTAAAATGGATTTTGGTCCTATATGATCTAATTGACCTATTGTAATGATTGGTTCATATATATTTAATTTAATAAGACCCATTTTATATAAAAAATAAGTGGTCACATGTATATGGATGACCAAGAGGTTTTTGATCAAGAGTCTTGTTTAAAAACAAGGCCTAATAAGCCTAATCATCTAGAGTGAGTGTGTGAGTTGAAGCGAACAACATAAAATTAAGATCTAAAAGATGCATTGAAGATAATAAAGAGTGTACATATTAAACATAATGAATATATTATAGAGGTATTATATATTATTATCAAGGTCATATGACCTAACCAGATCTTAAAGAGATGTAATTTAGCGAAGAAGGTTAGAGACCAATTTGAGGAGGATAGGTGTGTATGAAGAGATAAATATGTACCTCATCATATTTTATATGAGAAAAAAATAGTTATGAAGGTGATCAAAGGTTTGATGTCGCTAAGTTGGTCTTGAGTTATCTAGGGGGTTGGTGCCTCCTTGCAAGTGTGTGTTTGCTAAAGCCAAGTCAATTTGTTGCTTGTCTAGTTGGGGTTGGTGTTCCAAGTAAAGTTAGTTGTTCACTAAATATTTATATTTGACTTATAATATAGTATTACATTTTCAACATCACTAGTTTTTTTCCTTTTGAGGGTTTCCAACTAAAATATGTTTTTTATGTGTTATGTTCTTCTCTCGTGTTCATGGATATTAATGTGTTGCTAATTTACTATATTATTTTGGTAGTTCATGAATTATAAGGTAAAGATTTTAAATATTTTAAAGACTGATTCACCCCCCATCTTAGTAAATTTTCTTCCAATAATTGTTATCAGATCTTGGTATTTTGAGTCAAGCTTGACATCTTTAAGGTGATTTGAAGAAGCACAATAATGTCTTGTGATTAATAGGAAGAAGACAACATATATGATGAAGAAGTCTACTATGACAATGAAGAAAGAAAAGCTAAAGTAGACCTTAAAGCTAATTTCATGAATAATCTTAATGATTTGAAACAATAAAAGAAGACTATTAATGATCTCAGTAGTTAGTTAAAAGAGGTCAACATAAGGTGTAAGTCAAAGGAAATTGAATATGACCAGTTGAAGACATAACTAGATTAATTAAATGTTGAGCATGAATAACTCATAGACAAAATGAGAAATTTTAAGAGAGAGCATGAGAAGTCAAAACATGTCAAGAGTACTAACCTAAAAATATCAATAAAAAAACTAAATGTTATAAGGGATAAGACATCATGGAACCATGGTAAGTATACAAGTGTTGTTTGTTACATTTTTCACAATATAGGACACATTGTAGGATTTTGATCTAATAGAATTAGAAGTTCCACTAGATTTAAAAAGAGATATGGAGCTCCTAGAATTAATAATAAGGATCAAACATTGGTATTGAAGCCAAAAAAAGCTATGATGGATTAGTTTAAGCTCAAAAAACAAGATGGAATATTTTCCAAAGAGGAATAGAAAACCAAAGAGGAATATATGCTATATCAGAATGCCTTTCACTTTTAAGATGAAGGTATGAAATGGTATATATAATGTGGTTTCTCAAGCCACATGATAGGAGATGGAAACAAGTTCATCTCATTAAATAATAATGCTATAGGAATAATGAGGTTTGGAGAAAAAATAACTACGAATATAGTTGGTAAGGGTGTCTTGAGTTTAGATAATGAAAAGACTAAGATACAAAATGTGTTGTATGTGAAAGGTCTGAAAAATAACCTACTTAGTGTGAGTCAAATTTGAAATCAAGGTCACACACTAACCTTTCATGACAAAGGGTGTGAGATAAAGAGAGCAAAATAATGAAGGATAATTACCAATACCAAGAGGACTGAGAACAACATATGTGTATTGAATGAGATAAAGAAGGAGAGATGTTTCATTAGCAAGATAGATTAAAGTTGGATATAGCATAGAAATCTAGGTCACCTAAAATTCAATAACTTGTTCTGGATTAGTACTAATAGTTCTATGATGAACATGCCTAAGATCATTAAAGCTACAAACATACTTTCAAAATCATGTCAACTTGGTAAGTAGACTAGAAGAAGGATCAAATCTAATGAGTACTCTAATAAAAGACCCTTATAGTTAATCCAAATTGATCTCTATGGGCCTATAAGAATTCAAAGCATTCAAGGAGATAACTAATTCATGTTTATCATTAACTATTACACACAAATGACTTGGATTTCATTCTTGAAAGATAAATTAGAAGCTCTTCAAAATTTCAAGGCATTCAAGGTTTTTTTTGAGAATCAGAAGAATGGAATGATAAAGTGCCTAAGAAATGATAGAGGAGGAGATTTTTTATCTAATGAGTTTGATGAATTTTTTGAGGTTCATGGAATAAGGAGACAATTCTCAACAATTAGGAGACCTCTACAAAATGGGATAGTGGAAAGAAAGAATATGACAATTCAAGAGATGGATAAAACTATGTTGACTGAGTCTATATTATCTAATGGTTATTGGAGAGAGGTAGTAAGCACTGTTGTCTACATTTTTAACAAAGGATAGATAAGGACTAGTTAAAATAAGACTCTTTATGAACTATGGAAGGGTAGACCTATAAATGTAGAACACTTTATAGTGTTTGAGAGAAAATGTTTAATGAAAATAATTGATGATGACTTCGGTAAGTTTGATTCTAGATATGATGAAGTCATATTCATAGGATACTCACCAGTGATCTTAGATTATAGATGTTATAACAAGAGACTAAAAAATATAGTGTAAAGCACCACTGTGAGGATTAATGAGACAAGAAAATCTCACTCACATTGAAATAACACTTTAGAGAATGTGGACTTCAAGAATGAAGAGGAGACTATAGTGGTTGATGAGGAAGAAGATGTTAAAGAGAGACAGGACTCAAAAGGACCCTCAAGATAAATTCAAAGAGACCACACTAAATCTCAAATCATTGGTAACAGGAATGTAGGTATGCAAACTAAGAGAAGACTAGTAAGTATTCTAAATCAAGAGAATGATCTATTATCCAAGATTGAACCTAAGAGTATTATAAAATCAAGCAAAGACAAATTTTGTATAGGTGTTATGAATGAGGAGTTATATCAAATAGAGGTAAATGAGACTTGGGAGCTAGTTCTTAGGCCTAAAGACAAGAATATTATTGGCACAAAATGGGTGTTCAGAAACAAGTTAAATGGAGATGGATAAGTAACTAGGAATAGGGATAGATTGGTATGTAAGGGATATTCACAATTTTAAGGATTAGAATTAGAGGATACCTTTGTACTATTATAAATATTGGAGTCCATCATATTTTTTATAGCTTATGAATGATTTAAAGGATTCAAGGTATACCAAATGGATGTCAAATCTACATTTTTGAATGGGAATTTGGAATAATAAGTGTACATTGAGAAAATCATTATCAGATGATAAAGACTATGTTTGTAGATTGAAGAAGGATCTCTATCATCTAAAACAATCTCTAAATCTTGGTATTCTAGTTTGAATAGTTATTTGTTGGATCGACGATTCAAAATAGGAATTACAAAAAATAATATATACATCAAGATAGAATATGACCATTATTTGATTGTAGTTGTCTATGTGGATGAAATCATATTTGGTGGAAATAATGTGAATATGACAAAGGAATTTATAAATGTGATGAAGAAATAGTTTGATATGTCTATTCTAGGATACCTATCATTCTTTATTAGGTTCCAAATTACTCAATCTAAAAAAGGTATATTCATATCATAAGCCAAGTACATAAGTAAGATGTTTAATAAGTATGAGATGGAGGATTACAAGGTATTTAGTACACCCATTATCTTAGGTTGTAAGTTGAGAAATGAAAATTAGTCTTTAAAGGTTAGTAAGACATCATATAGGTCAATTATTGAAAGTTTTTTGTACACCACTGGCTCTAGACCTGACATCATTCTAGAAGTAGGTCATGTGGGAAGGTTTCAAGTAGATCCAAAGGAAAATCATATGAAATAAGTTAAAAGGATACTCATGTATCTTAAGGGGACTATGGAGTATGGATTTTGGTATCCAAGAAGCAAGGAGTTTAATTTGATAGCCTACATAGATGTAGATTTGGTATGAAGTATAGATGATAGGAAAAGTACCATTGGAGGAGCTTTCTTCCTAGGTGAATGCCTAGTCTCATGCATAATCAAGAAGAAACCATCAGTAAATTTATCCACTTATGACATGATATGGATGATACAAAACCTAAAATACTACAAGGTGGATTATGATGGTCCTAGTCCCATTTATTATGATAATACAAGTGCTATAAGCATCTCAAAGAACCTTATCATGCACTCAAGGACCAAACACATTCCCAAAATGTATAATTTAATAAGAGAGAAGGTAATTTTATAAAGTTTCAAACTTGAATATTATAGACAGGATCAAATTATAGACATCTTTATTGAACCACTTCCAAAGGTAAGTTTTAAACACCTAAGATAGGAATTGGGTGTAATTCATTCCCCTAGAAATAATTTAAGAAGCTAAATACATAGGGGGAGATGATCATGCTCATTAATATCCAATAACATGTGATTTCTACCAATAAGGTATGCATGTAAATAGAGTATCATGTTTGTTTTGTCTCATAAATTCATAGTTCTATGCATTGATTATTTTGGTTGTAAGGAGTGTGATCCAAGGAATTACAGATATCACTTTATCATTTATGTCAAGGGGGGAGAAAGACCGGAATGGGGAGATAATGATGATTAATTTTTAGTTTGGTTTTTCATAAATGACAAAGGCATAGATTATTGATCATTGTGTCTATTATTGAGGTATGGCATTGAAATTATCATTGATATCAAAGGTTGTTTATGAGGTCATTGAATAATGTCTTTGTTTAATTACATCCTTCAGAGGAATGAAATTGGTTATGAAAAATATAAGTCTTGTGAGCAAGGTGAAAAAGCATAAAATAAATTTTTAGGATTAGTTTCCAATGTTTCCAAAGTTGTCAAGTGTTTGAACCTAGTAAGAGAATTAAGAAGGCTTGTGCATTGGATGCCTAGTCTTGTGCATGAAGGAGCATGGTGGCCTAGTGATATGAATTCATAGAGACATAATAGGTTATATGATTTTGTTTAAAAATTAATATAAAAAATTGGATTATTCATAAGTGTCTTAGAGTAAGCCTACAGGGGTAAGTCCTATAGCCTAGCATGCAACTAGACTAGTTCTAGAGTCTACCTGACCTAATAAGTGGTCATGAGGTGTTGTCAAGAAATATGAAGGATTAAAATTAGTGTTATATAATGTGATATGTTTATTTATCATGTGATTGAGGTGTATATTTCATTGACAATGGCTAGAAGGTTAATTTCAAGGTGTAATGTGACTTATATGTCAAAAGACCAAAGAGCAAAGAGATAGATGGTGTCCTAATGGGTTATTAGGATTATTTTTCAAGGTAATAATGCACATGTGATAATTTTTAGTGGTGAGATATGTTGTCATAGGTGTGTTTATTTAGTCTAAGGTCAAATTTTGGAAGAAAAGGCAATAAAAAATGTTTCAAGGTCTCTCGAGTGCATAAAATGAAGGGTTATCAACTCGAGAAGGAATTTTATGTGTTGATTGGAATGTGTAAGCTATGAATGAGAAACTAATCCATTAATTGTAGTGGGGAATTTTCATATATAAAATTTATAAGAATTGGTTTCTATAATATGGGGATAAGCTTTATGAATAATTATTAATACTATAAGGTGGTTTAAACCTCTTTAAAACCCTAACTTTGAACTGATGAGAAAGACCATGATAAAAACAAACCATAATTTTTTGGAATGTATATTTAAGTGAATTTATGTTGTATTAAACTCTCTTATTAATCTCTAAGTGTGACCTTATTGTAAGGAGAGTGAGTGAACCCTACATGAAAGGTTTATTTCTCATAAATTTGATGTAAGAGGTAGAGTTGACCAAGTCAAAGTTGATAATTAGATGAAGGTTGAAGATTGAGAATTATATATTATGTCTATTATGGTTCATAATAAAGTGATATCTCTTAGTGGTGATAAATAGATCATACAAGTTGACCCATTACTAAAAGGCCTAATGGTGTAGACAATGATAAAACAAGGCACGAGTGAGAAATTATTTAGAGATGTACTATCATGGTTTAGAAATGGATAAAAATTCATGGGGATGTTGTTAAATACATATAATACATGTAAATATTGTATATAATATTCAGATATGATTTTATATACCATAAAGTTTCTCTCAAATTTACTTATCTAACTCAGTTAGGTTTGTGTACAGTGAAGCCCTGAGATTGGTCTATAAGACCAATATTACAATTAGAGATTATGATATATTTATTTTAATATATTATAAGGTTATTTTTATATCATAATGATTAATTTTAATTTCTTTAATATGCCCTTAATTTATCATAAATTCATGTTTCCATGATTATGTTTTGAAGCTAGTTGATAGTTCTGAGTGGGCTACTTACAAAGAAATGTTTGAGTGCTTTTACCCTATGTAATGAATTATAATTAGATTGGTGAAGTAGTGGAGATATCGAATGTTATATTTATATAATTTTTTTCCATGTTTTTTTGAAAATATTGTGTTTTTGGTTCAGTTATTTGAGATAAACTTTCTAGGTATACACATGCCTAACTGTGAATAGTGCTAATGTCATGCTTGAAGTGGTGGTTGGAGATAAAAGGTGTATTATACCCAATATGATATTTTTAAGGGTATAATAAATTTAAATATGATATGTTCATACCATATTATAATTCTAAAAGTGTTTCAAGGTGTTCAAAGGATATTCTGTGCTAATGAAGGCCTAATTGAATTAGGTCTCCTTAAGGCCTAAAAGGGATTTTGGTCTTATATGCTATGATTGACCTATTGTAATGTTTTTTTTTTTTAAAAATAAAAATTCATAAGGTCAAATATATTTAAAAAAATTAATGTTAAACTATGTATGGCTAACCGAGAGGTGTATTAGCAAGAGTCTATTATAAGAACAAGGCCTAATAGGCCTAGTTGTCTAGAGTGTGTGAGTTGAAGAGGATTAGATAGAAATTTGAATATATGGAGGTTTTTTAGACCATAAATAGGGTATATATAAACCATAATTATTATTTTATAGGATTACTATATATTATTATCAATCTCATATGACCTAACCAAGTCATGAAGAGACCTAATTGAATGAAGAAGGCTAGAGACGAGTTGAAGAAGGATAGGTGTTTGTGAAGAGATGAAGATGGAGATAATCATCTATTATATGATAAAAAAATATTTTTGAAGGTGATAAAAGTTTTGAGGTGGATGATTTGGTGTTGATTCATCTAGGGGTTTGGTGCCTCCTTACAAGTGGGTGCTTCCAAAAGCCTAGTCAAGTTGTTGCTTGGTTAATTGGGTTTGGTGATCCAATTGAAGTTGGTGATTCACTAAATATTGTTTTTTTAAATTAAAATACATTTGTCCATTTTCATTATTAGTGGGTTTTCTTCCCATTTAGGGCTTCCTAATCACATAAGTGTTCTATGTGTTATGTTCTTATCTCATGTTCATGGCTCTTAATCTGTTGTTAGTTTACTATATTGTTTTGGTAGTTCATAAATGACAAGGTAAATATTTTAAAAATTTTGAAGAGTAATTAATCACCACTCTTAGTCATTTTTCTTCCAATAATAGTTACATTTACACATAGGTATACTAATTAACCTTGCTCTTTAAAATTTAAATCTATTTCAAGTACTTTTTACCCATATTATATGCAATTATTTTACACTATAACATGCTCTTGGTTTTAGGTAAGTCACAAAAAAATCAATCAAATCCAAATCAAGGAAATAAAAGGTATACATACACACCCATGTACTTATTCCTTTCATTTAAACTAGTAATTTCATTATTAGATTAAAGTGGGGAAAATGTAGATGGTATTTTATGATTATGTATAACCTTAGTCTTGTAAAGTTGGAAAAATTAAACTGTGGATTTTCATCTTAGTTATACACTCTCGTTGTTTCCATAAACCTTTCACTACTCTATCTTTTGCCCTTTGGCCTTTCTCTTAATCTGAATAATCTTATATTATTGACATAAATAGTGTATCTTGTTCAAAATACATAAAATTTACTTATCTTACACTTATATAGGTTTTAATCCTTTACATATTTTTCTACTCCCTAGACACTAACGTATGGGATAGACAACAACATCGATGTTATTGTCCTACCTAACACAAGTGTCTAGTGCCCTAATGCCATCTAATTTTCACATGAAATGTATTCTAATGATTGACATAAGTTATTTAATTTAAGTTATTAATCCAAAAGTATTGATATAAATATAATATCAACTATAATTAACTCCCCACCTATAAAATACCAGAGAGACTAAGAAACTTATCAAAAATTACTCTATCAAGAATTCAATTGATTGAAACTTCCATATTTTCATTCTAGTTTTAGGTAAAACACATATATATGTTTGAATTACTAAAGGATCATCCTAATAAATTAATTTTCTAAGTTACAATATAGGTCAATATTGTACTTATTTTACAAAGACTACATGATTCAAACACAAGACAATATGTAGGGGAGAACTACATCAGTCTAAGGCCCTCTTCAAAGTATTGGATATATAGGTAATGTCCTTTTATAATGGGGTAGTTGGGGTCAATTCATCACTATATACCCACTAACCCATTTTTTCCCAAGGTCACATTGAAGATGGAAAGATAGGGTTTTTCCATTTCACAAGGAACGATAGTCTATGACCCATATTTGAATGAACCAGAGCAAAGGTGAAGCCAAACCTAGAAGCATCTAAGTGGTCACATATTATTTTACTAGATATTATGTACTTGAATCTATCTTTGGACTTAGACAATAGCTTCAATGCAACCATGTAGGGCTAGTGTAACTATATAAATAGAAAAAGGTGCCATATCTAGAATATGACAACCATTCTAGAACCATAGTCTCACCTATTTTCATCTTATTTCAAATATATAACTACAGTAACATTAGAATAAGCTAAGTAATATATTATTTGTCATTTATATATATCATATTTTTAATTTACATTTTTAGACTATCTCATCATAATAAATTTATTTTATGCTTATATCAAAGTTTAACATCTAATTGGCCTACTATAGATATAATTATCACCCATGTGCCATTTCATTTATATATTCTTAACCCTAAGATTAAAGGGAAATACATACATAACAATTTCATTTTAGGGATAAACATATATGTGAGAACATGTCTAGTTAAATATATAATTGAATCACATAGAATATGATCACATCAATGCCTAAGATGCATGATAAATATCTTGGAAATATCTACATAGTAATAGTAAAAGTTAAATAAGACAATCAAGCACACATACAAAAGCATTCAAAATCAAGTCAAAAGGAAATGTTCTAAAGAGACCAAAAATAAGAGGCATGTTTAAATTCTACACAATCAAATGGATATGAATTATTCAAATTTACATAAAATAAAGAATTACATATTCATATGTCCATACAATAGGAAATGACAAGTCACATGTCATAGAATCAAACTAGAGAATGGGGAATGTAAAAAATGAAACATATTCAAATTCTAAATAGACAAGATAATAAAAATTTAATACACTCAAGGAATTGAAAAAAATGATATCATAAGAAACCAATATAGATATATCATAGTAGATCATGGATCCAATGTGTTAGCAAATAAAACATCAAGTACATAATGCATCAAGTGCACTAAAAAATAAATAAGCATGGATAAAGGCATGTGTAATTATATTTATGATCTCAAACATTATAATTTAAAGTGACCATATAATAGTATAATTCAATGTATTGTTATCATAGAGGTGGATTTACCCAATGTCCTGGTGATTTGAGTAGAGGGAAAACCCAACATCTAAGAGTGGATAGATCATGTATCTATATATGCATGTATCACACTCAAATACAAGAGTGAAACACGTGTATGTAGAATTAATTGATATGATATCCATCAACATGAAACTAGCACGTAGATGTTAAGGATCTAATATAATAGGTAGATGCCAAAAATATTTTTGGATTTGTGAATGCTTTAATTTTTTTTGTAATTTTAGAAGATGTGAAGGGTTTTAATCAAGGAATTCCTCATCATATAAAAGTGTAGGGACACTTGGAAAATAATTCTAACCTTTGTTTAGAGTGATATATGGCCACCTCTTCAATGTTTATATCTAATGGTTTAATTAAATCCACTATTGTATTAAAATAACCGTATCCATCATGTTGTATGAAAAAATATATATCCATATCAAGAAAAGTAATAAACATATTTTTTGTATCTAGCTTAGCATTCCACTTGAATAGTCAATTTCTTCTAAACTTTAATTTTAAATGTGGTTTGTGGTATAATATCCATGTGTTCAAATTTTCCAAATGTGTGCCACAATAGATAAGTAATTTAATTTATCCTATATACTATGACATCAATGGAGAGTATATTAATTCGTCTATATTATGTCCTTATTATGTGAGAAATATGGTACGACAAGTTATATCCCATTTGTTATTATCAAACTAGAGATGGTAGAAATATAGCCCACCAATATTAGTAGTAATAATTAACTCTTCATGATTTAACTGATTTGAGAGATAGTTTTCTTCTAAAAGATAGGAAGGACATTGCATTTTTCACCTTTCAGACAAAATGTGTATGCATCCTTGACTCTTATCATTTTGAATTAAATTATTCAATGCCTCACATTTATTTATATTATGGAAAATGATCATGGGTTAATTAAAATATGGCAATCCATATGTAAGTAGGATTCTATTATATTATCTTTATTTGTTATAAGGTAAATAAATAATTCTATGTCCAAGTAACATAAATCATATGGTTTCTTTATTATTATTTTATGTTGTGATATGTAAATTTTGATGTGAATCCTTTTGAGAATAATCCACATTGTTCATATGATGTACCTACATTTTATACTTGTATAACTAAATCAATTTTTTTAACCAAGAGGGATGTATGGTGTAACAAACATTTACATGCTCTTTTGTTATTTTCCCCCCTTATCTAGTTTCAATTATGTATCTTCTACAATTGGAATATATTATGTGTACCAGAACCTATAGGTTTGAATAGGTTATGTGAAAGGTGATCAAGTGGATCACATTTTAATTTTTGAATTTTCTCATCTATCATATCATAAATGGTATCATCATCACTACCATAGTAATATAAAACATGGTTATCCTTATTTTTATTATTGACCAATAAAAGAAGATCAAATGTTGGGGACTATTTTAGTTTTATTAGCTATTTTAGAAATGGTTTTTGATCTTTACCTACATCTATTTGTACATCAATATTTAGTTCCTTATTTGCATCTAGAGTAAAAATGATCCATTTTACTTGACTCACTTATTTCATAAATGTATATATGCTCAAGAAGAATACATTGTTTAGGTGGTACCACTATGAGAATGAATTTGGTTTTAGAATGTATCATTTTGAAAATTTTAAAAGGTTCATCATCACCAAACATGGTTAATAATGTCCCATCATGTATAATTTTTACACAGTGGTGAAGTCTAGATGAGACAAATTTCATTGAATGTATCTAAGCTTTATCCACAAGTAGATTATAATTTAATAATTAAGACATTAACATATAAAGTATTTGAAACTATTTTTTCTCCCAAATTTCATATCCAATGTGATTTGACCAAGTAGAAGGATATGTGAATTATAAAACACTTTTATATGAATAAACTCTTTTTAATAAGATTGTTGCTAATACCCATGGTGGTTAAGAATTTGTAATGCAAATATTTAGGCTTGATCCATTATAAATGATAACTCATTTGATGCATTTATTATGCATGATCACTTGCATGAATAAAGGCAAATTTGAGTCAATTAAATGTGTTACCTCTTGAAAAACATGCCCCATTTTTAGTCTTAATAATGGGATACTCAAAGTAATAATATTTCCATAGTACATGAGTTAAGTTGTAATGAACTTCTAGAATACAACTATGTCCAAGTTTTTAATTATTATTTTTGAGTCTGGTATATTTCATTATTTTAACCACGTCTGCATGATAATTTTTATTTAAACACTATGTTTAGAGAATAATCATGTAAATAATGGTTAGATACTTGAATTTTCCTATGTTCTATCAATATTGGCCATGATAATATATTTTTTATATGGAGTCAAATTTCCCCTTTGGGAGTTTTTGAATTGAACTTATGTAGGTTAATCTAGCTATTTTGGACTGATTGTAGACTTTTTTTTGGGTAATTTGGTCCATAATTATTTATTTAAGGATGAAATGTCTAATATGTTTATAATGTTTTACCCTCTATCTTAGTCAATTTTAAATATTTTGGACGTTTATTATATCTATCAAATGTTGTACATAAATATTTTTTTTCTATTTGATAAATTTGATTATTTTTTGGGTCCATTTTATTCTTATAATTTATTTTAAATTGGTCAAATGTTTGCATTTTGTAAATTATAATTTGGTCAATTTTGATTCAAATTGGTGAATATAGATTTAAATTGGAAAATGGGATTCTTGTTCTACCAAGTTGATATTCTTTAATGATTTCATTGGGATTTTACCTTAGCCATTTATTTTAAAACACTTATCCATTTTTCATTTGAAATTTCCTATGTGTTTCCTTTTCAAATTTCAAACATTGATAATTGAGTTCCTTTGTTTCATTTTCCATAGGTACCTAGATAAATTTTAATTCCACATGATAGTATTTCATATCTCCTAACAACCCTAACCAATTTTAAATGGTTTTTATTAGTTAGATGATTTATTCAAATTATTCTTAGATCCATGTGGGACGAGGAGGATACTTCAAGTGAGTAAATTAGTGGTATGATGCCACATGGTAGCATCCCACTAACCCACTATCTTAGTTCACTCCATACCAAGAGAGGATCATCTATTAAATAAGATTAATAAGATGATTCCATGTAGTAATATCTTATTTAAATACTATCCAAAATTACTCAATATGCAATGAATATCATTTAGGCAAGCAAAATAGTGGGATGATGCCATGTGGTAACATCCCATTAACCCATTATATCAGGTGACACCATATTCAATGAAGATTCTCAAAGAGAGAAAATCTTCAATATTATGCCACATGGTATCATCTAAGTGACATGTTATCCCTGAGCTATCCATAAAATTTTAGATCACATCAAAGCAACTGGTGAGCTATATAGTGACACATGGCATAATCTTGCTTCACCACAACTATAGAATAGTCAATTGGGGTAATTCAAAGAGAAGTTAAGGAATAGGGGAGTGTAACTAGTATCCAAGTGGGTTAACATATTCATAAAATGGTCTTAAGAACTAAATTTGATGTTTGCCTAATTTTTCATGGTCGTATGACCTAAACTTTGATTATATGCAATGATTGGTTGATCACTAAAAAAGAGATATATAAGACAAATATGAACCAATGAATACATGGTAAATGATAGATTATATAGAATAGGAAACTCCCAAGGCAATTAAAAGTGGTCAAGAAGGTGATCTATATGGAATTTAAGGCATGCTAAAATAATATCCTAAAATAAAAAATTTAAGTAGGAGTGGTTTTTTAACTAAAAGTGGGATCATGGGTTTTGGTGGCCATGTTGAGTTAGTAACATTATTAAAAAGTTTAGTGGAAGGAGTGGTTGTCTAACTCTAAATAGTGATTAGTTTTTCTAGTATCATCCTAGCATTAACATGTAGAACGTGGCATGATTTGATGTTCATGACATGGAATTTATTGAAGGGGGAATCTTTAAATTTGGAATTTTGGGACTAGGTCCCTTGTGCATATATTGGTCTTTGTAATACTTTCTAGAGGTTGTATTTTTTTTAGATTAGAGTATGATTTGATTTTATTTTATTTCTTGACTTGATGGAGACACACATTATTCCCAAAAACTTTCCTTGATATATTTTGTAATTTTCTCTATTTTGGTCTTTGTTTTTATGCCAGTTGAGTTTGTAGTTGAGTGGTTGATTCTATATCCTTCCATTGATTAAAAAAAAGTATTTATCTTAATATATTGAGTTTTATTGAGTTTATTATTCATTCCTTATACACTTTATATGGTGGTAATGTTTTTCACTACTCTCAGTCAATTTACTACCTAGACTCTTGCACTATCCTCTTAGCTACAATTGTGCTAGGTTTAGCTCATTTGAGGGTTGGTTCCAAAGGATTAGATTAATCATGCATTTTTCATATTAAACTTCATGATAATAGGAGACCTTACATTCTCTTTTCCCTCTCTATTGTTTCATTTCATTTTATTATAATGGTTAATTTAGGACTTCAACACTAATAAATTTAATCTAAAATTAAATGTTTACCTTGATTGTTGTTTTATTATTTTGTTTATAATTGGTATAACAATGTGGTATCTTTGAATATGGTAAACCAATATATATATTATCTTGTTCTATTATATATATGTTTTAAAATTTATGATTTTTTTTTTAGGATAGAACCTACAAGCATTATCAAAATATCTTATAGTCTCTTTCCAAATGTCTAAGTTAGAGCCATTGTAGACATTCAGTTTGTTCAAAAGGTCTATTATATGTAATTGTCTCATATCAACCCACTGAGTGAGGTTTATTATTACTAAAACATAGTAAATTTATATCTTGGAAAAATACTTTCTGCATGGGGTATTCTTCCTTTCAAGAGAGGTAAAGCCTAGTAAACCCTACCTTATTTTTATTTTGTTAATAATATCACCAACATGTTCTAGTGCTATAAAGAGGCCCCCCATGAACACAACCTAAATCATAACAAAATATTTAACTAAGACATTATATAAACATTTGAATTCAAATTAATTTATATCTTAGTTTAAGCTGTAAAGTAGAAGGATAAATACTAGACATAAGTTTGTTGGGGATAGCTTTGAGCTATATGAAGATATAAATCATACAATACCAAAATAAAGAGATTATAAAGGGATAGATAAATCTAATCATATCTATTTAACTGGTAATTTTCTAAAAAATTTGACTACTCCTTCAACTATCCCATTAATACGTCCCTAGCCTATACCAATAGCCAATCCAATGGCATGAGTAGGCCAAGGTGGGTGCCCTATGAATGTTCCATGGATTTCATAGGACATACCTAATAACCTAGACATGTTTTATTCTAAATTACTAATTGGAAGAATACAAGTAAATAAAGATCATATACAAGCAATCATAAATGCCTTTATCAGAATCTAGGTGCAACATGAAGACATTGCTTATGGTTATTTCCTTAATTATTTGTAGAGATTATATGTATGTAATACATGGGGTTACCAAACATATTGATAACTATTTGGGATTATATTGAAACCATATTTACAAATAATTTTAGGTTTCCCATTGAACCTATTATCATATATCACCATTTTTTAGCTACTAAATGAGACCCAAATGAACCCATGAACATGTTCCATACTTAGTTTCACAAACTATACTAGAGATTAAAATACCCATACATACTGGAAGAGAGTACAACCATCCATACATACTTAAGAGATATTGATCCTTTGGCTTTCATGTTCCCTAGAATAACTCAAAATGCAATTGTATTCATATAATTATCCCATAATAAGTGGTGAAAATAGAACACTAGATGGTGCCTCAAGAATATAATGTAGTAAATTTAAACTATAGGTACATAAAATCAAGGATCCATGTTGAATCATACTATTATTGATAACACGTCACTCTTGAATCTCATTCTAGGTTCTATGTATGGTACTCTTAATCTAGTATACATTCTAATGCTAACAAATTGCATGCCTAGTGGGTTGCCATATATGCCTCCAAATCATGTACTTCCTTAAATGAAATACCAAAAATTTATTTCCATGGCATATAATAAAATGGATACTACACAAAATTCCTAAACAATCAAGTTGCTTCCAACAACACTTTTAATCCAATACAACCTACTACCCAAACATTTTAAAATGCTAATGCAGATGTGGTGAGTGAACAATAATAAATTTTGAATCAACCAAATATATAAATAGAACTTGGTATAGGCAATATGAGGCAAATGGTCCAATGATTTTCCAATTACATAATTAATGTATGAAGATAAAAGTCTCATAATTAAATCTATAATGCAATTAACAAAACCTTTGGCATAAATTTCAATTTTGAGAGGCCTAATAGATAATGGAACACCCAAAAAAATAATGATAATATTCCTAGTCCTCTTGATGGTATCAATCCAATAAACCATATTTCTTTCCATTATGTGAATTTCATAGACTTAGATCTAGACACTTGGTGTAGAGTACATAACACAACTGACCATGTTGAGACCAATTATGTTGAGTTCATATCTACCTTTAATATATTCAAAAAGGAGGTGGATAACATGGAAATAATTCCTACCCAATGTGATAGTAAAAACCAATATTGAAGAAACTGGGCACAACCGTAATATTGGAGTCATATAAATTTCCATTTGAAGATGAGAATGAACCAAATATAATCTAGATGAGATCCATGCATTTAGGTAGTTCCAAAGGAGGAAGATTTATCAACTTAGGAGTAAAATAGTTAACAATTTTACCACCTCTAATATTCCAAGTAACCCTCAAGTCCCACCTAATATTTACTCAATAAATAATTCTCCCCTCCTTAAAGAACCTCCCATATCTTATCAGCCAAAGAACTATGCACCCCATACTCTACTTGGTAAAATGATAGAGTAGCTAGAATTATCTATGAAATTGTATAATATTTTAAGAAAAATAAAGTTAATATTACAAATTTTTAGTTATTATAAATTTATAATCATAGGGAATTTCTCTTGAAATAATTTTCTAATAATAAGGGGAAATAACCTGACCAGTAGCTGATTCACAATCAGATATACTTCTCTTGATCAAAATGAACAAGGAGAGTAACCATGGATATGTACCTTTTAACTAATTTAAATGGCAACCCAAGGATTTATACTTGATAGTATGATGCCACTATATGTGCACACTCAATCTCTAATTTGGCATTCTGCTAATTATATCTAAGATGTTGAAGTGTACTAAATGAAATGATTGAAATGAAAAATAAAAAAAGTAAAGTAAAATAAATGATTATGCATGGGAAGATTCCTAAAATAAATCTTAAACAAGAATGCAATTCACATAATTTAGAAATGAAACATACAATTCTTAAAGAAATCAAATAACATGCTTAACTAACTAGATGGGTTGGATTGTTGTTGTATCCTTCTAAATGGGACCCCTCCTCTTTCCAACTCTAGGTTCAATCCTTCATTTTATAACACTATATTAAAATTAGAATTGCTCACTCATATTAGTTAAAATTTCAGAAATGAATTCCTACATGAAGTTACAATCATAATTATTTAACACAATGTACATCTGATAATCTCTATTCAATATATACTATTTTTCTATCTCTCTCAACTCTACTGCTACATGTTTATATACTGTAGAGGATATTATTTTATGTAAAACAATATATACATTCTATTATAAGATACATTCAAATTAGAATAATAGAAATTTATTCCTTTTTCTAAAGACATTCTTCATGTGAATCTTGTGATTTGTTGTAGGACAACAGGGTTGTTTCATTTTTTAACCACTTCCTTATTGAGCTCAATGGAGCTTAGAGTCATTCCTATGAGTTGGTTATAAGAGAATCAATATCTATTCATCCATGACATTGATCATGTAGTGCTTGCAATATGGTATGTTTAATGAGATTAATTTTATTGTAGGGTGCTCCATGCTATGTACCTATCTCTTCAAAACATATTCAAAATGCATACATAGCAAAATCATTCTAAAGTAATAGACAATGATTATATATTTAATTTCAATACATAATTTCAATTATTTAAAAGAGTTTTAAAACATAATGATATATGGTTTATATAAGTATGGAATTATATATAAAAGTGTTTCAAAATCATGGTAAACACACATGATGAGCATAATAGATAGACACAATAACATGACGTTTATGGGGCTCATCACACCCTGCAACTTAATCTTTTTTTTTACCTCAAGAATCATACTTGTTCATTCCTAGTGTATAAAGAATTTTAAAATCCATGGTTTCAACAACACCCTTGGCAAGGTGAGATTAAAAACCCCATATGTACTCAAATATTTGCTAGCTTTTGGCTTCTTAGGCTTCATCCACTAGGATTTTATCTTGCCAATCTAGAACAAGATATTAGAACAAGGCCAACTAAAACTTTAGGTTCAATAATTTTGATCCCATGTCACCTATAAGAAGAATGTATTATGTAGTATTATTAAATGTTTCATTTAAATTAAAATGGGAATAGGGATCCCTCTTCTTTTTTGTACTATTGAGCTCATTCCAACATTAGATATAGGACTCTTTGGCTAAAGGACCAACAAAAGTTCATAACCCCAAATAAAAATCTTGAACTTTATCACAATTCTCACCAAACCAAGTGTTAGGGCCTAAAGTTGAATTAATAAGGTGGGTGCCTCTCCCCCTTTATCAATTGAAAATACATAAGTTAGAGAGTGCTGAATTTTGATGTCTAAAAGCTTTGTCCCTTATTTGTACCAAAGTTTATGTCATTAGCCTAGGTTCTATCTCCACATGTTTCTCTAGGAAGTTAAGCCAATAAGAAAAATTTGTTAAATCTTATATATTAATTGTTTCTTGGTAAAGGATATCTATGAATTTACCAAGGGATACTTTAGAAGATAGGGGACAATTGCACTATTCCGAAAAGATATTTTCGTAACAGGAAAATTCTCTAGGTATGAAGTTATGTGAACGTTTTTGTGTGTATATTTCATTTTTTCCTTAAGATCAAGAGGGAGACACTCCATATACCTAAGGGAGGTTTCCTTATTTCACATTTAATGTGTTTTAATGATTAAAGTTAAGAACCTTTTCAAGAGTTAGATTGGTCTTACACTCCCCCGCATTCAAATAAACATAGTGCAAAAGTGAAAGGCTAGCTAAGATTTCGAGATAACATATACATAGAACACATGGTAGGTTCTCAGGGGGTTTTCCATGTTTTGGGCCCATTTTGGGTATTTTCCTAATTAATTTTTTTTAGGAAAAATGTAGAAGTTTTCTAGGAGTTGAATGAGCAATTAAATTAACTAAATGGAATGTAACGTGTCTGCTTCTTGGGATATTTTGAGATTTGGTCCTTTTTTGAAGATTTTCACACTTACCTTTCACTGGGTAAGGTTCAAAAGGTTCCTAAACTATGATTGCCTGAACATGCATGATAAGATCAAGAACATGTGGAAGACTTAGAGGTTTTGAGTATCAACCCCTTTCTGAAGATTGCCTCGCATGAAAAGTAGGGAAGGTTGAAAAGGTTCCTAAAGGCTAAGATTCTTAAGGTAATGACATGTGGCATTCATACATTCCATTTCAGGCTTGGGAGATTTTGTACCATTGCAACAAAGGAAAATGATAATTAAAAAGGTGAAAAAGTCTCTAAGGACCTAAAAAGATATACAATATGAGTCATGTTTATAAATGCAAGTGTTACAAAAGGAAAATTTGGTATTAATGTAAAAATTTTACATGTCCTTCCATTTTTTCTATTTATAAAGAAAAGAGAAACTGGAGTGATTAATGGGGTAGTTAGTGATTAGCCATTATACATAAGAGCATTAATTTCAACCCTAATAATGAAATCCAAAGGATTATAATTAAGCATTTTCCTTCATTTTGTGTTCACCTTTGCATTTAGAGCTGATACTTGTGCCATCAAGTTATTTGTGTACCATAATTAAGTACAAAGTAAAAATAGTGTTTATGATGAATTCTTCATGGAATTTTTGGCTCCCATTGTGTGAAACCATTAGAATTACAATTAAGTGTCTTATATTCTCTCATATTATGTTTTTTGAAGGAGTTATAAGGTGTATGGAGGGTGATTAGGGTGAATAATTCATTCCAACTTAGAGTATTTCACTATTAGGGTTGGGAGAAATGGTAACATCTTTGACATCAGTAAAGGGTAGCATTATTTTTATTCTTGATGTGATCCAAGAAATTTATGTTCAAAGGTTATATTTCATAGATCTATTGAATGTTTTATAGTGGCCTAACCCTTTCCTAATTAGCTCCAACCTTGGCATGAGCTACATGGTGCCTACGATAACATTCTCTTTGGCTACCCCATATCCTGAGCTAGTTATTTTTTGTGCCAAACTTTATCACCCATATACTAGGACCATCTTGGATGGAAGTCAGTCTATTATATATTTATTCACCCCTATGGACCTCAACACCATGCTCAGAATTCCTCCCCAACATGAGATTATCACACTTAATTTGGAAGAGTGCCAAAAATATGTAGAAGAAAATGATAAGGTGGTATGAGATATTATGAGTTCTTGTTGGCTCACTAAGAAGAGGTAGAAGGTCTCTTGAATGTCAAAAATCCTAAAGATAAAAGAGTTGAGTGAGTTACACCAATACATGATCTCCATGACTACCCGAATCTATGCCATGCCCACTATAAAAAAAATTGAATCATGGATGTTCTTAATCCTAATCTGTGTGTTAGAGGGAAAGAAGAAATTGGACTGGGTAATTATCTTGAGTGATAATTTGCATAATCAAATTATTTAGGTTTTTAGTGCCATTTTTTCAAAATAATCATTCACATGTAATTTTTATGTCTTCTTATTGATGTATAGTCTGGTGTACAATAAGACCTTCCAAGGGGGCACCTAGAACCTTTCAAGAAGGATAATACATGAAGTGTTCCTTAAAGTTACTTTATAAGAATTTAAGAATAATTTCAGTGAATTTCATAACTACTTATTTAACACTATGATGAGTGTCTTCTTCCCATTAAGAAGCCTCAATAAAATTACTAAGATAGTCAAGAACATAACTAATAAATATGGTAAATTGTACATTCAACTTACGACTTTTACATACAGTACGGTTAAAAGTTACTTAGGGTCTTCATATAAGTTTCCAAAGTGCATAGATGACAATGTTGAAATAATAGAATTGATTAGGAAAATGGTGCATCCACACAAGATGATTACTACCAAGAAGATCAATATACCTTTCAAGTTTCTAATGGAGATAGTATACTACTTGTGTCCTCTTGCTAGAGTGAAAGGATTAGAAAAAGAAATGGGTCATTATAATATTAACAAGATGGTGCCCAGGAAAAATTATGGTATTAGGTGGTTAGTAGATACAAAAAAAAATGTGATCCTTGAGCAGTCATACTATCAGGATATATGGTCCAATTTCACCATTGAAGAAGATGTTAGGAAACAAGACTTCATAAGATTGATAGTGTAAGAGGTTCTTTCCTACAACATTGCCATCATCCCTAAGGATATGGTGGATGACAAGATGACACTCGCTAGTGTGTAAAATGATTATAATGTTGAGGCTCAGTCTATATCATATGTATATTTTATTATCAAGGAGAATGATTCTATTGCATGGAGGGATTTTCTAATCATGAGGAGAACCTTTACATGGTTGAAGGAATAGGGGGTTAACCTAGGTGCCTATGATACCTCTACCCTCCAAGATCTTAGATAGGTTAATGAGTTGAAAAGGTTCCCTCTAGCATACACCATAAATCCTTTGGCTCCAATGGAAATATTAAGTGGCACAAAAAGTGTAAGGTTGGTGATATTGATTTCACTAAAATAATTAACATAAAATAAATAATGGTATCAAAATCCAAATTAGGGAAATAATTCTTGTAATTAACGAGCCTAGTAAAAAATTATGATAAAATTACCATAGGGGAGGCTTAACTGGCTAGAGCTACCCCTATATCCATTGTAATTGAGGTAGTTCCAACAATGTCAACCATTCTAGTAGCCACCCCTCTTATTGGTATAGTTGTTACCTCACATGGCACACATGAACAAAAACCATTAGTTTATCCCTCCCTAAAGATATACACAAAAAAGAGGGGAGGAGGAGAGATAGAACAACCTAGGAAAAAGAGACCCAAAAAAATGTTTCAACCTATATTAGGGAGTCCCAAAAAGAGGAAGATTGTATTAAAATATATGCCTTCAAAGGATGACTCCATGAATTAAAAAGAAGATCAATCTTTATACACCTAAAAATTAAGGGACATGATTAATAATGAGGATTTGGATGAGTGAAGGCCTATCAATGAGGTAATGAAAAGGTAGCGTACATTAACTCACCTTTAAGTGAAGATAGGGTAAATAACTCCAAGGTAATGGTTGTAGACCCTGGTAAAATCTCCAATGGTAGGATTACTTACTGAATAGGATCCTTTAGGAGTAAAGGAGAGAGGTAATAATGAGGATATCTTGACCTTAAATGATCCTATATCATTTAAAGATGTGGTATGATTTGGAGTTGAGGTAGCTACCCAATCTCGAGCCCCTCATGAGAAAGAGACATTTTTTTCAAATACAAAATCATTTGTTCAAAATGTCATCACTCAACCACCAAGCTAGGACAATGTTTATGGAGTTGAAGACACCTAATAATAGAGTAGGAAGAATGGGAAAGAGCCTAAGAATGATGACAAAGCCCCCATAGGTAATGCAGAGGTGGAGGAATAAAAGGAAGAACAACTATTTGTTAGGGTATTATTGAGTACCCTTTCTTCTCTAAAGCTGTCAATCCCAATGCCAAGGGAAAAGGTAAATATAGAAGAAGGTGGGGAAACAAACGAAAAAATGGATACCCCCACTCATTCAGAGGTAAATAGATAATTAGGTCAATTTAATAAAGATGTTGAGGAAGGTGTTTCATGGGATACTACTTTAATTAATGTACCTTGGGGTTTCCATCCTCACATCAAGGTTCATGATCTAACCCATAATAAAGGTCTCGAGGCCATGATTGGTGGAGAGTTTCCTAAAGGCGATAGGGAAATTACCATAACCTCCTCCACTCTAGGGATTCAACCTAATAACTAAGGTGAAGTGGTTTCAAAACATTCTATTCAAATTGTAGAATAAGGGAGCTCCATTCATAATTTGCTCATGGAGTCCCATCATCTTAGGTCAGATTTTGTAGTTTTGGAGCAAATCAAGCCAAATCTAGAAAGGGAATGAGGAGCCAACAAAAGGGATGAAAAGGATTTGTAAAGTGATAAGTATATTGAGTAGTTTGTGGTAAGTCAACAATGCACTCTTATGGCATTCCATTTACTAAATGTTCCACTGAAGCCACCATTCTCTATTTCAAAGCTTGCATCAATGTTCACTATGCCAATATGATTTTAGACTACACCCCTTCTCTGGATCAAAGAGTAGGTTAAGGCAAAGAATGGTGTTTTGATCAAATTCAAGGATATAGATGTAATGAAGATTACCTAGACATATAATGTTAAACCCCCAAAGAAGGACAAATAACTTACTAGGAATACATTTACTAATTCAAAACAAAAGAATGTGGAAATAGCTATTCTCTCACTTGGTGCATTAAAGAAGGATGGTCCCCTTGAGAGATACATAGTTTATAGATATGATCTAGGGGAGCCTTATAGAAATGAGCTAAAGTATAGATCACATGTTTTGGCAACCATGGTGTCTCATAGGATGGATAAATATAAAGCCACCATGGAGGATTTGAAAGCCTTGAATTAGGCCATGATCCAATACTTGTAGAAGCTACTGAGTGAGCTGAAGGCAATAACTCTAACTACCATTAAGGCTCTAGACCTTCCTCTCTTGTCTATGGAATTACTATATTTTAGCTGAGTTGATGAGTTAAAATATAGAGGGTGGGCAATTGAGGAATGGCACAAATATTTTAGCACCAAGGAAAAAGAAATTATCCATTCAACATTAGAATGTTATGATGGCATAATGGATAAATAGGGAGAATGTGACACACAAATGTTCACTTACAATGTCGATGTAAAGAATTGGGAAAAGATCTAACCCAAGGTGGGTGATATATTCAACATGGACATAGACACTTTAGTGATGTAGAATATCATATCTTTTGATGATCACAAAAATCTCAGGGAATATCAATTAGTAGTGAAGCATTAGTTGATGATGCTCAAGGAGGGAATCTTTTATTTGAAGGGAGAAGAGTAGTTTCTCAAGACTATGACAAAATAAATAGATGGTGACCTTACAAAAATGGTGAACATTGAGGGTGTAGGTGATTTGATGGAAAAATGAATACTTAATGCTCTGAAAAGCCTCATTTATTTACCTCAATAATCTTTGGATGCCCACAAGATAAGGTAGTTAGTGGTACTTAAGAAGGATTGTGACCAACTCAAAGCACTCATTGGGTGTAGGTAGGCCATATTTCAGAAGGTCACCAACTGGCTTGAAATATATAACTCTAAGTTCAAATACCAAATAGGCCTGAATCAAAAGGATATCACCTCCATGACTGATATATGCCAATTATAAGAATAGGTTGGTGAGGGGTTTATTTATCAATGATGATTTTGGATCTTGATCAAGTGTTTTGGTCTCTCCCTGATTGGTACCACTCCTTCCTTTCTTTCCCTCTTCTTTGATTTCTCTTTCTTCTTCTTTTTTCTTATTTTCCTTCAAGAAACTCTTTTACCCTACCTGTTAGTGACATATCCCTTTCAAAGTTATTTTTTGTATAATCATTTACTTATGAAAGAGATGTTTTATTTTTATTATGTAAGGAGACAAAAGTTTGTTTTTGTCTCTTGCGGGATTGCTCTCCACATATATAACTAAAAAAATTTGACCATAGTATAGTAACAAGTTTGTCATCATCATGGAAGCATGAGTGTAGTCTAAGGAATTATATTTGTTACAACATCTAATAGGCTTCAGGTACGTGAAATAACTTTCTAGCTAGAGAATCTTTTAGGAATATGCTAAACATAACTAAAATTGTATAAGTAAAGGGGGTGTGTCCCCTTATAGAGGTTAGTTAATTTATGAGTCTAAATCTATAGCTTAGAGATTCCTCTGTATGTGAATTTTTGGTACCAAATTGATTTTTATTGTAAAATCATTGGCAAGCTTTGAGAACATTCAAATGTTTCCCTTGTTATAGAATTGTTTTACATAGTTTTCTATTATAAAATTTTCTAGACATTGTATTTAGATTTGATTGAATTGATAAGTGAAATTTGTTCATGATTTATTATTCCTTCTTCTTGTTGAAGTGAAATGTTATATTTTACATGCTCATTATATTGGTTATCTAATGTATTCTTATTCATGGTAGTAATTTAGGGTCTACAACCAAAGTATAAAATCCTTTCTATTTTGAGATTTGGGAACAAACCATTAATAACCTTTTTAAGGGTAGTCCTAAGATCATGAATTTAGCTAGAGGGAGTTATTATAGGGTGATTTTTAGTTACTTATAAACTTTCAAGGATCATTTGTGCATGATTTTATTTTACCTATTTCTAAAATAAACAACATTTTTTAATGAAGATAGTATATCTATTTTATGAACATCTTTGTGCTCACTTATTTTCCATCCACACCTTTATCTATCATTCAAATAAATATAGTTTTACCCTATTTTACCTTGTAGGTAACATGTTGTTTGAATATCATAAGTGTTGTTTGCCTTATGGATGTAAAAACAACTACATGTTTAAAGTGTGTTCATTGTGTATGTTTTAAATCTTAGTGTTACAATTCTCACATATTCCCTATTCTTTAAAATAATTACCCAAATGAAAATTGTAGCCACACTCTCATCTATATTTAGTAACTTGTATTTAATGTAAAGAATTTGTGTATTTCATCTGACAACCCTTCTTGGGTGAAGTGTATAATTTTGGTTATGCTTTGGTCATATTTCCCATTTTGTACTAGAAATCATTGTAAAGTTTGAAGTGTAAAACTCCTTCACATGAGAAAGCTACCTTAGTAGGTCCTCTCACCTTGGTTAAGATAGAGCTAGAAGTAATAGGGAATTAAAAATACCCTCTATAGGTTCTTCCTAGTCACTTTCTCCATTCAGTCCATTTTAGATGTTAAGCCTTTCCCCAATGGTAAAAGACATTCCAGTAACTTCTTGTCTTTGTTTTCCACCCTCTTCAAGTGTGCAAGGCTAAATGAAAGAGGTGTATAACTGGTAATGAACAATTTTTTGGCACCATTTCCAAGGACATATTTTTTCATCTTTGTTACAGAGATATGCTTGTAAAAGCGTTATAAGTGTTTTATCTATTTCACTCTATGTTTTTACCATATGAGTTGTTCATCCTTCGTTCATTGACATATTTGCAACTTTTCTTGGTGATTCCATTGGGAATGTTAACATCTATTTCATAAGAATTTCCTCAATATTATTGAAGTTATTTTTAGCATTTAAGGGTTGGTATCTCATCATTTCCTATCTATAGGTTTGTTTTTTCTAGTCTATAAGTCTTGCTTCTAGTGGTGACTCTGTTATATCAAGGTTTAAATATCAGTGCTTACTATATATACCCTTCTCTATTTTGAAGTTTTTTCTTTAGATATAAAATTTTTGAGGGTAATAGGTCTTCCTTTTACAGGAATCCATCAAAAGAGATTGTCTCTAAGTTAAAATTTCAATCCAAAAGAAAAAAAGTGTGGAAACTTATTGTGGGCTAGAGCTCAAGAAATCAAGTAAGACCTGATCAGTTCATCCCCCATTATATTTACCCCATTTTATCTTATATCCCTTTGGTTGAAGGACACCAGAGCACTTTAGATAAATCTGAGCTCCCTACGAGTGAAGCTCCTTCTCTATAAATAAGTATTTTCCCTCATGCTAGGCCATTTTGGATTCACTCTATTTCCCACTTTCGATTCTTACACATAATATTTATCCTCAACCATCCCTTGATTTGTCTTCATATTCAGATTTAAAAATGGGAGACCGTGACTTGAGGAGGAGGATGTTTAACATGGAAAATGATAATTATGGAGAAGATGATCAATACCTAGCTAATAGGTGTAGACCATTTATGATCCCAAGGTTTAGAACTATTAATTTTAATGGTATGCCTAGTTTCCCCAATGAGGTCCCTATGAATATTAGAAATGTACTACCTATGTTTCAAGGGAATAATTTAGTGTCTAGGGAATAACATCTTAAATCCTTATTAAATCTCATTGAATAATATGAGATAAATCTAGAAGATGTATGTATAAAACTCTTTGTGAACAACTTGAGGATGAGGCTCAGGAATGGTTCAAATCCCTCCTTGATGGATCCATATGCACATGGAAAGATATGATTGATGCATTTAAGATGAATTATGGTGATAATATATACCCTTAATTATTTATTATCAAGTTTGATAACCTCAAGAAGAAACCTAATGAGTGTGTGAAGGATTTCAATTCTAGATTAAATAAGGTATTGAAGAGGCTACCAAAAGACATCAAACCTAGTGGTGTTGATTATTTGATTAAGTATTATGATGCATTTGACAAGAAAGTAACTTATTATCTTAGATATAAAGCTCCCACAAATATAAGGATGGATTTCAATTTGGCTATCCAAATAGAAAATAATATTAGAGCTATGGGTAAGCCTTTAAATAAAAGGGTTGATGTCATGTTTGTAAATTCTAAAAATCCTCAACTATCTTACAAAAATGTAGACCTAGAGGAAATGGTAAAGACTCTAGCCACTACAAAGAAAGAGATCTCTTAAAAATTAGCTAAAATTGAAAAGGGGCTATCTCAAAGTCCTACTAACCATGATGATATGAGAGATCATAAGAGAGATGAAAAGAATCATCCCTGAGATCATGGTTAAGGCAAGACACTTTTTTAATATAGGAATAATGATAAGGGAAAAGGCCTAGCAAAGGATGATAGATATGAAAGCAACTAAAATTAGGGAAGTAAAAGGGAAGTATCAGATCCTTTAGCTATAAAAATTAACATAGTCGATTATGACATCAACTGGTGTGATAAATGTTTCCTCCTTCATCACCCTTGTAACATAGTTGCTAATGGCATTCAATATGTAGATGGATTTGAAACTGCATCTGACAAAGATTATATCTACATTGTTGACTTCTAGGAAATGGAAAGTTACACTTTCAAAGAGGAAGCTATGAATGCCTTAATTATCCTTGATTATGTGAATACCCTAGCATATGAATGTTTTAATTTCCAATTTGATGAACCAGATGTGATGGTTGATTCTCCATCAATGGAGCTAATGTGTTCTACCACTACTTGAGCATTCTAGACATCATGTGAAAAGGTAAGGGTCTCATCCCTAGATTTTGTCTATGAAATAAACATGATGCATGAATATGATTTACCAGTTCATGACTTTCAGTTTCTAATATTAATGATGAAATAAAAATGTGGACACTCTCCTCTATTGGTTACAAATCGATAAATGATAATCTATGCAATAATTTACCAAGAAAAAAGGAATATAATTTGAGAAGTAAGGACCAAAATGTTCCTCTAAAAGATAAATAATCTACTCGTCCTAAAGTAGAGACTAAATAAAAAGGGACCATAAGGAGTAAGGAGGCCCAAGGTTCTACAAATCCTAGTTCTGTACCCTATAATGTCAAAATAAGAAGTACTCACGACAGGAATCAAACTCCCTTATTGTCTAGCATTCCTGAGAAGAATGAACCTAGGAAGCCTCCCATGAAAAGTGAAGTTAATAATTCTAGTTATCCTACTTTAGTTCCCCTGACTCTTGAAGGATGTATCCCGAATGAAAATGTTACAAAATTACCTGCTAACACTCCTTTTCCCAAAAAAATTATTTTTGGCATGTCCCATTTATTAATTTAACTAATATTCATAATACCCTTTGTAGAATTACTTAGAATTTTGGATCATAGGAAAAGAGATTTTGAATATTTGGGATTCACAAAGAAAGTCATTTCCAATGAAATTTTTAAAGCTAAGCTTCCTCTCACTCTTCCTATGGAAGGTGAAAACACCTCAAGATATCTTGAGCATGGCCTATAGGTATACTTGGGAACAAAATTGGTAGAGAGTTAGATGGATGTTAACCCATTATATACCTTCCTACTAATTAATGGACTAATTATCGACAACTACATGTTTGATTATGGTCCATCTTGTAATATAATACCACTAGTTATACTAAATCAGCTTTGCATAAATATAACTACATCATATGGATGATGCCTCACCATGGATTTTAGATAAGTGCTTATTTTTGGCATGATCAAAGGATCGGTAGTGAAAATCATGAAATATCATGATAAATTTCTAAGTATGGATGTCATTGTTATAGATTATCCACCAAAATTAGGTATGTTACTATCTAGAAAATGGATTGCTAGTATTGGAAGTAATGTTCAAATGGATCTATCCTATGCCACTATACCTCTAAATGGGAAAATGGTTTGCCTAAACTAGGAGCCACAAATGCTTCATGTCTTAGAAGATCTTAAGTACCAACTAAATGAAGTGTTGTATATGGATATAGACATTGGGAATTTTATTATAAGTGTTGAGTACATAGAGTTTCCTCTTAACTTTGGTATGAATAATGAAGAGTCCATATGGACCATGAATTTTTATGGAACATGTTCAAACATTAAAAATTGGTTTAGGGTTATTTTTATTTGCACTTGAGGGAGTGGTTGTCACAATGTTGATGGATGGTCACTCGAAAATAAAACAAAAGAAAGGTAGAATTAACTTGCCATTGATATTAATCTAAATGATAAAATGCTTACATGCATTCATTTAAAAAGGTGTTGATTTTCCCAAAGGAATTTATAATCAAGAATGAAAGTCAAAATAATGATTTTCCCATAGGTAGTTATAATCATTAAGAGGACCTGGTTTGGCTAAAGATGATTTTTCCCTAGTTAGGGTTGATTAGGAAACATAATGAAAGGATATAACCCAAAATATAGATTAAAGATGAGAGAGGACAAAATGATGAAAGAGATGGATAGAAGAATGTGATCAATCAATAAAATGAGTTAGTTTTACCTATAAATGAGGAGATGGTTATACTAATTAATAATGATACAAATAGAATGGTCAAATGGTTTATAGTAATCAAGGTGGGTGGGAGGATTTTCCAAGGTGCCAAGGAGAAAACTTTTGTGGCTCCATTGATTTTAGACCTTATTGAAGCTAATTTTTTTTGTAATATGTGATGGTAGGCTTCATGATAGAAAACTATGAAGAATTGGCCAAAAAATGCATAAATACTAACTCATGATATCCAATAAACACAAGAAAATAAAACACCAATGATAAAAACCATGACGACAATGTTAACACATGAATATGGATGGACTCAAGAATAATGTTTTCAAGGAATCACCCAATGAACATATATAGACAGAGTTAAGGCAACATTGTTGAAAGAAAATAAATAGACAAGTGAAAAAATAAAAAAACAAATAAAAATCCTACAAAAAAATTAAAAGAAATCATGCTAATAAGGACCATGGCCCAGTAAGGTAGATCAAGGATAACTAACTAGGATTAGACAGGATAAATGTTTTTGGATTTTTGAAATGTTATGAATGATTTTGGCATTCTGAGGTATCTCAACTTGTTAGAGAATGATAAAATACCTGCTCACAAAATGGTGAGAGCATTTTTCTTAGGTTACTCACAAAATGGTGAGAGCGTATGGAAAGGGGGACTAAGATGACCTCAACATGAATTGATCATGACCCAAATAGTCTTGAAATGACCTAAAGTCATAATAATTCCTCTGACTAGGTCTCAATAAGTTCTCAAATATAGAAAATGGCTAGTCAAATAAAAATAGTAATGGAAAAGTGATGTAACAATGCATGGTAAATAAGTGTGGCCACTAATTTACCCATAGGCAATTATAACTAGGATACAATGACATAGGTCAATGGTAAAATTTTTCCCATAGGTAGTTATAATTAGCAACAAGACTGGTGAGACACTAATTTTCCCATAGGTGGTTATAATCAAGCTCCGATAAACAAACTTGATATGATGAAAAATATCTTTCTAGATCAACTATCACACTAATTTCATAGACTATCATTGTAAACATGAATCAAATTGATTGTTGAAAATTGATTGGAATACTATCTTGAAAAGTGTGGGAAGAACTAAAGGAACTAAGATCAAAACAAGATTGGGTAGGATGAATAAAAACAAGATTTGGTGTAGATAATAATGGAATGATAGGATGGATAAAATGGATAAGAGGGTTTTCCCCTAGGTGATAGGGTGAATAACAAGAATATGAGGCAATGGAAAATGGATATGTAACAATGGTAATTACATGGTAATAAAATGGTATGGTATATTTTTTTTGCCTAGGTTTGGTTTTTGATTCTATTGTTCTTACTAATGGCTAAATGCATGTCTTAATAAAAAAATGATACAGATAAAATACTTGATCATGTTAATTTCTAGGCCACACCTCATCTGAATAACTACTCCATCAATAATTACCTACATATTTAGATGTTGAGAATGATTTTGTGATCTTCATTGGTCATTGATTTTGATTCCTTCAAATGTCAAGATAAGGTATCCTTATAGCCTCTACAAGGAAAGTGTGGTTGTGGATGCTAAACAAGGACAAATAATAGATTGTAGGTTTGATTGTGTAATGGGATGGCAAATGATAATGGAAAGGGTAATGGTCGGGAAACAAATGAAGATTGAGACTTTTAGTCAAATGTAATTTTTTTAATGCTGGATTTGACATAACTTTAGTTTTAAAGGGCCAAAGACTTTTTATCTCAATAGGACCACGAGATTTTTTTGTTGTTTGACCTTGAGAGTAGCTACCATCTGATTATGATGTAGATTGAAAGTTATTTTGATTTGAACTTTGATTTTGTATTCATCAAGCAGTGAAGAACTTTTTTGCTCAGCTATTGGCACCTTAATGAGGTTTTCACCAATGAAGTTCTCTTGATTATCCCATACCACATTCAAGAAGGTTTCACTAAGGAATGTTGACTTTTGACTTTGATTATATTTTAGAGATTTCAAAAAAGTGTCACTAGAAGATGTTGAGTTCTAACTTTGATTATCCCCTAGTGCCTCCAAAAAGGTTTCACTAGGAGAGAATTATTATACTAAATGAATGTGTTCTTGGCCTCCGTTCTCTTCTTCAATTGTTATGTTGCCATGGATGCAATTTAGCAAAGTATGATTCTATCGATCCCATGAAAAAGTTGTGGGAGATGGAATGTTAATAATGTGGCTATTTTGGTTGATTGTAATAGCCTTTAGAATGATAATGGAATGGGGAAAGGCTACACAATCCTCATAAAAGATACTAGGATAACTCATGTTGAATCTGAATTACTCATCCTCAAAATTTGTAAAAGGATCTATTAGGCATGCATAATCAATGTTATAACAACCATGAACATATTCTTCTTATGAATCTAATTTTAACTCAAGGGACTCTGAGTCCAATGTTAAGATTGATGCTGATTGAGATTTTGATGGTAAATCTAATGCTGGTTTAAGAATATGATGTGACTCTAACTCAGATTATTCATCTAATTGTTACTCTATTATAATGATGTCTTGTTGAATGTTTAGTATTGAATAAGTAACAACCTGTAATTGCATGATGGTCTCCACTAAGACTTGTTTATCAAAGTGAGACTTCTCTAAGATGGGAAAAAGGTCAAGATACAACTCTTCAAAGACTGGTTTGTCAATAGGTGCTCTTGGAAAATAAGCATATGGTCAAGGTAATTATATGCCCAAAGGTAGTTATAATCATTAAGAAGTGGCTCAATAAAGATTGGCTCATGAGAGTGAGACTCATCGACAATTGGTATAGGATCAATAGGAAATTCATCATAGGATAACTTATCATAAATTGTTGGTTCAACAAAAATATCTCAAATTGATTAGTTATTTTGGCCTTAATTTCTAATGATTTCAAAGATACCAATTTTGAATAGAGCTTGGTCTTCAAAGGATTGGATTGGTCAAGGTTTAGATGGGATTGGAATTGGACAAGGAATGGTTTATGATTGGATAATAATAGGGCCTTGGGGATCATGGTTTCTCACATGAGCTAAAGGACAAAGTCCTGAGATGGTAATGATAGGGTAGTGTGGAGCATGATTTCTCACACAAGACAAAGGACAAGGTCTTGGAATTCAAATGGTGTGATGTTTTAGTCTTGGAATAGAAATGGTATGATGTGGTGGAGCCTGATTACTTGAAAAAGATAAAACACCTAAGTCTTCCTCATAAACCATATCATCCCAGTCACGAGTTGGCTCATAAGTTGGTTCTTGACTATGTTTGATGTAATAATTATTGTAAATAGGATATGGATCCATATCCCAAACAACATTATCTATAAATGGGTCTTAAAAGTCCCCCTCACAAGCCTTTTCATGCCAATCAAGGTTTATATTTAGATTTTGTGGATATTAACTACATTTCCCAAATGGAGTATTGTATGGAGAATAATAAAACTCCTTAGAAAATATTTCTCTATAGGGGTTCCTAGTGGGATTTTTTGTGGCCATTCTATCATAAGTTTGATTGTACATGACTCCACCATAATTTTAGTGAGACATATCCACTTAAATGATGAAATATCTAAAATAAAAAGGCTTAGAGTTCTATAAACTCTAAAAAACTATGTCAAAATGACAAATGGTTCAATCTTGGTCTAACTTGGTCAAAAGGTGGAGTTGTATCTCCATTGTGGTCTGAAAGTGGAGTTGTATCTCTAAAATTATTTATGATAAGACTTGGAATAAAATAGTCTAACATAAAATGTCTAAGGTCAAATGTCATATGCATAAAAGTTCAAGCGTATGAATAAAAAATGTTATGTCAAAGGTCTAGGTCAAAGTGTTCAAACTAAGGTATAAACTAGGAAAGAGAAAAGTTGAGTTGCTTGGTATTTTGTCCAAATGCGGAGTTAAAATATAGGCCTAAACAAATAGGCATACACTAGGAATTTTTTCCAAATGACATCAAAATCTATACTTGAAAGAAAGGTTGTTGTGATTTGATTTAATCTAATAAGTTTTGAAACAACTTTGATAGAAACCCGACACATAAAATCAAACATAAACATGATTTTTTGGCATAAGGCATGAGTCAAAAGGATTTTGGAGAAAGGTTGTGTTCTCCCAAATAAAGGAAAAAATAATGATAAGGATAAGTACTAAATAAACAAACCATTAACAATTTTCAAATTTGGGTTATTTATTTAACTAAAGTTATGCAACCCAAAAGATAAAGATCTATGTATTAGCCACATAAACTAAGGCTTAAACAAAAATCAATCAATGTTTGAATCTTAAATTAACAAAGATAATTAACAACTCAACGTTGAGGACTATGACCTGACCAAATAAACTAGACAATATTGGACATCATGATGGCACAAGACAAAGTTCCGAATAGTGTACATGACATGGTTTAAAACAAATGGTTTCTAATACAAGGTAGACTAGTCTTGAAACAAATTGAGTAGGATAATGGCATAAGCATGTTAAAATGATGTGATATATGTTATGTTTCAAAGAATAAAAATGCTCAAAATGTTTTGACATGATTTAGGAAGCATAACGCTACCCTCGAAAACTCAAATGACACACACAAACAATTTTATTAAAAATTTCAAGTCAAAAGTGTGGTGTAAAATGGCCAACATAATTCCTCTTTAGACAAAAGAGTGACATATAAATAAATTGGTTTTTACATGGATTTATGAACAAACAAACAAGTTTTAGTCTCAAAAACACCAAGTAAGATAAATGACCAAAATACACCAAGTATAATCATCAAAATCCTAACAAGGGTATGGTAATGTGGGGTTGACTAACTATCAAGTTTTTGAAAATTTATAGGGGAATCAATTGCAAAATAAATTTCACATCAAATGATGAAAAAAATAAGCATAAAAATTGGGTGATCATGACATTAGCTAGTTGTAAAAAGGTCTAGTCCTTTTTATAACCAATATATCCTAGTATTTGCTCAGTGTAGTGTGATGTCCAAATGCAGATACATCCTATGCGTAACTTAGAAGGTGTAAGTGGAGTCAATTCCAAGAGATGAAACCCCAGGTTAAATATTCCCTAAGGAACTCGTGGGAGGTAATGAAGTCCCCCTCGTAATCCAAGTTTGCATGAAATAAAAGACTAAAAGAGAAAGACATTAGGGTCATTTTCAAGGTCACCCAAACTTTGATGAGTTTTTAGGGAGGGCTTTAGATGACATTATTTTTTATTATTGGACTAGGAAATTTACAATAAGAATGGTTCTTTTGATTCTACGGGTTCTATAAAGGGGACAAATGGAAGAGCATGCACGCAACACCCCTCTCTTTGCTAAAAAAAATTAGATCAAACAACTATTAAAGACAAAAATGATAAGTGTGTTCATTTTTAAGCCCAAAAAAAAGTTTTGGTGGTGTTCATTTGATCCCTTGGTCTTAATTCGAAACATTGAAAACATTTACAATAAACATTTAAATTTTTTGTTAAACACCAAAACAAGGTTCTTAATCCATTTTAAAGCATACAAAAGATTATCTAAAGCATGTTTTTAGAAATTTTCCATGTTGTTCCTACAAGAAACATTTTAGTGAGAGGTTTATCTTTTAAGCTAAAATTAGTTTGTAACAATGAATTTATATAAAGGAGCTCTTGGGTTGTCATAGTGGTGTAATACCACTACTTGACAGAGCAATCCCACCACTTGCAGGACAATCCTAAAACTTTAAGAATTGTAGTATTGTAGCTTAATTGTAGGTACTTTAGTCACAATATGATGACTCAAGTTCACATTCTTACTAATAGTAGGATAATCCTGCTACTTAGTGAGTTGTGGTATTACAAACAACAATCCCTCTACTCAGGGTCATAATCTTGCTACTTGGGATAAAATGAGGTTTTGTGAAAAATGTATACAACTTCAGGCTAAACTAATAACATATTATGAAAATTAAATTAAAAACACATGATTTTAAGGAAAATCATCAAAAATGGAGTTTTAATGACCGCAAATGAAGCTCTAGAAAATGACCTATTCTATACACTATAATACTATGACTCACAGTGACAATCCCACTACTAGCAAGATAGTTCCACCACTTTAAAAGTAACGGTATTATCGTTTAACCTGCTATCAGTTAGACAATACCACAACTTGGTTTTGTAATCTCGTGAGCTACATAATAATCTCATTACTAATATAGTAGAGGAATTGTTAAATCTACACAGAAAGACAAATTTAGTTTGACAAAAAAAGAAGCTTAGCATAATATCATGAGTTGTAAGACAATCTCATGAGTCAAAGCAACAATACCACAATAATGTCAGAAAAAACCTGTGACTCCTAGAAAAATGTGTTTTTACTCCAATTTTCACTCTTTTTAGCTTCTTATTTCAACAGTCTACAAGGAAAATATTATAAGGTTTCTTGAAATAGATTTGTGATCATTTTTTAAAGCTAGGAAGATCCCACTGGGTATGCCATTATGTGAACTAGGAATTTGACTAAGAAGAGGATATTAGTGTTGTGTTAGTAATAAAATGAATTAAAAAATTGACAAAAAATACACTAAACTAAAATCTTCATGCCTAGTTACTAGGGTGATCTTAGTAAACAAATACAAATGAATAAAGCACAATTAAAATGCAAGAAAACACATTTTCCTTGCCTTCCTTGATGCTCCAAAAGTAGTTTTTGATTGGCTTATTCAGTTTGTGCTTATGAAGTCCTTGTCAGTGGAAGCTTGGCTACCTCCATATCTCCTTGGCACATTTATTTTTGGCTTGGCTTGGCTTGGAATCAATTTGGTATGGTAACACTAGTTGCATGAAGCTTTTAGAACCAATCTTGCATTATAACTTTACACAAATTAATCTTAGAAATGATGTTCATGGCCTCTTTATTTATAGATTATTGAGATTGATTAGAATCAAAATGAACCATCCATATTTATATGAGGATGTGTGGTTGAGGATTAATTCATTTTTTTTAATAAAGTTTATAATTATCCTCATCATGAAATTAGAAAAAGGGGAAATTAAGAGGCATGGAGGGTATTGATGAGGCATGAAGGGCATGAATCTTGATATTTATGGAATTTATGACCTAGAGATGTCTTCCCAAGAAATGAGGTCACCTGATGATGTAGATATTCAATATCCATTTCTAAAAACAAGCTTTCAACAAGTTTCCATGAAATTATTAATTAGGCCTTGATTTGGATTAATTATCTCTTAAGCATGTTTAAGCATTTTCTGCACAAATTACTCAAATTGATTAGAATGCCTTGTTATTAGTCCAAAATTCAAATGGATTGGAAATGGAAGGTAATGTTAGATGCATTGGATCCATTATACCATTTATGATATTATCACAAATAAATAACAAAGGCACATGTCTCATGTAATAGATTTGATAATAAAGAGTAATCCAAAGCACCCAAGTACAACATTGGAATTTTGACTCAAAATGAACTAATCAAAGTTAGCTAGCCCATAAATTACACTACCCCATTTATTGATACTCTAGCCAAAATTATTATTTAAATATGTTAGTTTCACATTTATTAGTGTTTTTAGGCCAAATTATGTGCTTTTGGTGGAAATTGGTCAAAAATCCTAATTGGAGGTTATTGGTGTCCAATTTTAGTTCTCTATAAAAATGGGGTTGGGGTTATTTTCTACACCCCTCATGACCAAGTTTATAGATACTCTTTTCAATTAGCTTTTGAGTGCATGAAAAATATTTTTATATATGAAGAACTCCTGATTGGCCTTCAAACCATCCATGAATATGGATTCAATAAGTTTATAGTTAATGGTGATTCAGAACAAGTGGTGAAATAGGTTTAGGATATTTACAAAAAAAAGTGAAAAAGATTGAAGTAGTATCAGGACACTATATGGGACTTCTTGGAATGGTTTGATGCTTTCAATATTAAATACCATGCTTGAGAGCTTAATGATATGGTAGATATGCTGGTAAAGAGGGTTGTAGAATTTAAGGTTGAACATGGAAATCCTTTTTGTGAGTATGAGGTTGAAATACTGGTAAGACCTTATGTTCAAGACAACATCAATCATTGGTAAGTTTTGGATAATAATGATCAAATAAGAAGATTATTGTGTTATGTAGATGAATTTGAAGGAATCATTACAGTTTGAAAATCTATGGTATAGTTATGTGATGGAAAAGAAACCTTATATGGAAAGGAAATAATCTATTTAAAGACTAATACTATCCCTAGATGATTGGTTTGTCTAGAAGCATCCATTAACAGAGCTGGTAGAGTCAAATCTAGAAACATTTCTATATCAAAGGATGTGATTGAGATTAATATTGGGACAATAAAAAAATTGAGGAAGATTTGGATTGATACCCACCTAAGCAACAAAGAAAAGGAAGAATTCATCATGTTATTAAAAAAGTACCAAGATTGCTTAGCATGGTCATATTTAAAGTTGAAAACTTATAAGGAGGACTTGATCTAGCATGTCATTCCCCTCCACCCTTAAGTAAAACAATTTTGCCAAAAATAGTGGCCCATCAATCCCATTTTGAATACTAAAATGTAAGGAGAATTGAAAAAATTAAGGGATGGTGGGATCATTCAATCCATCAAGTATTCATCATGGGTGGAAAATTTATTCCCTATCATAAAAAAATGGAGACATCCAACTCTATGTTGATTTTTGAAACTTAAAAAAGGCTTCGCTAAAGAATAATTATCCATTGCCTAACATGGACAACATGCTTCAAGATGTCACTAGATCTGAGCTATTGTCAACTCTAGATGGATTTTTTGGTTATAACTAAGTGGTAGTGAAGGATTTTGAGAGATCCAAGACTACTTTTACTACCCCATGGGCACCTATGTCTATGTCGAAATGCTTTTTAATTTGATAAATGCAGGTGGCACTTTATAAAGAGTAATGGATGTGGCTTTTCCTAGATTAATCAACCAATTCATTATTGTATATCAAGATGATGTTATATTTTACTCCAAGAGGATAAGTGACCACTTCATGTATTTGGAACAAATGCTTATTAGATACAAAGAGTTTGGAATCTCCCTCAATCGTAGAAAATACCACTTTGGAGTATATAAGGCAAATATATTAGGACACATTATGTCTCAACAAGGTGTCATGATAGACCCTGAAAGGGTTGATGACACTAACAAAGTACCCATCTAATAGACCAAGAAAGGTATTCAATCTTTCTTTATCCAGATTAATTCTTTTTGACAGTTTGTTTCCAACTTTGTAGATATTACTCTACATATCATTTCAATATTGAAGAAGAATCAAACTATAAAATGGAAGGAGAAGGCCACCCAATCATTTTAGGATATCAAGGTAGATTTGAGGATTGCCTTAGTGCTTGCTAGTATCGATTATATAAAATATTTCCAAATATTTTCATTTGCTTCCAAACATACTATTTCTATATTGCTACTACAAAATAATGATGAGGGTCATGAGCATACAATAACCTTTTTCATTAAGGTGCTATAAGAATCTAAGCTAAGGTATACAATGATGGAAAAACAAGCCTTTGATATTTTAAAGGATATCAAGTAGTTCAGGCCATACATTTTAAGTTTAAATATTGTGGCCTATGTCCCTCACACTATTGTAAAGGATATACTAACTCATGGTGCCAATGAGTTAACAAACTCTAAGAATATGACTTAGAGATACAGACTACTATGTTGGTCAGAGGCATGGGTCTGGCCAAGTTGATGATTGAAAACAATTTACAAGTTGTGAAAGTGAATAATGTAGAAGGGGTGATCAATAACATTTAATCCAAATACAACCAATCTCTATGGTATAAATATATAGTCTATTACCTATAGACTTTGAATTGTCCCTCCCATTTAAATAAAAATCAAAAGAGGACACTAAGGTTAATATCCCAAAAGTATCTTGTATTATAAGATGATCTAACTTAGAGGAACCTAGATGTTGTTCTCTTGAGATGTCTGGTGGAAAAAAAGACTCCTTCAATGATTATATAGTTGCATAGTAGTGTGTGTGGCAATCACATTGCTCCTAAAGTCACTACAAACAAGATTTTAAGGGCTAGATATTGGTAGCCCACATGATTTAAAGATGTTATAGCCATGGTGAGAAGATGTGAGGATTTTTAATGATTCTGTAGAAGAATGAGGGCATCTAGGTCTTTTAATTTATAGTTGGTCTTTATTAAGGGACCTTTTAGGCAATAGGGGATGGATTTTATGGGTGAGATATTAGATGCTTTGAGTGTTGGTTACAAATAGATCCTAGTGGCTATTGAGTACTTCATAAAATAGGATGAATCAATCCACACTAGAAGATCAACCCACCTAATAGTCATATATTTCCTATTTAATAATGTGACTTATCAATTTAGGGTACCTATTAAAATCATATGGGACAATGTTATGTGCTTTAAAGCTAAACAAGTAGTGGACTTATTTTTTTAATTTAGTGTATGCCTCTAATAACAATCCATAAGGAAATGGATAGGTTGAGTCTAGTAATTAGAATTTGTTGAAGATCATTTAATGAACTTCAGATTATAACAAAATAAAATGGGGTGAACAATTAAAGTTTGTTGTCTAGGTAGATAGGCTGATTCAGAAGAGATCTACTAGGAAAATTCCCTTCGATTTTATTTATGTAACTTAAGTTTCCTTAACCTTAAACATATAGTTACCCACTTACCAATTCATGTAATAGATAGTTAATAATGAACAAGAATCAAATCACTATGATGAAAGGATTGATTGATTCATTGATCTCGATGAATCTCATAGACAAGATCATGAGAGGCATGTAAAGTTTAAAGAACAACTCAGAAGTATCTTTGACAAGAAATTCACCTAAGAGATTTTTAGGTCAGTGATATAGTTCCATTCTAGGATAGTAGGCATGAGGACAAGGCAAGGAATGGTAAATTTGATTCCCTATGGATTGGTCCTTACATAATTGATTATTAGATAGGAAATCATACATTTTATCTTAGAGATATTGATGGAGAAATTTTAGAACTACCAATTAATGCCAGACACCTCAAGCATTTCCTAGACTGAGTCCATAATTACCTTCATAAATATGTACATAATGTGTTATCTTTCTTATCTTTATGGTCTTATTGTGGTTCATGTTTGTATATTTTCATCTTTCCTCTTCTTATGTGTTGTTTTTCTAGCTACCTTGTTATAACTCTGATTACCCATGGTGTGTTTCTCCCTACCTATGTGATGAATTCCTTTAACTCCATGGCTAATTAGATAGGAAATTGGAATGGTGTTCTCTATGTACCCACTAGGAGTACCTATCCTTGAGTAAGAGCCTATGTTAGTGCCCAAAATTACATTAAGTAGTTAGGTGCTTACCCCCTTTTTCGAGTGAAAATACATAATTTAGACAACATTGAATTTCAATGTATACAATATTTGGCGCTTGTTTGTACCAAAGTCTATGTCATTATCCTAGGTTCCGTCTCCACATGTTTCTCTAGTAGACTAATCTAGTATGAAAAATTCTTTAAATCCTATGTATTAATTATTTCTTGGTAATGTATATCTATGAATTTCCCAAGTGATATTTCAGAAGATAAGGGACACTTGCACTATTACCTAAATATATTTTCATAATAGGAAAATTATCTAGGTATGAAGGTATGTGTATGATTCTATATGTATATTTTGTTTTTGCCTTAAGTTCAAGAGGGAGATGCTCTTTGACCCTAAGGGAGGTTGCTTTATTTCACCTACAATGTGTTTTAATGATTAAAGTTATGAACCCTTTTGGGATTTTAGTTGATCTTACATTCCTCCCCATTCAAATAAGGATAGTACAAAGGTGAAAGGCTAGCTGAGATTATAATACATCATATACATTGAAAACATGGAAGGTTCATGAGGGGTTTTTCAAGTTTTGGGCCCCTTTTGAGGATTATCCCACTTAGTTTTTCATGGTCAAAATGCAAAAAGTTTCTAGGGGCTGAATGATCAAGTAAATAATACAAATGGAATTCCATCTATACTCATCTTAGGATATTTTGAGATTCAGTCCTTTTTTGAAGATTTCCCCACTTACCTTTTGGTGGGTAAGGTTCATAAGGTTTCCAAAGTGTGAGCACCTAAACATGCATGATAAGATCAATAATACATGGCAGGCTCTCAGGGGTTTTGAGTATAGAGCCCTTTCTAAAGATTGCCTCCCTTAAAAAGTGGGTAAGGTTCAAATGGTCCCTAAAGGCTTGGACTCTTGAGGTAATAACACATGATGTTCATACATTCTATTGGAGGTTTGGGATATTTTGCACTATTACATGAAAGTAAAATGATAAGTAAAAGGGTGAAAAAGACTTTGAGGACCTAAAAAGTGCTACAATGGGAGTCTTGTTTATAAATCCACATGTTAGAAAAGGATAATTATATATAAAGGTAATATTTGCACATCTCCCTACATTTTTTCTTTTCTAAAATAATAGGGAAACTTAAGTGTTTAATGAGGTAGTTGGTGATTAGCTGTTATACTTTAGATCATTAATGAAGACCCTAATATTGAAATTATAAGGATTATAATTAAGAATTTTCCTTCATTTTGTGTTCACCTTTCCATTCAGAGCAGATACTTGTGTTTTCAAGTTATTTGTCTACCATAGCTAAGTACATAGTAGAAATAAGGTTTATGACAAATTCTTCATAGATTTTCTAGCTACCATTCTGTATAGCCCTTATTATTAATATTAAGTGTATTCAATTCTTTCATATTGTGTTCTTTAAAGGAGTCATAAGGTGTCTAGAGGGTGATTAGGGTGAATAATTCATTCTAATTTAGAGTATTGGACTAGTAGGGTTGGGATAAATGGAAACATCTTCAACATAAGTGAAGGGCAACATTATTTCTATTCTTCATGGGATGTAAGACATGGATGTTGGGGTTAGATTTCATGACTCTATTGAATATTTTGTAGTGACCTAACCCTCTCCCAATTGTCTCCAACCTCAACATGAGCTACATGGTCCTTGTGGCAACATTCCCTTTGGCTGCACCATATCCTAAGATAGTTATTGATTGCACTAATATTTATCAGCCAAACACTAGGACTGTCTTAGATGGAAGTCAATTGGTTGTATGATTGTTCACCCCTGAGGCACTCATCACCATGCTTGAAATTCCTCCCCAACTTGATAGTATCACACTTATTTTGGAGGATTTCCAATAATATGTAGAGGATAATGGCAAGGTGGTATGGGATATTAGGAATTCCTATTGGCTCACTAAGAAGAGGTAAAAGGTCTCATGAATGTTAGAAAACTAAAGTTGGTAGATTTCAATGAGTTACCCAAATACATGATCGCCATGGCTACCAAAATATATGGAATGCCCACTGTAGATAAATTTGAACCATGGATGTTCTTAAACCTAATCTGGATATTGGAGGGAAATAATAAATTAGACTGGGCAACTATCCTGAGTGACAATTTGCATTATCAAATGATGCATCTTCACAGTCCCATTTTCTCAAAAAATGCATTCATAGGTAATTTTATATGTTCTCTTATTTAATGTATATCATGGTGCACAACAAGATCTTCCAAGCACTGATGAGGAACCTTTTAGCATTGAGAATTTATGAAGTATACCCTAAAGTTACTTTAAAGGTTTTAAGAATAATTTTTTTGGAGTTCATAAATACTTATTTAACACTATGATGAGTGTATTCTTCCCATTAATAAGCCTCAATATAATGAATAAGATAGCCAATAATGTAATTGATAAATATGATGCCTCATACATTGAATTTTGGACTTTTACATACATTAGTGTTAGTGGTTACTCAGGGTCTCCGTATAATTTACTAGGGTATGTGGATGACAAAGTTAAAATAGTGGAACTGAGTAGGCAAATTGTGCATCTACATGAGGTGATTTTTGTTAAGAAGATCAATAGCCCTTTCAAATTTCCAGTGGAGATGGGATACTATTCATGTCCCTCTCTTGCTAGAGTGAAAGAATTAGGACAAGAAGTGGGTTGTTATAATATTGACAAGATGTCACCTAGGCCAAATTATGATATTAGGTGGCTAGTAAATATAGTAAAAAATGGGATCTTACACCAGTCATACTATGAAGATATATGGTGTGATTGCACCACTGAAGAAGATGTCAGGAAACTAGAGTTCATGAGATTGATGGTGTAGCAGGTTTTTGCCTACAACATTGCCCCCATCCCTAAGGATATTGTGGATGACAAGATGAAACTAGCTGGTGTGTACAATGATTCTAATATTGAGGCTTAGCCTATATCATATGTAGATTTCAATATCAAAGATAATGATTAGGTTGCATGGAGGGATTTTTTGATCATGAGGAAAACCTTCAAGTGGTTGAAGGAATAGGGGGTTGATCTAGGTGCCTATGATACCCATACCTTTCAAGAGATTAGATAGGTTAATGAGTTGAAAGGTTTCCTTCCAACATACTTCAGTAATCCTTTAGATCCAATGGAACCAATAAGATGTAAAGGGATTTGCAAGGTTGGTGATATTATTTTCACCAAAGCAATTGATATAGTATCAATAACGACATGCCAATCCAAAATAGGGCTATCATTTTCCATGTTAATGAGACTGATAGAAAACTAGGATAAAATTACCATAGGAGAGGATGAATTGGCTAGTGTTATCCCTATATCCATTACAATCAAGGGAGTCCTAGCAATGGCAATTTTTCTAGTAGCCACCCCTCTAATTGATCTAATTGTTACCTCACATGCCACACATTAATAATAACTATTATTTTATCCCTCCCCAAAGACCTACACAAGAAAGAGGGGAGGATAAAGAGAGGCATAAAAACCTAGGTAAAAGAGATCTAAAAAAATGTTGCACCCTCTGATTGGGAGTCCCAAAAAGAGGAAGATTGCATTCAAAGACCTGCCTTCTAATGAAGCGTTCTTAAAGAGAAAAGAAGATCAATCTTCATACTCCAAAAACTTTAGGGACATGATCGATAATGAGGATTCTGATGAGGGAAGGCCTAATTCCAAGGTAATGAAAAGGCAAAGTATATTCACTCCCACTCAAGTGAAGATAGGGAAAAAACTCTAAGGGAATAGCCACAAACCTAGGTGAAGGCCATAATGCTAGGATTCTTTACTTAATAAGATACCTTAGTAGTAAAGGAGGGAGGTAATGAGGAGGATATCTTAACATAAAATGAACCCCTATCCTTTAAGGATGTGGTATGAGTTGGATTTGAGGTAAATACCCAAGCTTAAGCCCCTCATGAGAAAGAGACATTTTCTTTAGATAGAGAGGAATTTGTTGAAAATGTCATCACTCAACCACCAAGCCAAGACAAAGCTGATGGAGTTGAGAACACTAAAGAGTCTATAAGGAATAATGAGAAAGATATTGAGCATGATTACCAAACCCCCCATGATAAATGCAGAGGTAGAAGAATAGAAGGAAGAATAAGAAGCTATCAGGGTATTTTTGAGTTCCTTTTCCCCTCAAAGGTGTCAAGCCCAATGCCAGGGGAGAAGGTAAATATAGAATAAGGTGGGGGAACAAATATACAAATGGATATCCCCACTCATTTAGTGGAAAATAAAGAATTAGATCAATTTAATAAAGATGCTAAAGAAGGTGTCTCAGGGGATACTACTTTAATTGAAATACTTTAATGTTTCTTTCCTCAAATTAAGGTTCATGATCCAACACACAATAAAGGTCATGAGGTCATGATTGGTATAGAGTTACCTAAAGGTGATAGGGAAATTATCATAGCCTCATCTGCTACAAGGATTCAACGTAATAAGTAAAGTTAAGTGGTTTCCAAAACTTCTAGCCAACCCATAGAATAGGGGAGCTCCATTTATAAATTACTCATGGAGTCCCATCATCTTGAGTCCGATTTTAAAGTTTTGGAACAAGTCAAGCCAAACTTAGAAATGGAATAAGGAGCCAATAAAGGGTATGAAAATGATTCAAAAAGTGACAAGGATACTGAACAATTTGTGTTATGTGCATAACCCACTGTTATGACATTCCCTTTACCAAATTCTCCATCGATGCCACCATTTTCTATATCAAATCTTGCATCAGTGTCCACTATGACAATGGGATTTTAGACTAGACCCCTTCTTAGAAACAAAGAGCAGGTTAAGGTGAAGAAGGGTATTTCAAGAAAAGTAAGGGATATATATGTAATGAAGATAGCCCATACGTATAAAGCTAAACCCCCAAAGAAGGATAAATAACTTACCAGAACTACATTTACTGATATAAAACAAAAGAATATGGAAATATCTATTACCCCACCTAGTGCATTGAATAAGGATTCTCCCCTTGAGAGCTACATAGTTTATAGATATGATATAGGGGAGCCTTATAGAAATGAGCTAAAGTATAACTCACATGTTTTGGTAAGCATGGTGTCCCACATGATGGACAAATATAAAGCCACTATGAAAAATTTGAAAGCCTTTAATTACGCCATGATCTAATACTTTTAGAACTTACTAGGTGAGCTGAAGGAAATAACTCTAACTACCATTAAGGATCTAGACCTTCCTCTCTTCTCCATGGAATTGCTATATTTTGGCTGAGTTAAGTTAAAATCTAGAGGGTGGGAAACTGAGGAATGGAAAGAGTATTTTATCACTAGGGCTAAAGAAATTAACGATTCAACATTAGAATGTTTCGATGACAAGTGGATAAATATGGAGGATGTGACACATAGATTTTCACTTAAAATTAAGATGTAAATAATTAGGAAAAGATCTAACTTAAGGTGGGTGAAATATGCAACATGGGCATATATACTTTAGTTGTGGATAAGATCATCTCTTTTAATGATCAAAAAAATCTTAGGGAATATCAATTAGTAGTGAATCATTGGTTGATGATGCTCAAGGAGGGCATTTTTGATTTCAAGGGAGAAGAGTAGTCTCTCAAGATTACGATAAAAGAAATATAGGCTTCCATTATAAAACTAGTGAACCTTGAGGATGTAGGTAATTTGATGAAAGAACCACTAATCAATTCTATAAAAGGCCTCATTGATGCACCTCAAGGAGTCTTTGATGCCCATAAGATAAGGTAGTTAGTGGCACTTGAGAAGTATGGTCACCAACTCAAAGCACTCATTGGGTATAGGTAGGTCATGATTCAGAAGGTTACCACCTGGCTTGAAGAACAAATTGCCAAGTTCAAATACCAAGTAGGCCTAGATAAAAATGATGTCACTTCCATGATTGATAGATATGCTAGTTATAAGAACACATTGGCGAGGGGTTCAGTTATCAATGTTGATTTTGAAGTTTGATTGAGTGTTTTGGTTTCTCCTTGGGTGGAACCACTCCTTCCTTTTCTTCCCTCTTTTTCACTTTCTCTTTCTTCTTCTTCTTTTTTCTTATTTCCCACTAGGAAACTATTGTACCCTACCCATTAGTGGCACATCCCTTTCAAATTTAGTTATTTATAATCATTTGATTATGAAAGGGATGTTTTATGTTTGTTGTGCAAGGAGACAAAAGTTTGTTTTAGTCTCTTGTGAGATTGATCTCCATGTATACAACTAAAAATATTTTTCCATAGTATAATAACAAGTTTTTCATCATTATGGAAGCATGAACATAGTATGAGGAATCATATTTGTTACAACGTCTAACAAGTTCCATGTTTACAAATGAATTTTATAGCTAGAGCATATTTTAGGAATATGCTAAGCATAACTGATATTATATCGGTAAAAGGGTTCTATTCCTTTATAGATGTCAGTTAATTTTTGAGTCTAAAACTATATATTGGAGTGTCCTCCTTGTGTTATTTTCTAGTGCCAAATTTATTTTTATTATAGAATCATTGGTAAGCTTTGAGAACATTAAAATGTTTCCCTTATTATAGAATTGTTTTGCATAGTGTTATGTTATATAATTTTCAAGACATATTGTATTCATATTTGATTCATTTGATAAATGAAATTTGTTCATGGTTTATTGTTCCTTCTTATTGATGAAGTATAATGTTCTATTTTACATGCTCAGTAGATTAGTTATCTAATGTATTCTTAATCATGGTAGTCATTTATGGTCTACAACAAGAGTATAAAATACTTTCTATTTTGAGATTTGGGAGCATATAATTAATACCCTTTCTAAGGGTAGTACTATGATCATGAATTAAACTAGAGGGAGTTCTTGAAGGGTGATTTGTAGTATTGGCTATAAACTTTTGAGGATCATTTGTGCATGATTTTATTTTACCTATTTCTAAATAGAACAACATTTGTTAATGAAGATAGTATAGATATTTTGTGAACTTCTCAATGCTCACTTATTATCCATCCACACCTTTATCCATCATTCAAATAAATATAATTTTACCCTATTTTACCCTATAGATAACACACTATTTATGTATCATAAGTGTTGTTTAACTTATGGATGCAAAAAACCCTACACATTTAAAGTGGGTTTGTTATGTATGTTATAAATCTTAGTGTTGTAATTATCACCTTTTCCTTATTTTAAATAATTTAATAAATGAAAATTATAGCCACACTCTCATCTATCTTTATTAGCTTATTTATGACATAAAACATATATGCATTTCATGTGATAACCCTTCTCAAGTGAAGTGTATAAGTTTGGTTATGATTTGGTCATATTTCCCCTTTTTTACCAGTAATCCTTGTAAATATTGAAGTGGTAAATTCATTAACATGAACAAGATACCTTAGTAGGTCCTCTAACCTTAGTTTAGGTAGAGCCAAAAGTGGAAGGGAATTAACCATACCCTATGTAGGTGCCTCCTAGTCACTTTCTCTATTCAGTCCATTTTAGATACTAAGCTTTTCTTGACTCGTAATGACATACCAGTGGCTTCTCATATTTTTTTGCCACCCTCTTCAAGTATGTAAGACCGAATGACATAGGTGTATAAATTGGAACTAACACCAAGTTTTGACATCTTTATTTAACATGATATTGTCCCATTTAGCTAATATAACATCAGATGCCATTAATTCAACCATGATAAGTAATTGGATTTCATCTTCCTTTGTCTTGTATTCTACTATGTCTCTTCCTCTTTTCTATTAATTTACCAATTATGATGAAAATGCTTGTAATTGGATATCTCCAACATATAAATTAATATTCCATTCTCTATCATATGGAATAACATAACTATGTAGGTAGAATTCACATAATTGTGCTTGTTCTTATTATAAGCTTACTTTATAGATAGGAAATAAAGAAAGAAAGGGGACCAATAACTTCATGGGGAATATCAAAATAAACTATCATAAACTGAACTTGTGCCATTATTATTCAAGATAAACTAAATTAACTTTTGTAAGAGGCCTACAATTAAGGAGTTCTTTTGTTATACTAGCCATGTCTTCAAATTTATATTTTAGTTTGGTGATGCTCTCTTCCTTAAACTTATTTTCCTCTTTCAATTTCCCATTTTCTCTCCTTAGTTCCTTCAGAGATTCAAATTGATTATCCATCTAATATAATAGTTTAGAAGATATTTCAAAAGAGGAGTGGTAGTTGACCTCAGGGGAAACTTTAGGTTCTTCTTGCTAATTGACCTCTATATAAGGTTTTGGAATGTTGGCTACAGGGTGATCCCAAACTAAGGGCTATATTTGAAAAGCTACCACAACAAGTACATCCAGTCCTTCATTAGATTGATCTTGTAACTTATTAATAGTTTCTCAATTTCTTGCAAGTCTTTCTCAAGAGTGGAAAAGTCCACTTACACTATAGCAATTTATTCCAATTGGTTAGATTCTTCTTACATGGGTTCCTCATGAAATTATTGTTCTACTCCTTCCTATACTGGTTCCCCACATAATTATTCAAAATTATGTTCCACTTATTCTTGTCTTACTTGTATTTCTTCAAGACTTTGTTCCATTGGCTTCTCATGAAATTATTCAAAATTATGCTCAAATTATTCTTCTTCTTCCTCATGGAATACTGTAGAACATTATTCCCTATCTATTTCAATTTGAATAGATTCATTTTTACTAGTAGTCCTTTGTTCCATTTATTATTCATTTATTTAAATAATGGAAGAAGGCTTAGTTCACATTTTTCTTTCTAATCTATGAGATATATGAAGAGTGTGGATTACTTTGGTTTTCTTGAAGGAATATGGGAATTCATCCTTAGACTCATCTAAATTAGGCCAAATAATGAGTTTCCTTTTTTTTCTTTCTCTTAGACCTTACCATAGGTTCTTGCATTGCTACAATAATACCTTCTTCACTAGGTTCTTGTGTGGATGTATAAAGGTTTTATGCTAAAGGTTCTTATGATTATGTAGGGAGGGTTGTTTCTGATTTTTGATCCTCAACTTCTAATTCTTCTTCTAGTCCATTTCCTTCTCCATCACTCTATTAATTTCTTGGTGTTTGGAGAAATTACTCCCAACTAATGTTGGGTCTAGTTATTTATAAATAGTTTGTAACAAGTAACTGAATGAGACAATGGTGGGAGAGAAATTTAGAATTAACTTTTTGAAAAGCCTTCAATATTTTGGTGATCATATGAAGTAAAAATTTAATAATGTTTATCTCCACTCCACCTCTAAGTGTATGTCATGCAACATTTAATACCTTCCTTAACAGATGAAATATATGGAGATAAAATCAATAGCCTTAGCCCATCTTCTTAGTAGATACAACCTTATGGTGCCCTGCTTTGAGGTTTCTAGTTATTTATTTACTCTACTAAACCTTCATCTCTCAGCGTTGGAATTATATCTATCTTATCATTCCTATCCTATTCTAGGTAGTCCCATTACTCTACTATTTGTTGTTTCTATCAACTTTCCTTCCATCCCTTTTACCATGACCAAACTATTATGTAATGTACCAATAAATTCCTCTATAATTCCTCCATCTATGGATTATATATTCTCAAATATTTTTCCCATCCTATGTGCTAGAAGAAGGCCAAGATTTATGGGCTGTTGGTCAAGGGAGTAACATCCAACGTTTCATGTTTCAATAAACCACCTCCCATATTACATGAGTTATAAGTTTGAGTATTTATAGAAAGGGTTTTGGGTAATAGCATAATGATTTATGAATTATATGTTGAGAGGTGAAGTAATCCTTTTGAATTAATGAGAAATCTCCCCCCAACTTAATCTATCACTTGTCCTTGATGGATGAAGGCCAATGTGAACAAAACACTCATGGGAAGAGTAAGGGGTGGTAGTATTAGTTCTATCATTGGTCATATTAACAATGATAGAAATGGTAAGTAGGCATGATAAGGAGAGGATATAGTGGTGCATTCATATCGTTAAGTCTCATAAACCTTAGAAATAATTAAAATTATGAAAGGAAACAAATATAGAATAATTACCATATTACCTATAGAAATACCTTCCATAGATACACAAATGATGATGTGAAGTGGTGATCATGGTATATGATAACATTTGAGAGGAATAAAATGCTTTATGTATGATGGAATGTAGGAAAACATCCTATAATAAGATATGTGTCTTGTAGCAACATGTTTTGTCCTATAGTAATGAGTTTTTCCATCCTATAGCAAGAAGGAAAATGTATTTCTACTCTAAGGGAATGAATCTACAAGAAAAAATAAGGAAAAAACAATTTTTTTAATTTTCGTAGTGCCTTTTCTTATTTTTTAATGAATGTCAATCAAATAGTGACCTAGTGGTTTGAGACAACATCGATTAGTAATGCCTAAAGGTTTTCAATGCTAAATTCTCCAATTTTTCTTAATATATTTTCTAGTCTAAACTCAACTAAAATCACAAAAATTCAAAGGGTAATATTTTATTCAATATGAACCAAGCCATTGGAAATTACTTTTTCTTGGTTATAGGAAGATTTATTACTCCTGGAAAATATTAGATGACAGTCGATAGAAATACCCTTTGATTGAAGTAATAGGTTGATTTGCTTCATGAATAAGATATGGATGTTTTTTTCAAGAAGTTGGTGAGTGAAAGATTTCTTGGAGAATGTTTTTATGTATAGCTTGATCCTATGCCCATTAACAAGTAGTTGAAACCAAATAGAGTCAATGGTTGTGAGATTTACAACTCTATTATCAATAACTCATTCAAAATCAAAAGGTCCAAGTCATCTAGACTATAGGTTTCCTTTATGATCCTTATATTTTGAGCAAAAAAGGAATGCCCAATCTCCTAGTTATAAATTCTTAGACTTGATGTTCATATCATGCCATCCTACACATTTTCTTTGCATTATTTTAGTACGATGAAGTTCTTCCTTTCTTAGTTCATCAAGTGCATTCAGTTGCATGATCCTATCTTATTGAGCTTGAGAAAGATCCAATCCCAAATCAAGTATTGTTATTAATGTATTAAGTTCAAACTCAGTGGGCACAATAGGATTTTTACCATAAACTAATTCATATGGAGTGAAACTAGTTGTAGTTTTATAGGAGATTATATAATCCCAAACTACTTCTATAAGATGAGTTGACCAATATATTCTATGTAAGATGATTGCCTTAGTGATGATATTTTATAATTCATAGTTTGGCACTTCCACCTAAACATTTGACTTAGGATGGTATGGGGTAGATTTTTTGTGTCTGATTTTATATTCTTTTACCAAGGTAGCTGTGAGGTCTGATGCAAATTATGGGCCTTAGTCTATGACTATTTATCTTGGAACTTCATAATAGGTGAATATTTCATCATAGAAGAACTTAACTACCTTCTCATCTTAGGCATGTGTTAAGGATTTGACCTCTACCCATTTTATGGAATAACTGGTGCACACTAATATATATTCCTTATTGTTAGATTTAGGATTAATGGGATTGACAAATTCCAGTCTCCATTTGTCAAAGGGTTCCAAAACTAGTTGTGGTTGTAATGGCATTTCATCAAAGTAAGTGGGATTTCCCATATATTGGCATTGATCACATCTGTAGGTGTACATCATGGCATCCTTATGTAAATAAGTCCAATAATATCCAATAATGAGTACTTTCATGGAAGTTAATTTGATAGAAAATGACCCCCATAAGGCTCATCATGGTAAGCTCTGAGAATTTCATAAGCTTCCTCTTCTTAGATACATCTTCTTATAACTAAATTTGGTCTAGTGATAAAGAGATACCATACAATCTAGGAATAATGTTTGCTCTTTTGGGTTAAGTGTTGTTTATCCCTAAGTGATAAATATTTTGGTAGTGATCCTAAAAAAAATAGTTAGAAATATCTACAAACCAAGGAGATTAAATTGTTACAACAAATAAATATTCATCAAGAAAAGAATCATCAACAATAGGACTATGCTAATTAATTTGTAGTCGAGATAGAAAATCTTCTACTACATTATCTTTACCATGTCTATACATAATCATAATATCAAATTCTTGTAGAAAAAGTAACCAATATATTATCCTACCTATTATAATAGGTTTATTCATTAAATACCTTATTACTACATGATCGATGTGGATAAATACTTCATAACCTATAATGGAGTGTCAAAATTGGTTGATGACATAAATGATGGTGATAAATTAATTATCTATTATATTTTAGTTTAGTTAAACCCCTTAAATATTCTTGTTGATAAAATAAATTTCATAACTCAAAGATTCATCTTTCAGCCAAGGACAACTCCTAAATTAGTGTCAAATGCATATGTATGAATCTGAAAAGGATTCTTCTAGTCAGGCCCCCCCTATAATAGGAGTTGTTATGAGTAGGTCTTTGAGTTTATAAAAGGCATTTTGACAATCATTAGTCCATGTAAATTTAGCATTTTAGTAAGAAATACAAATAATGGGGTGGAAATTTTACTGAAATCTTTGATGAATCATCTATAATAACCAACATGTCCTAGAAAATTTCTAACATATTTATGCTTCTTTAGTTTGGGTAGATCCTTGATGATCCTTATCTTTACTAGGTCAACTTAAATTCTAGTAGGGGATACATTATGTCCTAACATAATCACTTCACTCATAATCATGTAAAACTTTTCATTTTTCAAAGATAATTGATGGTATTGGCAACATTAAAGAACTTTCTCCAGGTTGGTCAGCATTTCTTAAAATGTCTACCCATAATAGTGAAATCATCACTGTAGATTTCAACACAATCATGGGAGAGATTGGAAAATATTTTGAACACATCTTGTTGAAAAGAAGATGGGGCATTACAAAGACCAAATGACAAGACAACATAGGCATAGGTTCCCCAAGGGTAAGTAGAAGTGGTTTTGTCTTGGTCTTATAACCACTATAGCCATTCATATTTGATTATAACCACTATAGCCATCTAGGAAAGAAAATTACTTATTTCTTGTTAACGCATCTAATAATTGATCAATAAATGGAAGAGGAAAGTGATCCTTCTTGGTAGTAACATTCAACTCTTAATAGTTAGCACAAATACAACATTTTCCTCCTTTATTAGGGACAATGATCAGGGGAGAGACCCATTGGCTATCAAATATAGGGTAAACAAATCCTGTATCTAAGAATTTTTGTAACTTAGATTTGACAATGTTTTTGACTACAAGATTCATTCATCTTTGTGGTTGGTGAATAGCTTTGCATTCTTCCTTAATGTAAATGTGGTATGTACATAAATCTAGAGGTATTCCTCTCATGTCATGGTAATCCCAGGAAAATGTTGTTGTGTGCCTTCTTAGCATTGTAACTAAATTTATTAATAGGGTGTTAAATAAGTGTTGATGTTGAAAGGTTTTTTTGGTAGGATGTCTACTTAATTTGTTAAAGAAAGCATGGTTTATACGTTGGTGATTAATGGGTCATAAATACATAGATGGGGAAATAATTGATAGAATTTCCAAAATTCTCTTGTGGTTTCATCAAAATCATTTTCAAGAAAGGTATTCTAAAGAGGGCATGATGTATAGTCCAATAAGTTGGTGGCTATAGTATCTTGTTGATTTTTGTAGGATACCAATAAGGATAGTGTCTTCTTCTTAGGCCTACAGAGCTATACTCTATTCAATTATGTAGATAGTTTATAATGACACATCTTCAAGTTCATAAATCCAAGGGATTGGTCTATCCTTTAGGGAAGGCTAAGCTAGTAGATCCAACACCAATTTCTTAGTGTCATTTTGTTGGAAATTAACATTTATCCTAACATGTAACCAATAAAGTCATTGGTGGTAGCCAATCATGGGTGACCAAAGATGAGAGGATAACCCCCTAAATTTCTCTTTAGCTATAATATAATAAATTTTGTTGGATATTTCCAAGAATCCATAGTGATAATAAGGTCCTCAATAATTCCTTTAGGCTTAACATTTGATGTGTTAGCCATCTAGTAGATGGTAGGTGTTGGACGAAGAGTAGTAAGCTTCAATTTTTGCATGGTCTCCATGGTCACCATCTTAATGGATGCACCTAAGTCAATTAAATTATTGGAGATAGGTTGGTCATGGATGCTAACATTAACTATAGGAGTTTTTGGATCAAAATATTTAGGGGGAACTATGTTTCCCAACTTAATATTTGTTAATTATCCAATGAGCTGGACTGTTTTAGGATCCTTCTTCTTTCTTCCTAGTTTTTTCAAACATAGCTCTCAAATAGCTTTATTGTAGATAATAGCATCATTTATTACTTGAAAGAGAGGGATTTTGATGCATAGATTCTTGAGTTTTATTTGGATATTGAATTCAATCTTTTGTTCAGGATATGACATACTCAAGCTCTTAAAAGGAGGATTGTCAATTTCTTTTTGATTTTCTGATGGACTTGGCTTAGGGTTATCTATGGGTGGCTATTGATTAGTATGGATTGGATTTGGTTTAAAGTATTTTATTTTTATGGGTGAGGTGGTTTGTGCAAGAACATGACTTTAGTGAAGTTAAACTTGATTAAGATTGAAAGTGTATGTTGGATATTGTATTATTTTAATGGATTGTGTCAGTTGAACCAACTTATTGGTAGGATTGGGGATGGGATAGGTGGGTAATTAAGTGGTTAAAATAGGTTACTAAGTGTTTGGAATTATGTCATGTTATTTTTTTGTTGCATTTTCTAGGGAGATCCTTGATTTCCTCTCCATTATTGTTGCCATGGATTAGAGGGATAAAACCATTACTGATTTTGGAATTGTCCCTATTTTGGTTTTTGTCCACTCTATTTCATCCATTACTGAGTATGGGGTAGCTATAAATTTGTTTGGGACCAATTTGGATTAGGTATATTCATGCAAGAATTATATTAAGGATTATTTGAGAAATTAGAATTTACAAACATAGAGTTTGATGGCATACCTGGTCTTTGTACCCATGGTTTCCATTGAGCCATGAAAAACACTTGGTTCTCATATTCTTCTATGGCATGAAACTCTACTATCTTAGTAATTTTCTCGGCGATACTGGCTACTCAAACCTTCATGAAATGTCATGTGCAATCTGCCTTCCTCTTTTTGCATTTAGGATAATAGGTGGCTAAGGATTTTTTGATTTTTTATTGCTTTCTCTATGTATGTAATGTATCAAGTTGAGTAGCTAGGTGACTGATGATGTCCTACTTTATATCCTAGATTAGGTTACTAACTTCACCTTTAGATAGTCCTTTAGCAAATTTTTTAGGAAGTGTTTTGCCCCTATTTTTTTTCATGGTTGATCTAGAGTAGTTTGTACATAGAACTGTTAGTTCATCAAATGGCAGTGTAGAAACATCACCACTAGACATTAGATCTAGTGCCTCTATACAATCATTTCTAATTCCTTTCAAGAATATCATCTTGACTGATTCCTTACCCATTATGTTTTTTTGGTATGTTTGCAAGATGAACAAAAATATTTCTATATACTCCTCTAGTGACTCGTCGTCAACTTTCATCATTCATAAAATGTAATCTCTTCTATAGCTTTTGCCCCTATAATAATCTTGATATTTCATCAAAAACTTCTCCTTCATTTCTTCCCAAGTAGAAATGGCATCCTTTTCAAATCTTATGAACCATCTAAGTGCTATATATTTGAGTGTTACTAGAAATAATTTGATTTTTTGAGTGTCTTGATTGTAATCATAACTATGATATAAGATGTCAAACTCAAAAATAAATGTATTTGGGTCCTCAGATGCTTTTCCACTAAATGTAGGGAAGGCACAGTGAGGGATATTTTTCATGGGTACATTTCCATCAGGAGTAAGGATAGGAAATTTGAAAGTAGTAAACTCATTGGTAGTGTTTTTTTCCTGGTGATCCCCCATGAATACTCTTTGTGTTGGTATATGGGAGGTTGTTGGTACTTAATGCTCAAAATTCCTATTAATTCTTTGATTTCTTGGAGTGTAGAAGATGGAGAATTTATATTTTTCCTTAGGAATGTATGGATTCTTATACAATGGGTATGATATGGAGGCTTTAGAAGATTTATCTAGTGTCTTATTATAAAATCTTTCTAAATTGAAAGATTCTATTGGCCTAGTATTTCTTCCATGGGAAAGAATAGCTTTGAATGCTTTCTTAGCAAGAAATTTGGGTGATGAAGTGAAATATTTCTAGGTATGAGGTGAGAAGGTAGGAATTCTTAGAGTTGGTGTATATGGGTCTCTCCTAGGGGTATTATCCTCTTCAAGATCTCCAACTTGTGCTAAAAGCCTAGCCAAAAATTCTTTTTTCTCAACCTCTTTTATTGACAACTATGAGTAAGTTTTAGGAATTTCTTCATGTTCTTTAGTAGCTGCTAGATGTATTTCAGATCTTATAGTAATATTAAATGATCTAGGAAAAAAAATTCCTATATAGTCCCCTTTACTCTATATACATCAACCTTTCTTTTAAACCTTTTTCCCACCGGGCCTACATAGGGTTAATAGTATGGGGGTTTTTGAAAATTTCCACTATCTTACTTGCAAAAAAAAAGGTAAATTTTAAACTATGATAGTAGGAAATCGTTAATCTAAATAAAATATTTAAAAAAACAATAAACATCTTGAAATAATTGCTATCATGATTTAAATTTACAAGTGTATGGTACCCTTCCCCAATAATGGTGCCAAAAATGACCAGTAGCTGATTCATAATTAGATATACTTCTCTTGATCAAAATGAAAAAGGCTAGTAACCATGGATCTGTACCTTATACCTCATTTAAATGTCAACCTACGGATATATACTTGATAGGATGATGCCACTATAAGTACACACTCAATCTCTAATTTGACATTCTACTAATTGTATCTAAAATGCTAAAGTACAGTAAATGAAATGCTTAAAATGAAACATAACCAGAGTAAAATAAAATAAATGCTTATGCATGGGAAGCTTCCTAAAATAAATCTTAAACAAGATTGCAATTCACATAATTTATAAATGAAACATACAATGCTTAAGGAAATCAAATAACATGCTTAACTAACTAGATGGGTTGGATTGTTGTTGTACCCTTCCAAAGGGGCCCCTTCCTCCTTCTAATTCTTGATTCAATCCTTCATTTTAAAAAACTATATTGAACTCAAAATTTCTCACTCTTATTAATCAAAAGTGTAACAATGAATTACTACATGAAGTTACAATCACAATTGATTAACATAATGTACTTCTTAAAATCTCTATTCAATATGTACTATTTTTATATTGCTCTCAGCTATGTTGCTACATGTTTATATACCACGAAGGAAATTATTTCATGTAAAGTAATATATACATTCTATTCTAAGATAAATTCAAACTAGAATAAATAAAATTGTTTTTTTTTTTCTAAAGACATTCTTCATGTGAATCTTATGATATGCTATAGGACAACATGGATGTTTCATTCTTCAACCACTTCCTTATTGATCTCCATGGAGGTTAGAGTCATTCCTATGTGTCACATCCCAATTTCACCTTATGAACTTTTCACCTTTAATCCATTAATTAGTATGGTTAATATCTGATTACCATTACTTTGATTTTAACATATTGACATACACTAGTATGGAACATTAGTATTATTGATTAGTATACATTTCATGACAAGTATATTTTGAAATATTCTATATACTTGGATGTAGAATTTCTAGTATGGCATCATTGGTTTATGATGACTCAGACTAACTACCTAATTGTTACAAGATGAAAATAGGATGGGTCCTACCCTAAGGTGTGATGAGGGAGAGAATCATTAGAGAGGGTCAGCTAGATTGAGCGATTAGGGAAATACTAGTGGGAAAATGCTAGTTACCATACACACACGCACAATAGATTTTAATGACACTTATGTTAAAATGTTAGTAAATTTTTTTTGTGATGAAATGTGTGTGGAAATAAGTTTAGTATGCATTAAATTCCTTTATCCTAATTAACATGGTTTTTGAATTCAAATCCTAAAAAATGAATAATAATATTAATAGATGTAATCACTGTGGAAAATCATTAATGAATTATTTTATCATTATTTGCAAAATTGCATGAAAATTAGGTAAAAAAAATTTAAAGTTAATCTTGAATAATTATGCATGATATTTATTAGGAAATTAAGAAAATAATTTTATTATTATTAGTATGTTTCAATGTTAGTTTAGTAAACTAAAGATTAATGGAAGTCAATAAATGAGTTAATAATGAGAAAATAATTAATTATCTTTAGAAAAAAATGTATGGAGAGTGTTAATGCAATTTAAATCTAAAATTAGAATTATATTTATATTTATTTGAAAAATGTATTTTGTGATTATTTTGGATAAAGATAAAATTAGAATAATTAGTCAACTTTAGCAGACATTGAAATAACATAGAGAATGATGACTTAGTAAAACTAATTGCATATGAAAAAAATAAATTTAGATTATTATTGACTTGCATGGTTTAATAAAATAAAGAATTTGATTCAAGGAAGAGGGTGAAGAATTTTGAATAAATACTATTTTATAAATAAAATGGGAAATTTGGTGAAAATAAAATACACAGAGACACGGGGGAGAAGGGAAGCAAGGAAGTGAAACGGCACAAAGGAGGATTCAAGTCAAGAAAACCTTCAAATCCAAGTGATGTTGTTCTATCCAAAAATAATGTTTGAGGTAAATACCATAGTTAAATAATATTTCAAAAAAATTCTAAGCCCTAATGTTTATAAAATCCAAGTTAGTTACAGAAATATCTGAATTTCTATTTAAAAAATTGTTATCTTATTAAAAATGATAAAGCTAGAAATAAAATCAAGAAGACTTTTATTTTATTCCAATACTTTTATTTAATAACAATGAGATTTTAGAACACCAAGTCTTTGAATTAAGACCATGGAGTCTTATGAATTGAATGCTTATATATATATTAAAACTATTGGTTGTATTAAACATCAATTAATGTGTAAAATGAAATGAAGTGAATTTAAGTCAAGTGTTGTATTCATGTACATATTAAGATTATTTTGTTGTGTTTTTTTTAATTATAAATGCTATACATGTATGTATTAATATTATTTAATATTTTAGATGAATAAAATAAATATGTCCTATACATAGAAGGGTGAGATTATTTACAATAATCCATTCCTTTATTAAAAATGCCTTGTGAAAATAGAAGTCTCCCAACCAAATATATTTAATATAATATAAGTAATATAAATAGTTGTCTTCATGTTCATCGAATATAAATATGCTTGGTTTGTAGTAGTTCACCTATTCCAATAATGAAATAAGCATTTAGCCTTGAGCTTGTGGCTCAATTTATGCCTTCTTATGCTCAGCTATTTCAGAAATACCATTTTTTTCCTTTTATGGATACCATAGTGTTTTAGTAGTAATAGTAATTATAATAAAAATCATATTTCTAGTATGTTTAGAGGTTTTGGGGAGGATGATATCCCATTGACAAGTGATCAAAGATGTAAAATCCTTTATTTAATGATTGGCAACTTACTGAAATAGTAGCTATAAGATGGATGATGAAACTCCTAACTACTATTTGGTGTCTTATGCTACTACGTCATTCTAAACCACCACTTTCCTCAAATCACCACTATTCTAAAAACACACTATTTATAATGGAATATGCCATTTTTTACTAAGTTATTTATTGGAAGGGATTTCAAGTCCTACATCTATGTCTTAGCCTAAAGCTATGTTTGTCTTGGATGGCTACATAGCTATTATGATAGATTATGTGTTAAATAAGAGGCCACATTTTATTTATAAATAAACTACATACTAATTCCTTTTTTTTCATGTGTTGAAGATTCTGTAAAAACCTGCATGAAATTTATATAATCATTATGTATGTTAAAGAGATATGTGTAAGTATTTTGAATGACTAAGTAGTCAATTTCAATATTCTACATTTTAAATGACATTGGAGCTTATAGGTTAAGACACTAAAGTGAATAAGTTGAGATAGTGGTAATCTTTTAGTGAAACACTAACATACCATTAAAATATATGAATAAAAAGTCACTGAATATATTAGTTTATAATAGTTAAGTTTAAAATATAAGCTGAGTTAAATTATCAAATGTCTTGTTTTAATTTAAAACATGTTGAGTTTAATACTATAAATTAGCTAAATTTGATAAATAAAATTGTTGAGCCATTAAATAAAAGTATTGTGACTTCTCTTTGTTATGAGATCAAATGTTTGGTGTAACTTTATATTGCCTTAGATTTCCATATTTCAGTTTGATAAATATGCACTACCAACTATATAACATTGTTATAAGAGAGTGTAATCCAAAAATCAATGCTAAGAATGTTCTCTTTTCTTAGTTAAAAAATAATTAGTAAGTGTGCAAAAGAAAAAATATTACAAGATAAAATTATAAATGGGTTTAGTTATAAATCAACAAGTATATAATGAACAAGGATTATTTGGTATTATAACCTTTAATCTTTCCAATTTAGTCTGGATACAAGGGAGATACTTTGTAAGATATGATAATTTCATCCTTGTGGTAAATTATGTTTGAGATTAATTGATTAAACCATAAATAATCATTGATTATAGATGTGACTACTTATATTTAAAAACCATTATATTATGATAAATATACCTAAAATGGATGTACATGACTTGGTTATATGATATAAATCTATGGCTTTGTTTAGGATGTTTGTAGAGACGTTTAATATATCAATAGCACCATAGTGTTATACTGCATGATGATAAAGTCAAAGTTTAATAGTGTCCTAATAGGGTATTTTTGAGAGTATTTAATGTGTGAGTAACTTTATTGGGGCAAATAATGCATTATAATGGGTGTATAGAGATGGTGTTTCCATTTGATTATTATACTTGATGGTATAATCCAATGATTACTTGTTAATAAAGTTGTGTGTAAGACTGTGTGTTCATAGTAGGAAACTCATGAACAATAATCTATAATTTTACGAAATGTCATAGAGTTATATAGTGAGAAGAGTACCTGGATGGTACATACTATATTTATACCACACCTAAAAAAATGTATGTGTCAACTGTTACTTGAATAATATATGTGTTGTAGTATTTGGTAGGATATCATTTAGCTATGCATACAATATCAATAGTGCAAATGAACGTATATATATATATATGTATATATATATATATATATATGTATGTATGTATCTATATATATATATATGTATATATATGTATATATATATATATATACATATATATATATATGTATAGATACATACATATATATATATATATATATAGATATATATATATATATATATATATATATACATATATATATATATATATATATATTTATATACATATATATATATATATATATATATATATATATATATATATATATATATATATATATATATATATATATATAAACTTGCTTGAAAATGAGCATATGCTTTAATGTTTGTGTCTACATAGTATAATTAACTATGATGATATGGGTTATCATGGGGATTGTTGTTTGGATCTATTACAGTGATATTTGATTCTATAGTTTTATATGAATGTGAAACATACTCGGGTGGTATGAACTGTAGACTTGATTCTTTTAATATTTAGATTAATGACTGATTCATTCATGCATGGTTGAATAAAAATTATTCATTGCTTATTCTTGTGTATAGATTGTGATATGATACTATGGATAGGAAGAATAAATTTCTATGAATATTTGAGTTAATTAAGATATTATTGCATAGAGGATGTAATATATATGAGTTTAGAATTATATGTTATGTTATATATATTGGAGTTCATATTGATGATGCTAATAGGTAGTGAGATAGATTCTACTAACCTAGGTAGCACTACGAATGTAGGATAATCTGATCTAGTGGTGTGTGCAAAATTGATCAATCTAGTGATCGAATATTATTTAAAACTTGGACCATGTATTTGACATGTTTGATTTTCATGTTGTGGGATATCATGTAAGAATATATTTATTTATGGTACACTGCATGTTTTTATAAATCTTACAAGCACATAGGGTATTAGCATGTCTCACTAGATTCTCGTACCATTTTATGTACCTATCTATAAAGGGAGGGACATTTAATAATAGGGGTTTATGTGAAGGATCATTGTTTCATGGTTAGTGTGGTAAAGCACTCAAATGATGCTCTCCCTCTTCCACTATATTACTCCTTGGAGATGATGTTTGAGATTATCTAGGATACACAAGTTGGCATGAATCGATCTTTGAAGAAGTTTGGTGTCTATTATTGCATTAGGACATGTGTCTAAAGGAATGTAATTATATTATGTATTTGTATATTTTATTAGTATATGTTATATTATTAGACCAGCTGTAGTTGTGTCGTATTATATTTAATTTCTATGAAGTTTTATAAGAATTATAATTTATACAGTTGCTGAAATTGAGGTACTATTATTCTTGTATGGTTACGGTATATTGTATTGATTATTTTTTTGTGGAATAAATGTTAATTATTATTTATAAAAAAAATATCTAAATTTTTTTATAAGTATATAAATTGATCAATCTACTGATCAAATATTATTTCAAACTTAGACCAAGTATTTCACATATTTGATTTGCATGTTGTGAGATATCATCTTAGAATAGGTTTGTTTATGGTACAATAAATATTTTTAGATATATTACAAGCACATGAGATATTATCATGTCTCACTAGTCCCTCACACCATTTTATCTACCTATCCATGAAAGGAGGGCCATTTCCTGATAGGGGTTTATGAGGGGGATAGTTGGTCTGTGGTTGGTGTGTTAAAGCACTTGGATGATGCCCTCCCTCTTCCACTATAGTACTACCTAGAGATTATGTTTTAGATTATTTAGGATAAATGATTTCATATGAATCAAGTTCTAAAGAAGTTTAGTATCCATTATTTCATTAGGTTGTATGCTTGAAGGAATGCAATTGTATTATGTACTTATATATTTGATTAGTAGATGTATTATGAGACTAGTTATAGCTGTGTCCTATTGTATTTGATTTTTTTGAATTTGTATAAGAATTATAATTTATGCAGTTTTTGAAATTTAAGTACTATTATTCTTATTATGGTTAAGGTATACTGTATTGATTATTCGTTTATGGAATGAATGTTAATTATTATTTAGAAAAAAAATCTCTCCTACTTTTTGTAAGTACAACTTGAGAGGATGTAACATATGGTATCAAATCTATGGCTTGAACTCTAGTACCAAATGAGTTCATTAGAATTTTTGTATTCCTATACTTATCATAGAGAAGAATTGGGAATGTATGCATGGTACATTTAGTGTGTACCTTAGAGCATTCATACCCCATTAAGAGTTGTTAAAGGGTGGGTTTATTGAGTGTCTCATTAGTGATGGTTGTGTTTGGTGTTGGGTAGGAGAGTGTGTAGATTTTTTATTGAATTATGAACAAGCATTCCTACCATATTATTGATCATTTAGTTCAAACACCTTAATGGTGATTATTTTCCTTGAATCACCTTCACCACTTGTGTTTTATGTTGTGAGTTTTTTAGCTTGGAGTGATTCTCACTTAAGTAATTATGCTTAGTTATGTCTTAGTTACATAGATCCTAGAAGAGGAATCCTATTAAGACCATTATAGTTTGGCACCACCTAATGTGGTGAAAATCTTCTTGTAGTTAGATATAGATGTCTTGATATTATTTGTGTTAGGAGTTTGATTTTGGATTAGCATTCTTCTATTTTTATGTACTTGGGAGAAGTTTTATCGTTATTATTTAGATTAGAAGTGATTAATTATGCTTTCACTCCCCTTTTACATCATTTTAAGCTATTGAGAAGATTTATATTTTTTAGGATGTTGAGTTAGATTTTCCATAGGCAAAAAGCTTATTTATGAATTGTTGTTTTATTGCCTTGAGTACATGGGATAGTGACTTATGCTTCTTTTTGTTAGAAGCTGTAAGAATGAATAGATTGATGCATCCTTATGGTTCATATTTTATTTCCATTTATGGAAGTAGGCGATGAAACTACAATTACAATTTTTGTAAGTGAATGAGTTTTTGGTAATTTGCATTTTTATCTTCCTTCTACCATGTGCTATAATTAGGAAGTTTTATGGTGAGAAGTTAGTTCTTTATTTTTTACCTACTTTGTAACTTTATTGAGTAAATATTCTATCTAAATTTTAAAATTGACCATGAGGAGTGGCTGACATTTAATTTGTATTAATTCTAGTTTATTATAATTATTATGCTATTGTATATCTATGTTTAGACTAATATCATTATCTTCTTGAATATTATTACTTGAAGTTTTATATGTATACCTATTTTTGGAAGCAAGTAAGGTTTAAGGTGTGTAGAACATATTGGTAAGTATAAGGGTTGATATAAATTTTAAAGTATTGTATGGTAGTCGTGTATGTAAGGAGACATTGTCTCGCTTATAAATTTGAAGGGATGGGATGATCCTTAGCTTCTGTATGTTAAGATAATTATGATTTTATTTATTTCTAGATATGAATATAATACTATAGATTAAGTTATAGGATATGATACTAGTTTGATTGATTAGTAGCAACTTAACTCAACCTCAGGGTGATCGTATGATTCAATCATGTGTGCATGTTACTATATATGGAATATTTTACCATATAATATTGATTTTTGGGATCCGTTAGTATAGATTTATGTTTCTTAGAACCATATACACTTTTGGAAATTTTTAGGTCATGAAGACTTGAGGAAAAAGTGGTGAATTGGGAACATGAGTTTTAAATAGTAAGACAGTATCTTGTTTAGCCTCACATTGACTCAGATTGTTGGTATTGAGTTGGATCGATAGGTGGGAGTTGTTGAATCTAGGATTTAGTAGGTGGGACTTGTTAAAAATATTCATATGACTATATGCATGTATAATATGGATATGTATTCCATGTGGATGAGTATTCCATGAATTTTTTATATACATTATATTTACCATTCCTATTCATCAGTGTACTTGTTAGGAGATCTGATTAAGTAATGAAAAGTATTGAAATGTTATACTTATTTAAATCTACATGGTGTATTGATGTATCAACATATACACATCATTCTTATCAAATTCACTATATATATATTTTTCTCTAGTATTAAAAATATGCTCTCTATGGTACAAAGATGTGTAGAGGAACTGAGGGTTTTAAGGGGCTATTTTTGGACAATTATTTTGATTTTTGAATAATATCATATGTTTTTAGATAATAGTGAAACTTTTCCTAAGTTATTTATTAGACTTTTCTTGTGGTTCTAGACCCCAAGGTGGTCATGATATAACTAATCAACATAGAGTGACATTAGCAATACATGTTGTCCTAATAGAAAATGTCATTGAGTATAGTCTTGGGGAAACAATTCTATAAGAAAATTGTTAAATGAAAGAACTATGCTGAATTCTCTAGGTAAAATTTGAATTTGTAATTGGTACTATGTTTATATGATGTTAGACTCTATTTATTAATTAAAACATTTTATCGAATAAGAGTCATCAAGGAGATGACTAGTTTTGGGGGGGATGTCACATCCCAATTTCACCTTATGACATTTTAACCTTTAATTTGTTGATTAGTGTGGTTAATATTTGATCACCATTACTTTGATTTGATCATATTGACATACACTAGTATAGAATAGTAGTATTATTTATTAGTATACATTATGTGAAAGTTATATTTTGAAATATTTTATATACTTGGATGTATAATTGCTAGTTATCTATCATTAGTTTATGATGATTGGGACTAACTACCTAATTATTACAAGGTGTATTCAGGATGGATTCTACCCTCTGGGTGTGATGAGGGAGAGCATCATCAGAGAGGGTCGGCAAGGTTGAGTGATTGGGGGAATACTAGTGGGAAAATGCTAGTTACCCTACACACACCTACAATAGATTTTAATGGCATCTATGTTAAAATGTTAGTGAATTTTATTTGTGATGAAATGTGTGTGGAAATTAGTTTAGTATGCATTAAATTACTTTATCCTAATTAACATGGTTTTCAAATTTAAATCCAAAAAAAAAAAAAAAATAGTATTAATAGATATAATTAATTTGGAAAATCATTAATGACTTATTTTAACATTGTTTGCAAAATTTCATGAAAATTGGGTAAAAGCAATTTTATGTTGGTATTGAATAATTATGCGTGATAGTTATTGGGAAATCAAGAAAATGGTTTTATTATTATTATTATTATTATTATTATTATTATTATTATTATTATTATTATTATTATTATTATTATTATTATTACTATTATTATTATTATTATTATTATTATTATTATTATTATTATTATTATTATTATTATGTTTCAACATTAGTTTGGTAAACTAATGATTAATGAAAGTAAATAAAGGTGTTAATATTGAGAAAATAATAAATTATCATTTAGAAAAAAATTTCATAGAGAGTGTTAATGCAATTTGAATCTAAAATTAGATATAGCTTGATATTTTTTTGAGAAATGGATTTTATGATTATTTCAGATAAAGATAAAATTAGAATAACAAGTCAACTTTAACAAACATTGAAATAATAAAGAGAATGATGAGTTATTGAAACTAATTGCATGTGAATAAAATAAAATAGGATTATTATTGACTTCCATGGGTTAATAAAATAAAGAGTTTCATGTAATGAAGAGGGTGTAAAATTTAGAATAAAGATTATCTTATAAATAGAAGGGGAAATTTGGTGAAAATAAAATACATGAAGACAAGGGGGAGAAAGGAAGCAAAGAAGTGAAATAGTGCAGAGGAGGATTCAAGTCAAGAAAATATTTTAATCTAGGTGATGTTGTTCTATCCAAAAACAATGTTTGAGGTAAGTACCGTAGTTAAATAATATTTTAAAAAGCTACTAAGCTCTGATTTTTATAAAATACAAGTTAGTTATAGAAATCTCTAAATTTATATTGAAAAATTGTTGTCTTATTAAAATTCATAAAGATGGAAATAAAATCAAGAAGATTTTTATTGTATGCCAAGCATTTTATTTAATAACAATGTGTTTTCAGAATACCATGTCTTTGAATTAATAGCGTGGAGTATTATGAATTGAATGCTGAAATATATATTAAAATTATTAGTTATATTAAGCATCACTGAATGTGTAAAATGAAATGAAGTGACTTTAAATCAAGCGTTGTATTCATGTATGTATTAAGATTATTTTTTTGTGATTTTATTAATTGGAAAGGCTATACATGTATATATTAATATTATTTCATTTTGTATATGAATAAACTAAAAATGTCTTGTATATAGAAGGGTGATATTATTTAAAACAATGAATTCCTTTATTAAAAATGCCTTGCACAAATAGAAGTTGCCTAGCTAAATCTATTTAATTTAATATAAGTAATTGAAATAGTTGTCTTCATGTTCATCCAATAGAAATATGCTTGGTTTGTAGCAATTCGCTTGTTCTGACCATGGAAGAAGCAATCTATCATTGAAATTATGGCTCAATTTGTGCCTTCTTATACTTTGATATTTTAGAAATACCATTTTTATCCACTTTTCATGGTTGTCATAGGGTTTTAGTAGTATCAGTAATTCTGATAGTAATCATCTTGACAATATGTTTAGAGGTTTTGGGGAGGATGGTAGCCCCTTGCCAAGCACCAAAGAGGTAAAATCCTTTATTTAATGATGTTTATCTTGTTAAAATAATAAATACAACATGGATGATGAAAATCGTAACTATTATTTGGTGTCTTATGCTACCAAACCATTCTACAATACCACTTTCCTCAAATTGTCACTATTCTAAAAACATACTATTTAGAATGCAATATGTCATTGTTTTACTGAGTTTTTTATTAGAAGGGCCTACAAGTCCTCCATCTATCTCTTATCCTACAAGATACATTTGTCTTGGATGGTTGCATCACTAGTATGAAAGACTGTGTGTTAAATAAGAGGCAGCATTTTATTTATAAATAAATTGCATAATAATTCCTTTCTTTTCATGTGTTAAAGATTCTATAAAATATTACATGGAATTTATATAATTGTTTTGTTTATTAAAGTGATATGTGTAAGTAAGTATTTTGAATGACTGAGTAGTTAATTTAAAGATGTCACATTTTACATGACACTAGAGTGTATAGGTTAAGATGATGAGCTCAATAAGTAGAGATAGCAGTAATATTTTAGTGAAATGCTAACATATCATTAAAAGATATGAATATCAAGTCATTGAATATATTGGTTTATAATAGTTGAGTTTAAAATATAGGTTGAGTTAAATTATTGAAATGCCTAGTCTTAGTTTAAAAAGGGTTGACTTTAATATAATAAATTAGATAAGTTTTAGAAATAAAATCGTTGAGCCATTAAATAAAACTATTATGCCTTCTCTTTAATACGAGATCAAATGTTTGGTGTAACTTTATATTGTCTTGGATTTCCATATTTTAGTTTGAGAAATATGCACTAACATCTATATGGCATTGTTATAAGAGAGTGTAGTCCAAAAATCAATGCTAAGAGTGTTCTCTTGTCTTAGTTGAAGAAGAAATAGTAAGTGTGCAAAGGAAAATATAACACAAGATAAAATTATAGATGGGTTTAGTTATAAATCAACAATTATATAATGAATTAGGATTATTTGGTATTATAACCTTTAAGCTTGCCAATTTAGTTTGGATACAAGGGAGATACCTTGTAAGATAAGATAATTTCATCCTTGTGATAAATTATGTTTGATATTAATTTATTAAACCATAAATAATCAATTATTATAGATGTCATTACTTATATTTAAATTCCATTATATTATGATAAATATTCCTAAAATGGATGTACATGATTTGGTTATATGATCTAAATTTATGGATTTATTTAAGATGTTTTTAGAGAACTTTAATATATCAGTAGAATCATAGTTTTATACTGCATGATGACAAGGTTAAAGTTCATTAGTGTCATGATAGTGTATTTCTGAGAATATTTAATGTGTTAGTAACTTTTCTTTAGAAAATAATGCATTATAATGGGTGCATAGAGATGGTGTTTCCATTTGATTATTATACTAGATGGTATAGTCCAATGATTATTGGTTAATAAAATGGTGTGTAAGACTATGTGTTCATAGTAGGAAAAGCATGCCCAACAATATATAATGTTATGAAATGTCATAGAGTTATATAGTGCAAAGAGTACCTAGATGGTACATATTATATTTAACCCATGCCTAAATAAATGTATATGTGTTGATTGTTACTTGAATAATATATGTGTTATATTATTTGGTAGAATATCATTTAGTTGTGCATACAATCTTAATAGTGAAAATAAATTTAAATATATAATTATATATATTGTATGACTTTATTGTTATAGTTAAACTTTCTTGAAAATGAACATATGCTTTCATGTTTATGTGTTTACATAGTGTAACTAACTATGATGATATGTGTTGTCATGGGTATTTTTGTTTGGATCTATTGCAGTGATATTTTATTCTATAGTTTATATGAATATTAAACATACATAGGTGGTATGAACTGTAGACTTGATTCTTATATGATTTATATTAATGACTGATTCATTCATGCGTGGTTGAATACAAAGTATTCATTGCTAATTCTTATGTATTCATTGTGCTATCATACTATGGATAAAAAGAATAAATTTGTATGAATATTTGAGTTAATTATGATATTGTCACATATACAATGTAATCTATATGAGTTTAAAATTATATTCTATGTTGTATATATTAGATTTCACATTGATGATGCTAATAGGTAGTGAGACAAATTCTACTAGCCTAGGTAGAACCACCAATGTAGGATAATCTGATGTAGTGATGTGTGTGAAATTGATAAATCTAGTGATTGAATATTATTTAATACTATGACCAAATATTTCACATGTTTGATTTTAATTTTGTGGGATACCATGTTAGAATGTCTTTATTTATGGTACATTGCATGTTTTTATAAATCTTACAATCACACAGGGTATTAACATGTCTCACTAAATTATCACACCATTTTTTTTACCTATCCATGAAGGGAGGGCCATTTAATAATAGTGATTTTTATGAGGGATCATTGGTTCATGGTTGGTGTAGTAAAGTACTCAAATTATTATCTTCCTCTTCGATTTTAGTACTACTTGAAAATGATGTTTGAGATTATCTAGGATACATGAGTTATCATGAATCAAGATCCAAAGAATTTCGGTATCAATTATTACATTAGGTTATATGCCTAAAGTAATTTAATTATATTATGTACTTGTATATTTTATTAGCAAGTGTTGTATTACTAGACCAGCTATAGCTATGTCCTATTGTATTTACTTTTTATGAATTTGTATAAGAATTATAATTTATATAATTATTGAAATTAGAGTAATATTATTATTTTTATGGTTATGATGTATTTTTTTTTTTTTTTTATGGAATGAATGTTTATTTTTATTTATAAATAAAAAAATTATTGCTTTTTATAAGTAAAACTTAAGAGGTTGTAACACTATGAGTTGGTTAGAAGAGAATCAAAATCTATTCATCCACACTTTTCATCACGCAGTGGCTACATGATGGTATATGTAATGAGATTCCTCTTGATTTAGGATGCTTTGTGCTATATACCTATTTATTCAAAAAATAAACACATACATAGAAAAAACATTCTAAAGTAATAGATAACCATTATATATTTAATTTCAATACATAATTTCAACTATTTAAAAGAGTTTAAAAACATAATGCTATATGGTTCATGGAAGTAAGGAATTATATGGAAAAGTGTTTCAAAATAATGGTAAACAAGCAAGATGAGTAGAATAGATAGAAATATTAACATGACATTTATGGGGCTCATCAGAACCTATGAAAACATTGGGTGCACATGTTGATTTATACAAGGAAGAAACTGAGACTTTGCCCTTCCTCCTAATAGTTCGAATATTTAGAAATAACTTAAATAATTTTTTGGTTTATTTAGGTGATTCTATTAACATCATACCACTATAGACATTTCACTTAAAACACTTCCAAGTCTAAACTATTTTCCAAAAGACTTTTTACAATCACATGGAGGTTTAACCAGAAACCACTACTAGATCTAATTTACCCATAGAATTTATAAATTAATCCAAAATAACAATATACACCCTTAATTAGGTTAATATCTCATATTTTTTCATTAAGATTACTGAGTGCATCTTGAACTAAATATACACTTTGTAAGTGTCTTCACAAGGCAATTAAGTGAATACTTGATTGGCAAAATAAAACATTACAAAAGCCACCATTTTTATATTAATTGTTTAATTCCACTTAATCAAGACTAATCACTCCTCTAATGGTAAAATTCATGGATTTTAATTATCTTATTTTATTAAATTCAAAATTGGAATATTCTCTAACTCAAAATGGCATCATTAGAAAAAGTGTGCAAGAAAGTAAAGGTTATGACATGTTTTACACTTTACTTACACACTCAAACCAATTTATTACACCTCTTTTACATACTCCTCTTACATTCATCATACACACTCAAGAGGAAAAATGATTATAAATATATTCCAATGTGCCTTTCATAATCTAAAATGCATTAAATGCCCTATTTTACACACTCCATATGTGTATTCATATATCTGAGGATTGATCCTCAACTGTCCATCTTCAGATTAGATGAACAGACCATAATGATTCAAGAAATATATAAATGCAAGCCTCACACATCTTCTTTAACAATATCTATTCAAGTAATTATAATATGCATAAATCATTTATTGATTCACATTGCTTCTTCACTTTCATGCCAAGAAAAATCCAAACAATGTGTAGATAAGGAGAGATGCTACTCATGCGAGGATTAAAGCTTTAAAAAATACTTCTACATCTATAAATTTAGCTCAACCTCTTTAGATTAGTCTTCAAATGAATCTTCAACAGAGGTTAAAAAACATAGTTATTTATATTCAAATTTACATTTATTATTTATAATTCATAGCTAAACATAGGAATTAGGATTGAGAAGTTATCTCTTGAAGTTGTTTTAGATTTTGATTCACTAAAAATTGAAAAAAAATTCTTGGATTCTTGATCTAAATAATGGCATGCCTAGTAGGACCTCTCAAAAGAATGGATGTAGCTAACAAGATATTTTAAACCATTTACCTTCCATTAATGACCATAATTAGCCTTGTAAACAAGGTAATTCTCTCTTTTTTCTTCAGCATTCCATTTAAGTTTATTATAGACTGAACATCAAATTCTTTCATATATAACTAAAAAATTTTAGAGATCATTAACAAAATCATTATAGGTGACAGTGAAATTTTTCTTTGTGCATTAACTCTATTCTACGTAGTTGAAAAATATGAAATTGAACCAATCATTAGTGAATCCACTACTTACAATAAAAAATTTGTCATTACCCTATTTTTACTATTTTCTAATAAATTATGAAATTTCAAGGTTCTATAGTGAAAAGATTTTGTTGTAGTGAAATTATTTTAAAAGTGTGAAATTATTTCTATGTATTTTTTATTCTAACTATATTTTCCTAAAAATTCATGAAATTGAATCCATCATTAGGGAAATCATTAAAGGTATTAGAAAAAATGTGCTTTTGGTATTTTTGAAATTGTAACTCATTGTATAAAAAACATCCATCTCAGTGGTGAAATTTATCTATTTTTTTACACAGGTACCAATAGTGAAATAGTTGTCATTGAAAGTGAAATCATCAACTTATACAATGAAATCATCATTACCGATAGTGAAATAATTTAAGATAATAGTGAAATCATTTCTGAATATTATCTATTTCTATGTTCAGGATGTAATTGTAAAATTGAAAGACTGAGCATTGAAATTGGATTGTGTAATATTGAAATCATTGTCGCTCAAAATTGAAAGTTAAAAAAAAATTCTTTAAAAATCCTTATTGACCTGAAACCAATTTTATCAAAATTTTAGTCTTTTGTTTTTTAGGACCTTTGCCAAAGAAGTAGTATTTTGAGTCAAACAAATAAATTTCTTTAATTCAAGCATTAAAAAGAATTCACATTTCAATTTGGGATTTAATAAAACTTGTTCATTTTTAAAGTGCTTTAATTTTATCTTATAGGTTTGTTTTTTCATGTATACTCTCCCTTTTTTAGGTGACTCAAAACATAAAAGTTCCTATTTGTCATTACCCTATTTTCATTTGACATTTTGGTGTGGAATTCATCACCTTCATGCAGGTCTTTAGGGGTGAATTGATGTAAGATATTAATTCCTACCATTTTACCAAACCCCACTTATCTGGTGTGGTATAAAAAAAGAGTAACATTACCAATGTGAAGGCCTGACTTTGTGCTTGAACATTGTCATTTGAGGAAAGTAATCTCAAGGAGTTATTTCTAATATATTAGGAAAATATGTGGTACCCTCAAAGGGATAAATCTTGGAAATGATGTTAAAAATTTTCATTGTCATATTTAATCTCGTATACCACTTATTATGGGTTGTATATATGGAAAATATAAAAATCTCAAGTAAGATTCAAAGCAAACCATGAACCGTGTAGCACTTCACTAAGACCCTTATGTAAGAAGTAATTACTAAGGCACAAGACACTATCATGAATGACCTGATCTTGGATTAATTACTAGATACATATTTTTCATAGATTATTCTTTGACATAATGATATAGAGGTGACAGCACCCGAATATCATGCTAATCATATGTATCTTGAGAGAGAAGCTTGGGGTTAAAATACCACTAATAATTATAATAATTTCATTAATAAACATTAAAATTGTATAGTCCTCTCTTAAAGAAAGGTTTTCAAAGGTTAAATGGATGTGATTCAAACCCATGTCAATTATAAAATTGTATTATAATTTTTGTGCATTATTTCTTGATTATTGTGTTAAACCCTTATTTTTATTGAGACCAAATCAATCCAGCCTAGCCCAAGTCTAAATTTATTTTTTTACACATAGAATAAGGTGTCAATACACCAAAATTTTGGGTCAAATAAAATTGAAATGTTAAAACTTGGTCCAATACTTATATTATTTATCCAAACCATGCCATCATGATGCCCAATTTGAACTAACAAGTATTGTCCTAAACCAAATTTCCTTTCTAAACCAAATCCAAAATTACAATTTCTTATCCATGTTATATTGTTATGTCATTCATCTAAGTCAAAATCTAAGTTTAAATCTAAGTTCCAATTTTAAGTCAACCTTTTTTCGAGGTTAAACCAAGTTTCAATACAATTCTAGTCCAATTGTGCCAATACCAATTCCTTTTAGAAGCCAATATTTTAAAGCTTAGTTCAAAACTTGATTTACAATTGTCAATCAAGACCAATTACTATGCCAACATTTACACATTATAAGGTTTCTAAAGTACCTAAAATAGTTCAAGTTTCCTTATTTGTTCACAACATCAAGTTTCCAAGATTAAAACCTTTCAAAATAATATGAAGTGCAAAACATTTCCTAAATATTGTTGACCATATTTGGTCACCATGGAAGATCAATGTCCAATTTAGAAAGAGGCTTTGGGATTGATTTCTGTATTCCAATTTCAATTAGAGTTAATAAAAAATGACTATGTATTTGACTTAGTGTATTTTATAAGAATGATTTAGGTCTTTATAAAAAGTGTTCAGGAAAAATGTTGTGATTCCTGTCACCAAACATAAATGTTGAACAAAAATGTCGAAGGCAAAATAAGGGTCAGAGTTTTCACTATAGAGCTTGTCTGAACATTTGTTCCTAATAAAAGTTATTAAGACCATTTTTATGTGTCAAAGTTTTCACACAAAAGCCTATGTCAAGAAAAAAAATTGAAGACAAAATGCCTTCAAAAAGATTGTTCAAAATTAAGTTGTTTTGGAAAATGCATAAAAAATTCACAATGCCTATTCTAATGAAAAATACCATAGATAAAACATCTAAAGACTAAGAACAATACCCAAGTAGAAACACTAAGAGTAGGCATGTGATGAAAATATAGGAATTCATATAGCATGGTCTCTTACTAAAAGTCTTGGACATATAAGTGTTAAGATTCTATTCCTTCATTGAAAAACTATAAATTTTAGTTCTATTGTATAAAATTTAGTGTTCACCCTTCGCATGGAATACAATCAAGTGATGAAATAGTATGTAGATCTAAGCATGTGGGTTTCCCATACTTTAAGTAATAAATAAATAAGTGCATTGGGAGTATTTACAAATCATCAAGAACATGATCAAAATTCCCAGTCTTCTTATGTGCTATTATTAAAGGAATTCCTCACACTCAAAGGTTAAAGTTTAGTGTTGGATCATAAAATTCCACTTATATACTCCCATGTTTTTCTATCTAGAATATAAATTGGGAATCACTTCCTTATTTAACTAGTAAAAGCTATATATATCAAGAATAAAATTTTGTGAAGGCAAGGAGGGACTTAAAAACTCTTAGACATTTTTTCAAAATTTTCAAGATCCATGTGTCAATATTTCATAGCCCCATGTATGCTCAAAAAGTTTTCATGCCTTATTATTTTCTTTGACTTTTTTCAAATCCACATGTTAACATTTTGTGGCCCCAGGCATGTTCAAAAGTCCTTTGGGACATATATTTTATTCAAAGTTTCCAAAGAGGAAATGATGTTATCAATTTGACAAAGTAAGTGGGTTAGTGGGATAATGCCACATGATAAAATACCAGTGACCTAGAGCCATAGGATAGTCTGTTTAGCTACACATATTTGTTAGAGTAGTGGGTTAGTATGATAATGACACATGGAAAAATACTAAAAACCCAATGTCTTATATCCATCTTCTATGTTCAAAGTACAAATTCCCTTAGGTAATTAATAAGATGACATATGGAAACTTCTTAGGAGCCCATATTTATAATGAAAAGTCAAAATTTTAAGTGCCTAGGTGAATAGATAAAGGCCACATGGCTACCAAGTGGACAAATAATTTCCACATTAGTAAATCCAATAGGGAATCAAAGAAGTGAGAAGAGGACACATGGATGGATATTACCATGAAAGGGTTTGATGGAATCTACACTGGCACTATTTGAGTTAAGTTTGATGGCCCTTCTAGCTATTAAAAATGTTAAGAAAAAAAAGGACTGTGTAACTATATTGATTCACTAAATTAATCTTAGAGTGTCCTAATATTTAGAATCATATCATATATTAAATCTAACTAGAGTGGCGTAAATTTCAATGATCTATCCTTAGTCATCATAGTATGACATATGCATTGAATCAAACAAAGGATAAAGACAAAGAGAAGTTACAGGGTTGGAATGGGTGGACAAACAATTAGGATGGTGTGTCTTGGCATTCCCAAGAAGATTATCCCACTCCATGAAGCCATATATCATAGTCATGACTCAAACTTATAACTAGCTTGTTAGTGGGAAAGACCAGTTCAAAGTTTGATCTCTCCACTTTTGCCTATTTAAGTAGGTAATTTGTAATTGAGAGGGATGACTCTTTTTAGCACAAAAATCCTCTAGAAAATGATCCATATTTGATACCTCTACCCTGCTCTAATTACTTTCAGGTAATGAAGAAATATTTTTTCCCTTTTAATGACTTGCGTTCTATGTGTATTCTATGAGTTGTTGATTCTCTCATTGTGAAAAATTGTTTTGCCCCATTGATTGTGCCTGACTTCACCTCACTTCCATGTAAGTGATATCTATTTTATAGATCATAATATTTGTGTCCTTATGTTTATGAAATGTTAGTTGTGTAATGAATGTTTCTCCTTTGAATGTTGTTATATATTCTTCCCACTCTTTGTGAAATGTTGATTCTACGAGGTTCATTATTGAGTGGTTTATGTTTTAGATGCCAAGGCTTTTATTTTGCAAAATTAAGTAGATAGACAGTGTCATTGTCTTATGGTATATCACCTATTTTAATTTTAGTTTATTTGTTTTATGTCATATTTCTCTTTTTTCCTTCAATACTAGTAGTTTAGTGTTAGTCTAGGTGATCCATTAGGGGAATATAACCCTCATTTAGAGTGTTTTCATTGTATCATATGAATAAGGAAGGCCTAAAAAACCTTTCTCAAGGGTTTGCTTTAGATTGATAATAGTTTTTGGCATGTTTGGTAGGACTTATTATCATCTATTGAGGGATTTTTGGTGATATACTTCAATATACTAGCCTCTATAGGCATGATGTCAAGCATCAATGGTGACTCTAAGTGATCTAAACATCTATTTCTAGTCTCCTTGGTACCTATTTAAATTTTGTTGATACCCTCCTATATTTTCTTCATGAAATTTTATGGTTGAGTTTGGAGTAGGTTTCAATGTTACTTAAGTTGATGAGCCATACAGGACCTATGTTGAAACATACCAGGCCTATGATGACCCTTATCATCCCTATGTTGATCCATACTAGGCCTATGATGACACTGTTTTCCCTTCATATGGCTCTAATTATTAGTAAGAACAACCTCCTTATCATGATATTTATCCTCACCTTCATCATCGTTACTATAGTCAAGATATCCATCTTGTTTATCAACCTTTTGAGGATCCAAATATGTCCTACTATGAGCTTGTACCCCACTTTTATGACTCAAGATATATAACTCGTCATCCTCATTATCAAGAAATTTGAAGACTCAAAATTTAAAAAAATGACTATTTTGAGGTTTAGGAGGATAGTCAAAAAGGTACACACATAATATTTTCAAAATATATCATTTATTGATGTTTTTTCCCTAAAGAATCCATCAAGTCTTAACATCTCTAAGTGTATGCCTTAAAGGATTCAGTGAGAAAGGGGTGGGTAAACCATTGGTCCTTCACAAGATTGTTTTCCCTTTACTACCACGTGATATATACACACCCATATCCTAATAACATTTCCCTAATCTTTCCCTCCTCTTTTTCACCCTCCTCTATTCATTTTCTACCTTCATTAGCCCTTATTTAACCTAAAATCCTTTGTAGCATTATATGATACACTATCAAACCCATATAGCCTACTCAAATTGATCAAACTCATTTAGGGTCTAGGTCAACCCTTAGCTGACATATAACATGACCTAATTAGTTTTTGTCAATAATGATACAGAGTCAATTAGACCAAATTTAACAGATAAATTTTTAGAAAGGACTAGGGTTAGATCCAACTATATAAACACATCCATTTCATCATTTATATGAAAACAGAAGAAGAAGAGATATATATACTATACATCTCCTTATCCACCATTCGAATTGATAATCATAGCTTGGGGTTTCATACTTTATTTGAAGATATGGATCTTGTCTTATGGAGAAGTCTTTTGAATGCATTGATAGGTTGTGTAGCCTAGAGCTAATTTGTCCTTGTTATCCTTACATACAAAAACAACCTTTTATGAAGAACCTTCTCAGGGGAGAGATTGAGGCTTAGTGGGTTTGTCTTCATAGGTAAGTCTTCCTAAATTTGTACATCATTTGTAAGAGTATAAAAATATGTATTTGTAATTATCTCCCATGTATTAGGATTCTATATACATTGACATGAGTATATGTCTTATATGCATGTTTAATTTTAATTTTTATTACCCCCACTTTTTTCCACAAGATTTACTAAGCAATATATTATAGTTTAGATGTTATTAGTTTAGTGAATATGAAAACATAGTACCTAGTTATGTTTACTACATAATTTTCCTTGACTAGAGGCTTTGGAGCCTTCCCTAGTGATATTATTAAGGTAAGAGATCCCTTGGCTACATCTTGTGTATCCATCTTGTTCATGACCTCGAATATCTATTGTATTAACAATTAGAAGTGTAAGTAGGATTTATATTCTTTGATCTAGGATTGATTTATAGATAAATTAAATTTCTATTTTCATACATTCTAGTGAACCCAACATGAACCTAACCCTTGAATTTTTTTTTCATGCCATCATTTTTATCATTTGATTATATTTTACCATAGTTATCATATTATATTGAACCATTCAATATAGTTATAGCTTTCTTTGTGTAGGCTTAACACATAGTCACTTCAAAAATACTATGTTCTATCTTTGTAAGTCTTCATCATCTACAACTTAATGGATTGAAGAACTTAACATAGTATTCTTCTATACTTCTAGATTATCATACACTATCGAACATGTCAACTCTATCTATTAATTTCTTCAATCAACATATAGGTTAAAAAACAATGTCAAATATTTTGACTTTGTTCATTATTTATTCTTTATCACATAAGGTTTTGTGTAACTCAATCAAACTAGTCAACCTAGTTTATAGAATTTGAAAGTAGTAACTAAAGCATTATAGCATAAAAATTTTCAATTTAAATAATCTTGAATCCCACCAAGTTTCTTTTATTTTCCTTATCTATAATTTTATCTCTTCCTTAAAATCTATTTTTCACATGTTACTAGTCTTTAAAATTTCAAACCTATAGCTAACTAGGTTGACCTAGTTGACTTAGTTATATAGTCCATCTTCTTTCTGAGAGACATAGTCAACCCATCCAATTCTTTTTTTAAAAACTCTACTTCTGAAGAATAACATGACCTAATCAACTCTACTCTATACTATTTTCCTAAAATGTTTCTTTAACTTACTTAGTATTATATTAATCAAGGAATTAACATTTATTTGCTAGTAATTAATTCATGTTTCATATTCAATTGTTTTCATGATTAGAGTAAATCACATAGTATAACTAGGTGGTTTTTCAAATTACCATTTAATTTACACTATTTTCCTCTTGGACACACACTAACAAACCAATTAACATTTAAAAAGCATTTTAACATTTGTCTTTCCAAGGCCTACCTACTTAGATTTCATCACTAAGGGGGAAGCTAATTTGATTTTTTAGCCAAGTATAAATATATGGTTAATGGTATATATTGGAAAATTACCTGACACCCTTATCACTGTAGGATCATGAATTGAGTGGTAGTCCATAATACCAAGTTAGTACCATTGCAAATATAGATTCCTTTTAGCCCAAATGTCCTAAAACCAACTTTAGAATACTTTCTAGTTCCCTATTTTTACTAATTTTCCTATCAAATTAAAATCAAAACTTTCTAATAATCTAATAACACTTAGGGTGATGAATTAGTTAGAATTTAATTTTTAGTTAATTTATTTCTCTTTGATCATTGTATGTTATATTTCAAAACTTCCATTGGCTAGCATTAGTGCAAGGTTTATGATGTGTGTCCCAATTGGATCAATCACATTGATCCAATTATTTATGTGTTTTTTTTTATTCTTGATTTAAATTATCTTGAAAAAAATTTCCCTGGTTTTATAACACTATAATCATGGTTGTTATAGTCTCCTAAAAACTATTTTCATTTTCTTTCCAACTTTACATAGTCAATCTACATGACTGTGTCTTATTATCCTCCTATTCAGTTATCTATTTAGTCATACATAGTCAACCTAAATTACTATGTATCCTTATAAACCTACTTTATCTTCTTATTTTCAATACACAGTCAAGATAAATCATTATGTATTCTTATTTACCTCTTAGGTTACAAAAAATAATTGACTAATTCAACTCTATATCCTATTTTGTAACTTTGTCTTTGTATCATAAATTTCCTTATTATCCTTTTTATCTTATCATTAACTTCTTGTTTGAGGAAAACATAAATTTCAACTCAATAGATATGATGAGCTTCGCCAATCCCAATAGGTTTCCCTGTAAATAGGCTTTGGCCTCTACTTTAGATGAAAGTAACATGCATGTGTCCACTCACACTATAAATTATGGGATTACTCCTCATACATATTTAGTTTTTAATCCTTTGTTATCCTTAGAATATCAACCTAAATTAGAGCACACTCCTAAAATGCTTTTCCTCATTAATTAATTTCATCAACATTGAGGGAAAGACACTTCTATTATTTACATCCTTATTATAATTGGTTAAGAAGAAGAACCCCTTTTACCCTCCCCCACATTCTCACATGCATTTGGAGGCAATAGGTTCTTGGACTCTCAACCTCTTCATTCTCTTTTAACCCCTTTCCATACTATGACCTCTTTTTCCTTGATTTCTTCTACCTCCATGCCAATTATCTCTACTCACAAGGTAGGTCTAACATCTAGTGGGGTTTTTAAAGACCCACTTTTCTCAATCCCTTCACTAGTGTATCATTCTATACAAATGGTAATAATGCCACTAATGCTTTATTATAATCCTTTTATTAGTGAATCTTTCAAAAAACATGATAATCATGCCACTAGTGCCTCCCTTTTTAATAATGCCTATCAAGCCACTAATATCGCACATGATACTTATCATAGTGGTACTCAAGCCATTAATACTAATGATAATATTTTCCATGTTACACACAACACCAATTAAACCCATCAACTTTTATTATAAAATACTAACTAAATGAACACTTTTCAAGATAATAATGCCAACCAAATTATTCAAATGCAAAATCACCTTATTTATCTCCAAAATCAACGTCAATAGGTTCCATGGCAAGTGTACAACAAAAATCCCCCACACCCCTTAAGGATTCCCATGAAAACCTTATTACTCAACCAGATCTTACTAATAAAATAATTAAACATCTTCAAAATGGACCTATTATGCCTTAAATTTCCAACATATATAGGTAGTATCACCCCTACCATTAGCTACAATTGGTACATTTATCCTGCCTTACACTTAAAAACACTTTAAAATATATACAAATATGGGGTCAAGTGAAACACTTCCACTACCAAGATCTTAGCAAATACCCTCTCAAAAGATTTTTTAGATTGGTATAACCAACTCAAGTATCATTCCATCACTAGTTTGGAATATCTAGTTAATTCTCTAGTATAATAATTTTAAACTAGTGACCTCTGTGAGAATAGCTTGGCTCATTTTATTAATTTGAAGAAACTTGAGACAAAACTATACAAACTTTCATCAAATGGTGGAATAACTTATCTAACAAGTTTGAACAAAACATGGTGGATGGTAACCTATTTCATCTATTCACCAATTATCTCTATCCTAAGCTAAAATATCAAGTCTAGACTTTCCAAAAAATTTAGAAGAGGCCCTTAACCTATCCAAGCACCAAGATTTTCTCATGCGTTAGTTTGAACCATCTCAAAATTCTATGGTCACTCACATGATCATAAAAAATAAAAACTATCATTATACTAATGATGTTATCACTAATTCCTATGATACCATTCATAATATTCAATTTATTTCTCTTGACCTTACTCTATAATAGGCTTCTCCTTTAAACCACACCCTTATTCCTCAATTTTATCCACTACACAATGTTAATGTTCATAAGCCATTGTGTCTAGTGGAGCTTCAAACGTGTCTACGAAGGAATCTTACACAAGATTTTGATCCCACTCACCCTATGAAATCAAGGCAGGATCCAAATAAATTATGTTGGTTTCAAGCTATTTGGGGTCACTCTCATGAGACTTGTAGGCAATTGCATAACTTAGCTATGGATTTCCTCCTTGGTATAAATTTTGACCATAATTCCTTCATTCATAAACATCAATAATATTATGAAATTACCTTTAAATCTCATGAAACAAAAAGTAAAAATCAAGATTTAAACTAGGCTAATGTTAATCTTACCATTTACAAATACCCTATTCTAAACCATCAATACAATAATGATAATCCTACTCCATCCACCAATAACTTTGATAGTCTTATAGACCCAAATCCTAAAGAGAATTTGGTCAACATGACTAGTATGTGAAGGGTATTTTCCTTCATTGATTCTCATCCTACCCACATGCACCAAACATTTGACACTCTTTGTGTTATCCAGATCCTTCCCGAACTTACCTAACATAGTTGGGGAGAGAAGACCTTATCTCATTTGATGAATAAATTCCAACACCTTCATTCAATATCACTTGTCATACCTTGTTTTAAATTTCTAAAAACTCTTTACCCATCGCCAATAATATTTAGACTCTTAATACTAATTATTCAAATCTACCACAAGCTAAACCTACATAAAATTTTGCATCCTCTCCCAACAATAAACCAATCTATTCCCCCATTAAACATCCTACATTTTATAAACAAAAATTTACATGCACTTCTAATCCTCCTTATGGGGATCTCCTCCAACATCACCCCCTCTCTGTAGTAATCCACTCGTGGGTTATGATTAATGGGACCCTATCATATATCTTACCAATATCCCATATAAAATTCCATTTCTAAAACTCATGCAGACTTTTCTACATAATTTCAACCACCTTATGCAAATCTTATTCAAAATGAACACCCTCATCCTCTCCTAGTAGGACATGAAACTACATTATCTAGGTCAGAATGTAGTATCTTAAAAAATCTGAAGATATGTAAATAAACATTAATGAAATAATGGAAAATTCTCTTTCTATCAAATTTCTTATTTACTTTATCATTCAAGATGATATTATTCTTCATGAAGATGATGCTCCCCTCTTTATAAGTGTCCAAAATGGTGACATCCAATTCAAGCATAATTTTATTGATGAGGGTTTAGGTACTTGTGTTGCCTCCCTTAGCTTCACTAAAACCCTTGGATACTTTGAGTGTAATATTAAGTCCTCATGCAACACATGTGAATGTTAAAATCAAAGGAAAATGCCTCCCTTAATTTGTGTGTGGCTTCTTCTTACCATCTGACTTGTCACTATTTGATTGAAGGTTTTCATCTTGAATTGGTAGGTAGAAGATGTGATAATGGAAAACTCCAACCTTTGAACCCTTACCAAGTGTTCCATTATGAAAACTTAGCAATTTAATTTTCCTATCAACTCAATGAGTGACTACCATGGTCACCCCAAACTCATCAAGAATATACCACCTAACCTATTATATTTTGATGATGATGAGATTGATAAGATCAACCTTAAAATGAAAACTTATAATCTCTCTCATTTTATTCACAAGATGCAACCCTCTCACATTCCCATCAACCACTTAGTGACTATATTCTCATAGTCTTCACTAATACTAGACACTTTATTCATCATGCCACCTTCAATGAGAAGGTCATACCTACCTACATAATTGATCTTTATACACCTGACTATGATGACAGTTATACTTTAGATTACCCATTTCTAGGAGTTCTTGTTTAGCATCAAGATGCTGAGATCCTTCATTTTCATTATTCTTTATTTTGGTATTTTTATTTATTTTATCACATTTTATCTTATATATCTTCTAATTTTAGCATTGTTCCTCTTCTTCATAGGGTAGAGATGGTACATTCACATTTAACACCTTAAGTGTTTGAATATCCTATTAAGATCATGATTATATATCATGCTATGATTTGTCCCTATCACTTCACTAGATATTATGATCCCTATAGCTCTTTTCCCCCTAAGATGCTTTATACTATCCTTCAACCCTCTTTGCATCATGCTCTTATCTCAGTTAAGCCTAGTCTAGGTTTATTCCCACTCTACCTTTAGTTTAGTCTCTTCCTAATTCTAATTTTGTTTCCCTTAAATCAATCCTTGTATACTCTCTCCACTATCCTTACCTCCCCTTGGCTATGGCTTGATTCCTTTACTACCACTTATTCTTTTTCTTGCCCAATGGGCTGATCATACATACTGTGACATTCATAGAGTTGTTAGTCATTAGACTAGAGATTATATATTTTACTAACATTCCAAAAAAAATTATTCCACTCCATTTATTAACACACCCACTAAAACTACTAACAAGAATATATATTATTTTCACGACACAATTAATCATTCCTCTACCCATTGTCAAAAGCTTTGACAATAGAAACATTGTTTCCTGCTCTTCTTAAGCCTATAGATAAGGTTATACCTATACCCAAATTATGAATTGAATATATTCCAAAATATGGAAAGGTATATTATCTATGTAACCAATTTTTTACCCATCACACCAATCATTTTCACATCCTTTATCAACATATCTAAGATCACCTGATGATAATTACTATGCTTACTATTCTTCCTCCCTCAAGTTACTTATAAAATAAGGCTCCCATTTATTCCCACATGTTTCCTACACCTATGGTCCCCTATTCCCCTATGGTTACCATATTTATGGATCCTCATTCAACTATGTTCTCTTATCCACCTATGCCTCCTTCATATCCCATAGATTCCAAATCTATTCCTGCTTTTGAGTATCCTATGCATGATGGCCCTCATGGTAATGATCCTTCAGTCATGTCTACATTTTCTATTGAGGAGAGTTGATGAGAGGTATTTTACTATCTTTATAATATGATTTATGAGACCCTCACTTTAGTTAGAGTCCATCTTCACAAAGATCTATCATATGTTATGGACAAATTTACTAGTATTTATGAACATAAGATGGTGTTCTTTCACTTTATTATTCATTTTTATTTGGATGTGTGATTAATTTATATATTTATATATTTTATATCATGTGAATATGTTCCAAATTTTCATTCACTTATGTATCTTTTATGGCTATTTATATTTTACACTATACATTGTCTATAGTGTCATTTTATTTTCTTTTGATCTCTTATGGACTCTTTTCATGATTACATGCTTTTCTCTATGAGTTCATTTATATCCATAGATGTCTTGTTATTTTATCATGATTATTTGATACCTTATCTCTATAACACAGATAATCATTATTCTGACTTGGTTATACAAACCTTGCTTCCCTAAATAAGCCTTATTTACCATGTGATTAGTTAGCAAACAAGGCATCTCTTTTTAATCTCATTTTACTGGTCCATCTTAGATATTCCTTTATTACCCTTATTTCCTTTCATAAACTAAGAATACACATGGTTGAAACTTGAGAAAACATACTGGTTCATAGGTAATCCTGTGTTTTAGTTAGTCATGTCTTTGGATACTTATCCTCCTTTAACCAAGTTCTAAATTTAGTTTGTGAGTATCACTTTGTCACTCATGATTGGTCATTCTAAGTCTATATGTAGGAGGAATCTTGAAATCCAAATCATTTTAACAAAAATAAATAATACAAAAGGTAACATTCATAATTTCAAAAGTCAAATCACATTAAAACACATGACTCAAATCACACATCCTTTTTATAATCGAATATTAACTCCAAATTTGGACTCATGATGGAATTTATGACCACTAGAGTGTGGTAGGACATTATATTTTAAAACAATAATTAAAAAAAAAAACTTTTAGTGTTACATACTTTTTCACACAAGTACTCAATCTTTGGAGTAGATTGATGGCTATGTAAGAGGTCTTGAAGAATAGGGAACATGTTGTGGGAAGGTAGGTCCATTTTAATTTTCTTGTTCAAATAATCAATATAATTCAATCTTATTATCTCACTTATTTACATATACATCTTTGTGTTTACTATGAATAGGGTATCCTTTGTATATTGATTGTCACTAGTCATTTACTATCATCTCTATGTCCTTAGTATGCCTCATGTTTCCTAAGGTGTTCTCATTGACACATACATTGTTATTTTTAGATTCCCTATTTCATTTAAAATCATCATAATATTTACCTGTGATAAATATTGTTCTATTCACTGATCACAACTCTCTTGAGATTCAATTTTTTATTTACAAGATAAGACCATGGATAAGACCAGGGCTTCCTCACAAATTACCAACTTACCTTTCAAAACATTCCTTTAAACATATTATTCTAGTAGTTTCCACCTCATTTGTGTTACCATTGTGAGTTTCAGTGTAAGACCATGGAGAGGACTAGGCCTTCCTCACAAAATTTTCTAATACCAAAGTTATAATGAAATTACATTTGTTAAATTTGAGATAAGTAGTGATTGATCATGAGTTACACATCATTATCATGCTTCCCATCTTGATATATTATATTTTATTATTACTTCATTGATATTTCATTTTTATCTTCTTATTTTCTAATAGCATGTAAGAGCACAACCATTTTTCTTAATGTTACTTTCCAGATTAAATTAGTGTGATCAATTTATGTTCATTTTTCCAATTTTATTTCTCTTTTATACTTCCTAACATGATTTAGTATGATTTATTGACATAATTTTTTTACTTTTATACCATTTGGTGTTTTTTATGCCTTCTATTTTATTACATTATTATCATACTTCCCAATGTGATATAGTTTGATTTTAATTGTTTTAATTTGGTACAAATTCTTGTCATGGTTTAACAACATTTTGTTATATATTTTTACCAGTTTGGTTTATTACATGTAGTCATATTTTGTTATTACACATTTGCCATCGTGATACAGTGTATAGTACATTTTTTTTATTACTTATATCTTTCAAGTAACTTTTTCCTTTTTATTTTTAACCATGCATGTGTATCACATAATTCTAGAAAATAAAACACTTTACATATATTTCTCATAGCATATAAAACAATAGCTAAATACATGTGATAGAAAAAAATGTATCCATGCATCAACATCCACAACCAGGTATAACTCATGATATCAAATCTAACTATCAAAATCAATATTTATATATATCATGTGTTTTATACAATATAAGATACCAAATACATAGCTCTATCTCTAAGATTAATCTCCACCATGTCTATCTTATGTCCTAGCCACACTAACCAAAGATGTTCAGGATTGTCCCCTCTAAATGCATAACTATAATGACACAGTTCTAGATATTAATCTTACTACCTATCCCTATAAGTTGGCTACCTAGGCCTACACCTATCTAGTCTAAACTATAGTAGCTATATGCACTTATCTATACTAATATGGGACTTTTTAGGCCTATGCATCTCCCTTTCCACCTTCATAAATGGATTCAATCCATAATTTTGTGTCTTAAATTTCCTTGTAGCCTCTTCCACTAGTCTCAACCAACCTAATTATGATAGGGTAGATGGTACCATAAGATTATCTACTGTGGTGTGGTTGTATAAAACTATCACCCAATCTAAAATGTCATGGTTTTTTTTTAGCATAATGAGGTATCCCCATCTAAACTCCTCTATCACTAGATATACAAAACCAAAAACAAATAGATATTAGATAACATATATATTTCAACATCTATATATATATATATATATATTGTAGCCACATGTAACTACTATTTTATATCAAAAATTAATTCAAAATCAAAACATTGTTAGAGGTACAATCACTGAGGAGCGGGGGAAGTGAATCAATGAGACCAAATAATTCAACTTGAATTCTGATATTGACAAATGTTTAATCATTTATCATAAGCATTAATGAAGAATACACATCATTTTTAGTAACGAGTAAATGAGACAATGTAAGATCAATCACATAGCACATGACATACATGAGAAACCCTCTTCATGAATAAAACCCACTATAACCTATAAATGGAGTATTATCCTATAGTAAAAAGATCCAATTTAGACCATATATAAATGATCAAGGAAATACAATCCTTTTTTAATGAGACTACAATCCTAAAAGGTGTTGCCACACCTATCTATCTAAGCTAAAATAATAACTAGACCTTTTAGCAATTTTTACCTTGTAAGGAGGCTATAACCACCTTAGATGTTGATCTACCACAACAATAATTATGAACACATCCAAATTTTCAATAATATCTTCAATACCTGATGATGGACCTCTAATTATCAATCTTCACTTTTGATCATACTCAATCTATAAGAGAAATATTCTACCAACAAAACTATGACTTACAATCGATAAAAATAGTCCTCAATCTATTGTTGTCTTAAAATTATTCTCAATTCACTCTACCCCTCATTTTATATACAATCCACATAGACAATCCTATCTCAAAACTCTCCCAAGTCTCTCACTCACAAGTCTAGAAACCATCATCTTTGGTTCCACTATTTATAGAGCAATCATGATAATCATCACCTTGGTCAGCCATTAAGAATACCTTATCCCTTAATCATATCTCATATGAAGACATATCTAGATAAAATATTTTTAGGTCAGCCATAGAATCTATGGGTCACCCTTATGGAACTATACCTTTTAATAAGGCAAATGTAAACCTTATAGATCTCACGTGAACCCATTCACTCCTTTACCACTTCATCAAACAAAAAATAACATAAGACAAATTTTAAATACATGGGTCCACTATTTATTTCCTCTTATTCATATTCAAATTATTACAATAATATTAGCTCACCTTTTTGTATGCTCAAACAACTTAAACAGAGCCCTGATACACATGACCACCATTACCGAACATACAATCCACTTTTTAAATATTGTTCATACTCAAGTTAGATTTATCACACATAAAAAATATTCAAATAGAATCCTAATTGAGTCTACAACACTCCTAAATATCAAATTCATTATGAGACATTAAAATAACATTAAAATGAACTCAATTATCCTTCTCAACTTACTTGCAGAAAATGCATGAACACATAATCAACTTAACAGAATTATATATTTGTTTATACACACTTAGAGATATTAAAATACATATTTAAAAATTCACCTTTGAGTCATCTATCAATTTTATTTTGAATACATCAGCAAATTCATCTTCTATCGAAAGATATGGTCCAAAAACCACAAACTAGTTTTTCCTTCACAAATTCAAATATTCAAATACAAACGGTCACAGTTAACCTTCGAACACAATGCTAGAATCTTATGTCATCTCAGATTTGGATACATATCACACCATCAATATTTTTTCTAACTTTAATTCATATAATTCTAAATCCAAATGTTAAACATCTGACAGACGACCTCATCTCATGTAATCTTGAAATTTTTACTCAACATGCTTTGTCAATATCTGTAAATTAGTTTGGTCTTTATTATGCAATGCACACCATTTTATGAAACTTTAAAAATACCCAATCACAATTATATCCTTATCATATACCTTTTCTCAATTTTTAATCATTGAACACTTCATGTCATCTCACACAACATGGACCATTGATTTTGATTTGTACGATCACTTATGCACCATTAGATCTTCATTTAGTCCTAAACATTAACTATATTAAAAAATGAAACCTTTGACCCATTTGAATATATGTGTACTATTGGATCTCGATGAATGACTTCCTACATACCATTAGATATCCACTAGGTCCATATCTTTAACATTACACAAATTGACTAAGTATGGGGACCAATTACAATATGTCTGAGTAGCCATTTTTGAACCTTAATAACTTCTTCTATGCTTTGATGCATGATCTCAAACTTGGACTAGATGATCTCATCATAAAGGATAATCCAACCATATAAAAAACATCTCCTAGAACCTTGTATGTGTGAGATATAACTTTATTAAAATGCCTTCTCAAAAACTTATGTCATGGAGCCAACTATGTCAAAAACCTACCTAAGAGGCCAACTTTGAGCATTCATAACTTTTGTCATGATATAGCATATGATCTAAAATATATAAAAAATAAATTAAGCTAAAAAATGAACAAAACCCTATGATAAAATTCACCTGAATTATCCACATGTGTGAGATATACCACCATCAAAATGCTTACTTGGTGCTTCTTACAATTTTGCAAATTTGGCTAAGTATGAGAAAACATTTTCAAAAAACCTAGAAGACTAACTTTACACATGCATATCTTTAATTTTGATTATATTCATGATTTGAGATATTTTACACAAAAACTAGGGACTAATGTGATCAAAACCATGTGACCAACTCCCCTTGACTCTTCCACACGTGGTAATGGAGACGTCAGCAAACTACCTACTTAGATTTTCTACTTCTATACCAAAACTATCTACATGAAAACTATAGAATACAAGATGAATTATAATTATGCAAACAAGCTCTCCAGTCATAAATAAAATCTTAGGGATCTATTTCACATGGTAAAATCACTATATTCATATTTTAACATCTCTAATCATGCCAAAACATAAGATCAATCAAACCAACTTCAAGCACACTAGAACAAGAACATTGCACACTTTGTCATTGTTACTTAGGCTATCAAATAAATTCATCCACTCACCTAGACACCTCCATGAAATCACCATGAAATCATAATGATATATGTCTAGCAATATCCCCCTTTATCATTTATTTCAACCTTTTATCTCTTCAAGCACTCTCCCAATAAGAAAATTTTCCGCATTTGACACAATGACAAAGTGGGCACAATCTAATTGTAAGGACCTAAAAATACTACCAATAAGAGTATACCATATTATAAATATAGTACACATTCCCCCTTACCTTGAGCATGCCTCTTTTTGCCTTGACAACTTCCTCTTACTCAATGTCAACTCTCTCTTCAACCAAGCATTGAAACCAATGAAGAAAGAACATATAAAACAATAAAATTGAGATAACTCACCATGAAACATTTTAGAGGGACTCCTCCTAAGATCTTTGAGCCATTGCACCTTATGAGAATATTTAGATATCCACACACCATGAAGAACCACCACATATGATAACTACCATTCTATCTCAAACTACCATAAGGACTAACAATATAACTTCATGCCACTCACCAAACAAGAAAAAATTCTCTCAATCAACTTGATAACTCTCTATAAAACAAACATACTTTGATCTTTTGGAGTAACTGATCAAAGAACATTGTTCTTCACAATAGGCCTATCTAGCCTCCTTGTAGCCCTACTTAAAACTTGAAAAGCCTAAAATATTCATTAGACAGATCTTGAAGACCTAAAACATCATATTTGGATCAATCTCATATGCTACCTCAAGTAAACCAATTTTCAACAAATATCTCATCCTCTAAAATATACTTCTTTCGAATCCAACTACCTAATTAGGCCTCCAACATGAAAAAAACTTAAATAAATTAAGAAACATAAACCTTAAACTATCTCTGAATCTTGATTTGACCACCCATTTGGCTCATTAAACATATTAATAAGGCTTATATCTCAAATCACAAGGCAAACCACTTTTATAGCATATCCCAAAACCCTAGAATCTAAAAAACAAAGAAATTTAAGAAACCTCCTTTTGGTTAATGCACATCTCTAAAAATTATTTTATGTCTAGAGACACACATCACATAGTTTTGGACCCAAAATTGAGCCTTCACACCTTTTGGAACATAGACTTCATATTACCCATTTTCGGCCCACTTGCCCTTAAGACAAAAATTTGAGAAAATCAAGAGCACTCAAAAATCTTTAATTGGCACATACCTACCTTTAGACTTCAAAATAACCTATAGCACACCATATAAAAATGCATAGAGATTTTTGAGCACCAAACACTTTGTGACATTTACATCAATATCATTATGTCATCTAGAAACACCCATTTTGATCCTACATAAAATCTCCTTCATAAGCCTCTGAAACAAGCTCATGAACTTGTTACTCCCCCTTAACCAAAGACCTCTAATTGGAATTATCATCTTGAGCACACAAACATGCTTCCCCATTAAAAAGATTATCTTAAGAAGCTTATATAAATACCTCTTATACACCACAATGCTCTATAATGGTCTGAAACCAAGAGTTGCTCATAATTCCTCATATTCCTTCTCTTGCTTGGTCATTTGATACTTATAGTTCTTCTTCTTCTTCTTCTTTGGCTTAGGAAAAATAACATCCTCATCCACTAAAAAATTCTCCTTTTCTTCTATGATTGGATTGATAATACATGGAGACAACACAAATTCATGACATATCTTTTCATCTGAAGGATCCACCTTGAAGTTAAGAACCTCATAATTAGACACAATTAGTTAATGTTATTTACATGATACATGCCCAATAATAGAAATATTTTCACTTAGATCCATATATAACTTAGGACTTGATTCAACCAACACCTTGGTCTTCACATTGAGATTGCTCTCTCCATTCTCAACATGAGAATATAATGAGAGCACTTGGTAATGTTAAAATTCTAAATCATTTTCCACCATATCAAATAAATTACTTGGACTTATAGTGTCATCATGGCTCATATTTTTCATCTTTGGATTCCATGTGTTAACATGCCTTTTTTCTTGCACTCTAGGAGCCTAATTGAACTCATTTTATGTTATAGGCCTTTTCTTAGAGAACCTAACAATGTGACCTCTATGTTCACAATTGTAGCACACCATACCTCTTACAATAAATATATCTAGCCATACCTTATTTGGATAAAAAATTACAATGTGTCCCATTTCATAAAAATTAAATCACATACTCTATTCACACATTTTGATTAATGACCCCCATTATAGTTTTTAAAAAAATCATTTCTAACAAGTGTCTTACATTCTTAAGCCTTATGACTAAATTGATTGCATGTGTAATAGTAACCATTGAATATTGGATACCTCATGTGATTTGGTTGTTTGATATTCATTCTACTAGCACCCTCAGTCATTGTTTGATGATTTGTCTTCAAAGTAAGATTGTCCTATTTCACATTAGTATTCATCTTGTCTTGACTAAAATTATATTGTTCTTCATCATGTCCAAGACCAGTTATATCACTATCATGCTTTTGACCACTCAAAATGTTTTCTAGAACACATGAGCTCTTTCCAAATCTCACAAATGTCTTCACCTTACTTGCTATCTTTTCTAACTTATATTTTAAACACACTTTCATAAACATAACTTTAACATTCATCTTGTTTAGATTTTAGGCTTGTACACAGGATTTCTAATTGACAACTAAGATGGTTGATCATGTCTTCATACTCTTTGGTGTATCCATTCAATTTTTCTTCATACACAATGAATTTCTCATCATAGTCCTTGAATTTATATTTCATCTTTTTATTGATATTCTTATTAATATTTAATTCTTCAAGAGCATTCATCAATATAGTCTCACAGTCCACCTAATCTTCATCATTATATTAATCAATCCATGTAGATACCTTCTGATGTGAGTATGTTCCTTCCCCAGCCATGAATAGGGATTCATTTTAATTAGGACCATCATCTTCATGATCAAATTTTGAGTTAGTGTCTTCATTCTCATTTGATGAGCAACAATCCTCCTTGGTGTAGAGACTCTTCTTATTCTTGAAGGACTTATTCTTATTGTTATACTTTATTAATACCTTATTCTTGTATGTCTTCTTGTCCTCATCATGGCATTCACCTAGATCTTCATCATCATTATTCTCATGCTTATAAGGGTACTTCTGAGTGAAATGTCATATCTCTCCATAGTTGAAACATTTTAAAGATAATTTGCCCTTATACTTCCCTAAGGATGTGTTCAATTTCTTAGTAATCAAATAAATTAGTTCATCCTCATAAATCTCAGACATGTCATCCTCTTTGGATTTATTACATTGGAATTTATTTTTAGGCTTCATCTTTGTCTTGAATGCAACTTCCTTCTTTGATGGTATATCATCATTTATTCTCATATTGCATGTAGTAAGAGTCTTATGTAATTAATCCATCTTCAACTGAGTAAGATCATGAATCTCTTCTATAGAATTTATTTTTGGATCAAACTTGAGAGATAGAGAACTTAATACCTTTTCAAATACAATTGCCTCTTCAAGATTCTCTCCAAAACCTCTGATGATGTTCACAGTCTCATCAAATCTATGTAGAAAGGAGGCCCAATAATCTTATTCCTTAATATTGATACTTTCAAATTGTCTTCTATGAGTCTAAAAACTATCAATCTTAACCTTTGAATCTCCTTCAAAAAATTAAACTCATTTTGGACCACATATATTTATCAAAAGTACAATGGATTGCCTTGGTGTATTCAATCTCTAAAAGACCAAAAGTGATAGCATTCATCTCCTTGGAAAATTTATCAAATAACTTCTTTTCTGTAGCACTAGATGGAGGAGTAATAGGAGAAACATAACCATCTAGAATGGATTATCATACATCAAACCTTAGGGATATAGTATATGTCCTCATCATTTCACTCCAAAAAGCATAATTGGATCTATTGAACATCAGTTCTTACTTATTAGAGAAACATCCTTGGTGACTACCCATATTGTACCCTGGATCACCTTCATGTTGTTATGTATTTACCAAAGAACCTAATCTAATACAATTTTTTAGAGGTATAATCACTAAGGGGGATGAATTAGTGAGTCTAAATAATTTAAATTCAATTCTAATCTTTACAAACACTTAATCAATTATCATAAGCATTCATGAAGCATACACATCATTCATAGCAATGAGCAAGAGAGAAAATGTAAGATCAATCACATAGCATAAGGACATACATGGGAAACCTTCTTGGGGAATTAAACCCAATATAACCTACAATTAGACTACTATCCTATGATAACAAGATCCAATTTAGGTAATCTATAAATGGTCAAGGAACTATAATCCATTTTAGTGAGACTATAATACCACAAGGTGCTACCATACCTATTTAGATGATCTCTAACAACAACAAAAACTTATAGAAAGATTCACCTTGGAATGAGTATGAAACTACCTTATATTTTGACTTCTATAAAAACACCTATAAACACATCCACCTTTGTACTGATGATTTCAATACCTAATGATGGACCTCCAGTTATCAATCTTCACCTTCACTCATACTCAATCTACAAGAGCACTATTCTGCCAAGAGAATTATGACCCACATACCATATAAACAATCCTCAATATGTTATGATATTAAACTCATTATTAGGGAACTCTATCCCTCCTTTTCTCTATAATCCACACCGACAAGCTTCTCTCAATACTTTCCCAAGTCTCTCACTCACAAGTCTACAAACAATCATCTTTGGTTCTATTATTTATAGATAAATCATGATAATCAACACCTTGGTCAGCCATTAGGCATGCCTTAGATATTAAATCATCTTTCACATGAATACATATCTCAATACAATATTGATAGGTAGGATATAGAATCTATGGGTCACCCTTAAGTAACTACACCTTTTAATAAGGCACTTATATCCCTTATAGGTCACATGTGAACCCATTCACCCCTTTACCACTTCATAAAATTAAAAAATAACACAAGACCAATTTTAAATAGATGTGTCCAATCCTTATTTCCTCTTCATCATCCTCAAATGGTCATTGCCATCCTAATATCACCTCTGCATATGCTGAAATAACTCAAACATATTCCTTATACATAGGATTACCATTATCAAATATACAATCCACTTATTAAGCATTATTCATACTCAAAATAAATTGATAACACCTCCAAAATAGTCATAGAGCATCCTCATGGAGTCTAAAACACTCCCAAATATCAAAGTCATCATGAGACATCGAAACAACATCAAAATGAACTCAATTACCCTTCTAGAATTACTTGTAGAAAATGCATGAGCACACATTCAACTTTTGAGCATCATATATTTGTATGTACACACTTAAAAACTTAAAATTAATATTTATAGATGTGACTTGGATTCCTATACCACTTTTATTTTTACTACATGTGAAAATTTGTCTTTGATTGAAAGACATGGTCCAATAACAATAGACTAGTTTTTCCTTTTCAAATTCAAATATTCAAATACAAATATTCAAATACAAATGGGCACATTTAACCTTTACACACAATTATCACATATTGTGTCCTCTCAAATTTGGATAAATTTCACTCTATTTATATTTATTCAAATTTTAACACATATAACACCAAATCTAAACATTAAACATCTAACAATTGAACTCATCTTGTGTAATCTTGAAACTTTAACTCAATGCATTTTACAGATCTCTATGGATTAGTCAATTTTTTATTATGCAATGTTCACTATTCAATCAAAATGTATGAATACTCATTCACTTTTATTTCCTTATCTTGTACCTTTTATCAATCATTTAACCTCTAAGTCTTTATTTCATCTCACTCAACATGAACCATTGATCTTGATCTTTACGGTCACCTATGCACCGTTGGACCTTCATTTGGTCCTTAACTTCAACTCTGTTAACCAATGAAACCTTTAAGCCATTTGAATATATACACACCATTGGATATGGAATTATGAACTCCCACATACCATTAGATCTCCACTAGGTCTAGATCTTTAACATTATGTAAATTGACTAAGTATGGGGACGAACTGTAATATGCCTAAGTAGCCTTTTTTGAATCTTAATAGCTTCTACACTTTGACACATGATCTCAAATATGGAATATATGATATGATAATTCATATAGGATAATCCAAAAATATAAAAAAACAACTCCTATAACCCTTCTAAGATGTAATTCAATTAAAATTCTTTCTTAAAAACTTCTGTCACAGAGCCAACTATGTCAAAAACCTACCTAAGAGGCCAACTTTGAGCATACAAAACTTTTGATGTGATTTAAAACATGATCTAAAATTTATCAAAAATAAAATATAATAAAAAATGAACAAAAAGGTATGATCACCTTTACCTAAATCGTCCACATGTGTGAGATATTTCACCATCAAAATGCTTACTCAACTCTTCTTGCCATTTTACAAATTTTGGCTAAGGATGGGAAAACATTGTCAAAAAGCCTAGGAGCCCAAATTTGCACATGAATATATTTAACCATGCTTCAATGCATGAATTTATATCTGATGTGTAAAAAATAGGAAATAAAATGATCACAAATGTATGACTAACTCACCTTGACTCATCCACATGTGACAATGGTGACATCGGCAAATTACCTACTCAAATTTTTAACTACTAGACCCAAATTATTTAGATGAAAACTATGGACTACCAGATGAATTATAATTATGAACATAAGATCTCTAAGCATAGATAACTTACTATTTACCTCTTTCAAATTATCCATTCACCATATTCATCCCCAAACATCTCTAATCATGCCAAAACTAAAGATCAACCAAGCCAACTTTAAGCACACTAGAACAAGTACATTGCTCACTTTGTCATTATTACATAGGCTATAAAATCACTTCATCCAATAACCTAGACACATCCATGACATCATTATGACATAATCATGATAAATTTTTAACAAACTTTTCTCACCAATCCTAGTATCACTAACCACCATCTCACCATTTGATCACTCATTGAGCACCATATCTTTATCTACTTATCCCCCATGCACCTACTTTATGGATAAACTCCATGCTAGTGCAAAAATAGGAGTCACAAATCATGCATGTTGAGACCCTATTATGAAATTTGTCTCTATATACCAACTATGTCCTAAAATGGTTGATGGGTCATCCTATGTTGTTTTCCTCACATGTGCTTACTCTTGTTGATGGTGACGCCTTCTATGATGTAGCCAATGTGGTCACTAATACTAATACAGTGCCTAATATGGTTCCTAATATGTCCCTACATACACATCCATGTCACCCCCTACCCTGAATACTAACTATCATTATTGACCAATTTATGGTATAACATGACGTAGCCTAATAACATGTCTCTCTATTGGTACTCCTTTTCGTCCTCTTCCCCTCAATTTTCTATTGTGACATGCATAATAAGAAGACATGACTAGAGGGGTCATTGGGTGTGGGATTCTATCTTACCCTATATATCATGCCACCAGATATGGATTTACCCATAAGGTATAATGTCTTTTAATCCATACCCATATCTACCCTATCATAATGATCGACCAACTAGGCCAAAAAATATCAATGTGCATGTAAGTATGCCACATGATATCCCCTCATGTGATATTCTAAAATACAAACACATGGGGCAAAACTCACACTACATGGTTCTGCCACCATCTCATCACCTAAGGTATCTTATCATCAACCACATGGGATAACCTAGCTAGTTGATACATAAGAAACTTATCATATTAAAGTACTCAATAATATAATAGGCCCCATGGTCTTTTTCACTCTAGATAGCATCCCATACATATCATGCATGAGTTAAACTTAGATGATAGACCCAAAGTCATGTAGTACTCCCTGATATAAAATAAATTGACACAAGGCTATCATGTATAACAATACCTTACCATATTATTTATGATGTAACACTCATGCTATCACAAGTTTAATCACAAATTTCTTGATGTCTAGAATATATATAATACACACATCAAATATACTAACCCTCAATCCCATGTATATCCTATCTAATCATGTTTCCCACCTAGTTAGTTCATACCTCTCATCTAGATCATCTAGTGTCCTTATTATCAATAGTGTCCCTTATATTAGTAGTCTTAGCAAAGCATGGACATCCTCTAACATGATACCCACCTATATGGTATCCCCATCCACCACCTATAGAAAAGTGTTGGTCAACCATACCCATGACATTAGGAACATGATAATGGGATAAACACTATGTTTGATGCACCTCATCTTTATGATGCTTACAAAGCTTAGTGTAACTATTTGTACTTTATCCATGTCAGTCAATCATTATAGTAAATCTGATAGTCATGATGCATATATTAGTCCCCACTACCTCTAGTGTACTTTAAAAATATCAAACAATAAAAGATGTATTAAATTTCCATGTCATAAATAATCAAAATACATTATTAAAATTTTCATAAATAATCCACTCAAAATAACTAGTTTGATTTAATTTCTCAAATTTCTATAGAATTAGCCTATTTAATACTAAATCAGCCTTGTATTTTTCTTGTGATACTAGATCAAACCTTTCAATTTTATACTATATTAACCGCCTTCTTTCCTTTCAATACTATAACAGCTCTGTTATACATAATCAATATCTTTTAGGGATACTACATTAGCCCTATCTAATAAACTATGTTAGACCTATTCTACACTAGCTGACCTTATCTCTCTTATGAAATAGGTCATCACACTACTATTCATTTGGCCCCTTATTAGTAAACTAAATTGACCCACTACTATGAAGTTATCTTTATCATTCTCCCTTACCTTGTGTACTAAGTTGACCAAGTCAACCTTATTCATCCACAATAATAACTTTTTTCCCATTTATCATTAATGTCTTGGGAATTCATTAGTCTAACATATACCTACTCAATACGCCATTTTGAACTTAATTTACCTAAAAAATTCCTTTGAAATAAAAATACTCAGAATTTTGAGATTTCTAGTTACTTATGTTGCACTTGTTGCATCCACTATGCATCCTCCCCATCTCAATTGTCATCTCCTCACCATGGTGGCTATCTAGTCTCCAACTAGGTCTCTCAGAGCTCTATTATCTCTAAATAGAAAAAATAACAAATGAATTATTTTCATGCTATGTATATTTACTATTCAAAATTATTTACCCTTCAAATATTTACTGTTAGATCTCATCTTTTTATCATAAATTTATTTCTACTAGATCTTTTTCCAAGCTATAAAATTTTCTATAATCCTAAAATCATAGATTATAATTTCACCTATTATATGTCTATGTTGCAAAAAATTCAAGTTTTCATTATTTTTCCTAATTTATATAGGTTTTCCTAATGCTCCCTACATTGGATACCTTCACATTTATTGCATCTCCTTCTTTGTCTACAACACTAAGGTAAGTAAAGCATTTGTTTTTCAATTCTATATTTTCATTTATCTTATTTGATCCTTACTATAGTTATTTCATCTTCAACATTGTGTGTTTATAAGCTCTTTTCCCAAAGCACCATCCCATGTTGTACATATGTGACATGTGATAAGATTTAAGTGGGGCATATGTATACAATAAATATTTTCAAAATATATCAATTAGTAATTATCTCTCTCTTTCATTAACCTATCAAGTCTCAATCTATCTGAGTATACACCTTAAATATTACATTGGGAAAGGGGTGGGCAGACCATTGGTACTTTATAGGGTTGATGGCTCTTTACTACCACTTGTTATCTACACAACTATCTCCTATAAACATTTCCCTAATCTTTTAATCATCTTCTTCACCTTATTATTTTCATTTTTTTCCTTAATTATCCCTTTTCTAACCTAAAATCTTTTTTAGAAGTTTATGATACACTATCAAACCCATTGAACCTATACTCTAATTAACAAAACATGTTTATGGTCGAGGTCATCCCTTACTTGCCATAGACTAGGGCCTAATTTATTTTTTTCAATAACAATACATAATTTATTGGGCCAACCCTATTGACTAAAATTTCAAAATGTACTAGGGTTACATCTAGTTATATAAACACATCCATCTTGTCATTTATAAAAGAAGAGAAAAATAAGAGATATATATTGTGCATCTACTTATCCACCATTATAATTGAGGAACATATCTTAGGGTTTCATACTTTCTTTATATATACATATCCAAATAAGTCTTTTGGATGCATTGATAAGTTATGTATCCTAGATCAAATCTATCCTTGTTATCCTTAGATACCACAAAAACCTCTTGTGAAGCACCTTAGCCAAGGGAGAGATTGAGCCTTGATGAGTTCATCTTCAAAGTTAATTATTCCTAACTTTGTTTCTCCTTTGTAAAAGTAGATAGATATTCATTTTTAATTATCTCCCATGCATTAGGATTTTGTATACATTTGCATGAGTATATGTCTTCTATGCATGTTTACTTTAAATATTTATTAGCCCTAATTTATGCCACAAGATCTGGTGAGATCTAGGTTAGGCTTTAGTTTACATGTTATTAGTTTAGTGAATATGAAAACATAGGAACTAGTTAGGGTTATTACATATTTTTTCTTTACTAGAGGCTTTGGATCCCTCCCTAGTGATATTATTATGGTAAGAGATCCCTTGGGTAGGTCTAGTGGATCCAGCTTGGTCATTACCCTAACTCTATAATCCACTTCAAGGGGGAAACCTCCCAAATTCTTTTAATAACAAATGAATACTCAAATATGATGATAGAAAACTACCCACAACCTCATATATGTAATTTACCTAGGCCATGGTTACTCCATAGGCCAACCTAAAAACCTAGTGAAATCATAGAGAAATGTGATATAATATTAATGAGGGATAAGTAAGCCACATGTTAGTTATTCTTATCTCTACAAGATAGGGTTGTAGTATTCCCTTCCCCTTAAATTCAATGTTAACTTTAATGTTGAACAAATATGGATGTTATTTCATAAAATCTTCACCCTCCCAAGTTGTATTCTCACTACTCAGGTTCATCCACTCGGTCAAATATTCCTTAATATCTCTAGTTCTCAACCTCTAATTATATGTTTATACAATCTTCCTTGGTTCCAAAATGACTTGTCCTTCTTCATCTAGCTATGGTAGATATATCTAGGCTAAAACTTTATATCGAATGACCTTCTTCATGTAGGAAATATGAAATGTTGGGTGTATGAGAGATGAATTAGGTAACTCTAGATTGTAAGCCACAATTATAATTTTTTTAGAACTTAATAAGAGCCATAATACTTAGGATCAAGTCCATTTTCCTTTTATTGTTGATTAAAGGACATCTAATTATAAGGATGAAAACACACAAAGACCTAGTCACCCACATCAAAATGTTGATCACTACAATGTTGATCTACTTGATTCTTCATCCTATTTGTGACAATGCCAATTTTTTTCTCAAACTACCCAAAACCTCTTGTTGATGTTGAATGTGTTCCTCCTCATACCGAACCTTAGCTTGCACCCTTAAGGAAGAAGTTATGGAAGGTGGATGGTGACCATACAATGATATAAATGGGGACATTTTAGAAGAGTTATGGAAAGATGTGTTATACCACCATTTTAGAAGTGGTAACCATTTAACCCAACCTTCTTGCTTATCTGATACAATATAATAAATATACCCCTCTAAATATTTGTTGACCAATTTTTTTTGTCCATCAAATTGTGGGTGGTAAGATGAGTAATGAGATAGTTGATTACCCAAATGTACAAATAGTTTAGTCTAAAAATTACTACTAAAAATAGGATCATGATCACTTATAATATAATTTAGGGTTCCGTGTAATTTTAGAACTACCTCCATAAAACTAGATGCTACTATACTTATTGTAAATGGCTATAAGTGGACACAAAAATGGTCATATTTTTTAATCCTATCCATAATTATGAAGATAACATTCTTACCTTGAGAATAAGGTAACCTCATGATGAAATCCATATAAACCTCCTCCCACCTTTGACTACGAATTTATAAAGGTGGTAACATACCTAGGGTCTTAAATCTCTCACCTTTGTTCTATTTCCATATAAACAATTATACCATAAAATTTTGTACATATCCCTTGAGTCCCTCACAAAATACTTCTCACTTGATTTTTTGGTAAGTTTGAAAGAACCCAGGGTGTCCCCCAATTGGAGATGTATGCAACTCTACAAGAATCTTATGCTTCAACTTTGAATATTTGCATAAGTATAACCGATCCTTATACCATAAGGGTTTATCTTTCCATTAAAATTTTTCATAGGATATATATAACTTTGCTATACATAAAGTAATTTTTATATGGATGTATCCCATTTAGATACTACATATGCTAATACATTATCTTTACCCTTTTTTTATATGATTTAAAAATAATAGCCCAACATTTTTTAAACCACTTTTTTATTCCTCAAATGATAATATTTTCTCCAAAAAGTATTTGGGATTATCATTATCTATTTTCATTTTAAAATTTCTACTGATTAGATAGGGCCTCCATTGTTTCAATGCATGAAGAATAACCATCATTTCTTTCTCATAGATATGTTTTTGGAGATTACTACCCTTGAATTGATGACTCTCAAATGGAAATGATATTCCTTCTTGCATTAGTAATACTCCAAACCTTGATTCAAAAGCATCACATTCAATAATGATGACCTTTGAGAAGTTTGAAGTAGACAAAACTATGGTGGTACACCTAACTACTTTCAGTTGCTCAAATGTTTTATTGGATGCATCCTTATTTAGTAATGTAGTGAGTGGAGATGCTATGCTACCATAACCTTTCACAAATCCCTGGTAGTAACCTATTATTCCAAAGTACCCTCAGAGGGTTTTTAGTATTTTGGTCATTGGCCAATCCACCATAGCTTTTATCTTATGAGGATCAACTTTAACACCTTCGTGGGATACAATGTAACCCAAGTACTCTACCTCATGTACTCGAAAAGCACATTTGGATGGATTCACATAAATTTGATGTTGTTCCATAATTATCAACACCTATTTCACATGTCTCAAGTGTTCTTCTCATATCTTGTTTTAAATCAATATGTCGTCAATTAAAACTAGCACAAAATTCTTTAAAAAAGGCCTAAAAATAGTTTTCATCAAGCTCTAAAATGTATATAGTGAATTTATAAGACCAAAGGGTATTACCAATAAATCATAGTGGCCCTCATGAGTTCTAAAATCAATTTTATAAAAATATTCATCCCTAATTTTAATTTTATGTTACCCTAAATGTAGATCCAATTTAATGAAATAAATAACACCATGAAAATAATCAAGTAAATAATCAATTAATAGAATAGGAAACTTATATTTGATGGTGTACTTGTTAAGTTCCCTATAGTCTAAGCACATCCATCATGTGTCATCCTTCTTACACACCATGACCACTAGCAATGAATATACACTATAGATTTGCTTGATGATCCGTACCTCTAACATGGACCACGTTTTTGATTTCACTCTTTTATGAATATGGATGTCTACATATTATGATATTTGGTGGTTGACTCCCTAAAATTAATTTTATGGCATGATCATGTTCTCTTTTTAGTGGTAGTCCTTTTGTAATCACCTTAAAAATAAATGGGTGGTCATCTATAATCATATGGATATCATGATGTGGAGATGACATTATGGGTTGAAATTCTATGGAACATAATCATAATATAAATCCTTCTACCCCCTTTTTAGCATTTTTGTCATCTGATTTGAATAAACCAATTATGGATATTTTCCCTGCAACCCTTATAGTTCAATTTTTATACCTTCATAATGAAAGTGAATGAATAATTCTTGAATGTTCATCTACATTGTAACTAGGGTTTTGAGAAATTAGACTCTAATAATAATGTCTACATCACCTATGGGAATAGGAAACATAGGATAATATAGATAGTACCCACCCATAACAAGCTTAATACTATGGTATTTCCCTGAATAATTGACTATGGCACCATCTATAATCATGACATGAAATTTTGGTACTGGGTAAATGAAATAATTCAATAAAATGGCCAACTTATGGTTGATGAAATTATGTGTGATCCTTAGCTCAATCAACACTATCACCTTTTGTATTTTGAGGAAACCCATGACCTTAAATGTTTGATGAGTGTTAATACCCAAAAGTGTATGACAAGAGATTACAAGTTTCGTATCTTTATTTACCTCTAGTATTTATTTATCATGATCATTGGAGGAATCATCCTCTAAATCATATTCATTAGATCCCTTAATGTAGAATAAATTCTTCTCAGCACATCTATGTCCTTTATTCCACTTGGTATTATAGCTGAAACATAATCCTTTTGAATGTTTCTCTTCAATTTGTTGAGGGGTGAATTAATAGGTAGAAGAAATGATGGTGTCATATGCTATGATATCTAAAGCAAGTAAATGGTTGTCTCTTTTTGGATATTATTTTTTCCTTAGTACTACATGCCATGATAATGAAATAATAAACCTTAAGTGGATTAAACATGTATACCTCATGTTGAATGTGGTCCTTGAGGCCTTCCAAAAAGAGGACATTCAGGTTCTCATTATAAATTGTCTCCATACCTAAAGATAGGTTATGAAAATTATTAGTATAATCCTTGACTAAACAAATTTGTCATAATTTTTCCATTTAGCTAAATTAATTTTATGTCACACTATTGCTATAGTGTAATTGTATCTTCTCTGTAAAAACTAACCAGGTGATACTGATAGTCATCTTTTTATTTTGAGCACACAACCATCAATACTTAATGAATTATTCAAGTTATAGATACAAAGATTGCATGTTAAAATTTTTTCCACATGGGATATGATGCAGATCAAAACAATTATTCATTTGGTTGATCTAATTAAGTGAATTTTTTTGATCAATTTTATGCATATCTACCTTTAGTAATAGGTTCTATTGTGGCAAGGTACTTGGATTTGGATTAAGCTGGTTGGGAGATCCACCTTGGTTTGGTTGTGTAATATTAATAGTTTTTTGATTTGACTGATTTTTTTTTAAATCCATCAAGATATTTTCCAAACTAGATTGTATGGACTTCATATCAGATTGTATGTCTTATATCTCTCTTTGAATGTCTTACACATTGTAGTCAAGTTAGCTCACTTTGTGATCTATCCAAGATAACATTGGTATAAAGGACCCAGTAACTCCCCATTTTTAATCCATATCTTCGGTGTGAGGAGATTTACCTAGGATTTCAACACCCTTTCCTTAGACCCTAGTTTATGATGCTATCGTAAAAGGGTTTGACAATGTCAACCCTGATTAGCACTGTTTACCTAATTTTGACCAAAAGATTGTGTAATTATATCTACCTAACATAATAAACCATAAATAAAATAATGTAGACATAATTTTCTAATATTTTAAAAAATGTAAAAAACTTTGAAAAATTCCTTGAATCACACACTATAGAGTGAATTTATGAAAAACACTAAAATTGTGATAACTTTTACAAAACCTATCCAATTGAGCTAAAATTTTAATGGAAGATTCCTTGAATGATTCTTAACCTACATTAAAATTGTAGATAAATTAATATCATTTTTCAAGATATATCTAAATTAAAATATCTAGGGTTTTTTACCTAATTATGGCCCAAATCGACACTTTGATACCACTTGTAATGATATGAATTCACCAAATAAGTAGAATAACATAAATATTTAAAAATTATATGGAAATATATCATAAAATATGAATAAGAGATAAGCCACTTTGAGGGGGAAAATTCCCAAAAGATTGCAATAAGAAATGAATAATCAAATATGATGATAAACAACTGCCCATAACCTCCTATATATAGTCTACCTAGGCCATGATTAATCCATAGAGTGACATAATAACCTAATGAAATAACATATAAATGTGATAAAACATTAAATATGGATAAGTAAGACACAATTATGCCATTAATTTCTCTATAAGTTATGGGAATATCACTATAACTTTCAATCCTAGTGTGCAACCTTAAACATGCAACTTTTGTGTGGAATACAACTAAGTGATGGAATAATACTTAGGTCTGGCCACATAGGTCTCCTAAACTTCAAAAAATGAAGAGATAAGTGGGTGAGGAATATTTCTAAATCATGAATATCATTCTCAAAATTACCAATCCCCTTGTACGCTATTATTTAAGTACTTCCTTGCAATAAAATGTTAGTGTTTAGTGTTGCATCATTGAATTCCACTTATGTGCTCCCATGTTTTGTAGGATATGATCTAAACTATGAACCACTTCCTTTGTTAATAAGTACAAGTTCTAGATACCATGTGAAAAAAGATTCAAAGGCAAGGAGGGATTTAAAAACATTTATAAATTTCTTCAACTTTTGCAAGAACCACATGTCAACATTCAATAGCCCTGGGTCTATTCATTAAGCTTTCATGCCTTAGCATTTTATTAAAATTTTCCTAGAGTAATTTGAAAACATTATATGTCCTCAAGCCTATTTTAAAGGCCTTTGTGAGATATATTTTCTTCAAAGTTTCTAGGGGTAATATGATGCCATCAATGTTCTAAAGTAAGTGGGTTAGAGGGATGACACCTTACAGATAAATCCTAGTGACCTAAATCCCAAGGATGGTCTACGTAGATGGGAAAATATTGTATAGAAGTGGGTTAATAGGATGATTCCACATGTAAAAATATTAAAAACCTATCATCCTAGAGCTATCTAACAAGTATAGATCAATAAATCCCTTGTGTGAGTGATAACAGGACACCTAGTAACTTATTACGATCCCATATTTAGAAGGTAGAGTAAAAAATTCAAATGCTCAAGTGAATAAATAAATCCCACATGGTTTCCAAGTATTAAATTAATTTTCCACGTCAATAGATACAATAGGTTAGAAAATGAGTGACAAAAGGATATGTGGATGGATCCCACCATAAAAGGGTTTGTTGGCATCTATTATGGCACTATACAAGGTTGGTTTGATGTCCTATTTGGCTGTCAAAACTATCAAAAAGTAATAAATGGATGTTTTAACTATATTTATTCACTGAATTAATCTTAGAGTAGCCCAACCTTTAGAATTATGGTATAGCTATAATTCAAATAGAAGAGTGGGTGGAAAACACGATGATTTATCCCTAGTAATCATAGTATGGAATGCACATTGAGATCAATTAAAGCATAAAAACTAAGATAAGTTATAATCATGAGATAGGCTTAACATGTAGTTAGGTTGGCATAGCTTGGCATTCCTAAGAATACTGTCCCACTCCTTGAAGCTACCTCTCCCAGTCATGATTCAAAATTTTAACCACCATGTTAGTGGGAAAGACTAGTCAATATATTGATCTCTCCATTTTTGCCTATTTAAAAAGACAATTTATAATTCAGAGGGAGGACTATTTATAGCACATAAATTCTCTAAAATGGATCTATCTTTGACCCTTCTACCCTTCACTTATGCCTTTGAATCAATGAAGAACTATTTTTTCCCTCTTAATGACTTACATTTTGTGTGTATTCTATGATTTGTTGATTCTATAATTGTTTCAAAGTGTTTCCCCCCTTTTATTGTTCCCAATTTCACCTCAAATTGATGCAAGTGAAATCTCTTTTGTAGGTCATAGTCTGTTTATCATTATGTTTCTCCAATGTCAGTTGTGTGATGAATAATTTTCCTTCTATTTTTTTTATATTATTGTACCTATATGTGAAATTTTTATTCTAGGAGGTTCATGATTGAGTATTTTATACTATAGTTCACAAGGTTTCTATTGTGTAAACTTAAGTAGATAGAGTGTGTCATTATGTTTTGGTGTATCACTTCTTTTACTTTTAGTCTCTTTATTTTGTGTTCTCTTTACCCCTTTTCCTACAAGAGAATTAGTTTACTATTAGTATAGGTGATCCATGAGGGGAATCCATCCCTCTTTATATGTTCAATCTAAAAATAGGTGACCCACAAACTTGGAGTGTTCCCATTATACCATCTAAATGAGGAAGTCCTAAAAAACCTTCCTTAATGGTGCAATTTAGATTGATAACAAGTCCAAACATGGAAAATTTATACTCGAAACCATTGTGCCCATAAAATTATTATTTTTCCCTTTGAGAAAATACCTTTGAAAAATTTACATCAATACCTTTGAGTGATATTTTCCAAAGCGACATTTACCTTAGCATAAGCCAAACATCTTACCCCAAACTATCTGCTTAGTGATGTTCCAAGCAAAATCCCAAACCAAGTCAAATATTAGTTTTGGAAATTAAATAACTTTTTAAGATGAATATTATAAATATATACATGCCTAAGTACATATGTATTATGGCTATTTCCAACCACTCATTTTATGTCGAGGTAATTTACAATCCCTATGGGTACGATCACTACATAGAGGATAAGGAAAATTGGCAATCCTTTACTCATACACCATCAAGTGTTGAAATTTAACAACATAACCCATACCTGCCAATCATATACCTTAATTTTGGAAAAGGACAAAATAAATCATACATTTTACATGTACCATTTGATCGAAAGAAAAGACCTAATCTGATGTACCTTATCAATCCACCACCTAGTGATGAATATCAACAAGATCACTTCCATAAAAAATTATTTGATAAAAAGGGACAACATATTTTTAGATTATTTGAGATGAGTGAAAAGTTACCTATTATATTCCCCATAGAATTTTTCCTCAATTTGGTTAGAACAACTAAATAAACACCTCTTACATTAATAGATAACCAATTTTCCTCTAGCAAAAAATACCTAGTACTGTCAAATAATGGAAAGAGGGAATTAGTTAAACCTCCCAAATAAATATAACTTATTGATTTATAAATATAAAAAAATAATAATGTTATATATACCTTATATAAATTTGTTACCACATTAAAGTTTCTAAATCCCACATTATTAGAGTGCAAACATCCAATAGAATAACCACTGAATTTGTCTATTCATCCCATATATAATCCAAACCCATTTACCACCAAAACATTAGTTATGGATATGTTTAACACACCCATTGTTGAAACTAATCTTCTACCTAAACCTAATTCAAACATTATTCCATCTTCCTCATGACCTCATCCTTCTAAAATTCCAAATACCTTCAAACAAAAAGTTGTAAATCTACCTGAGCTATAAAAACATGTTGCAAGTACCCCACTTATATAAGTGGAAACCATTCCTCCACTTTAAAAAGTGGAAAATAAACTCGTACCTCAATAGGTAGAGACTAATATTTCATTACAAGTGTCAATCAGTCCCAAATCAATGTTGTTTAACCAACAATGTGTTCATATTATTCAACCATTTGAAATTTATATTTATCAAGGATCCTCTTCAAGTAAACATCATGCGTCATTTAAATAAAAATTAGTTCACGATATGTGACAAATGCTTATGAATCAACAACTGGTTCAGATCTAATCACAATAAATTATGTTGAATGACCAACAAAACATTCCTCCATTTAGGCCTTAATTTTGTCCAAATCAATGCCACACTTTAAAAAAAGTGCCATGCCAAAATAAGTCCCTTATCATGAATACAAATCTACTCAAAGAGTGAATATTCTTGGTAGAACTAACTATGTACACATTCATAAACATTATGCACCACCTATATATCTAGGTCAAGGTATTGTACCTTAGAATACCCAACAAAACTTTTCCCACTTCACCTCACTTTGATGCTACCTTTCATGATTTTCAAGAGGTCAAATATGTAGTTCTAGCCATTTAGGTAAGAAATTAGAGTAATAATTTTAAACTAGATGAAATATTATCCTATCCTTTTGATATGATTTATCTTCAAATACCTTTTCTACATCATTTTAAGATGCCCATGTTTTAAAAATACAAAGGGAAATGTGATCCCAAGGAACATCTAAAATAATTTTTTGTTTCCTATTAAGAAGTTTCTCATAGCCATATATACCTACTTCACTTGTTTAAAAATACTTTTACTAGGCACACCTTAGAGTGTTTCCTTGGCCTACCAAATAACTCTTTTGATAACATTGATGACTTATCTGAGATATTCTACATCACTTATATTTAAATGTAGAATATGAGATGACTATGGTTGACCTATGTTAGACTAAACATTGAGGAGGATAAATATTTTTTAATAATTTAATATGGTGGCACTCATTAGTTATCTTAATTCCACATTACCTCTTTGACAAATCCATAATATTTATTATTAATCTATAGTTTAATGTAACATAAACTCATGTTTATTTGTACCAATACATTTGAATAAGTTATTACTAAGGGAATATAAATTGAACAAGACCTCATTGACAAAGTGATAGTCAATATTTACTGTCAAAACTAGGGACAAAATAAGGCTCAAGCACACACACCTGTGCAAGCACAAATAGGTACATCAGAAAATACTAAACCATTCAACATAAATGAAATTTTCTTAGGATATGGCATAGCTAAATCATGTTATGTGAAAATATTTCAACCCTCACCTATTCAAATAAACCCACATACTCAACATCTTTATTTTCAAATCCCACCTCCAAGAAAAGGTCATTACCAAAACATATTTTTCAATAATCTTGGTGAAACTATTGAGATGGTTTTAATAAAGATAATTAATTCCAACATGATCATTTGTCTAGTACCAAAAAAAATTGTAGAAAACTAGCCAAATCCTATTTAGTATAATGATAATGAGTTTTGTTATTATCATCGGGTTAAAGGCCATTCTAGTCACGTATGTGTACAACTTTGCCATCTTATTCAATATTTGACTGAAAGTGCTAAGATAGTTATGGATAATGTGGACACAACATGTCATAAATATTTTGGTATCTATAATAAACCTTCTCCCAAATATAATTCCAATAATAATTACAATAAGAATAGACATATTCACAATAAACATTAGAGATAGAACTAAAAATAACAAAATAAGAATCAAATTTGAGATACTCATTCTAATAAAATTCATGATAAAAGTGTCCCTTATGACCATAATGTTGTAGGTTGTATAACTATTGGACATATTTTTACCATTAAGATCAATCCCAATCTAATTTATAACAATACTCAAGGACCTTCATCTTCTATTCTAGTACCTCTATCTCCATTTATTGATAATCCTTATTTTGGATCATAATGTCCCAAATGCCACTCAATAGCTAAGAGTTACCATTTGAAGACTTCATACAACTTATTCTAATTTTAGTAACCCTTTACTCACTCAAGATTGTGCAATCACAATTCAATTCTCGAAGGTTTCCATTCAAGTTTATATACCTTCTTCCTCCAAAAATCTCATTCAAGGTCCTCAACCTCTAAATACGAATCCCATTTATCCTATTAATGATAAGCCATATGATTTATGTCTACAAAAACATATTGAATGAGATTTGAAGTTAGTTTAAGGCTCAAAGTTATATTATTCTTGATAAATTCCAAACAAATAGGAGTCATCTACCCCCATTCCAATAAATTACCTTTGATCAAATGGAATTTTAATTCCTTGTACATACTATCATTTGAAATGTGTACCTATTGATGTTCTACAGTGCTTAAAATTTTATGGTAGGGCATAAAGTGAAAATGTCTAGCACAAGGAACCAAAGTGTCCGACATCAGGCACAAAATTATTATCACTCACCTATGTGAATAGAGAATAAATTGTCTCAATACAATGATGGGAATGTCCCCAAGGTGTAGAACCCTTACGCTTCTTGGAATGAGCCTTTAGAGTAAGATGGATTCCCTCTATTCTAAGTTCACATGGTTTAAGATCAACACAAAGACCTAAAGAGTATAAAGGTAAATCTAACACTAATCTAAACCTATTATTTTGGGGGAAAATTTAGGGAGGAGGTAAGAATTTATTGAAAATTAAAATTTGATGCACCAAGAATAGAGTGAGTGTTCTTGCTACCATGGACACACTATGAATCTCAGAGGACAAGGTAATATCACACAAACACTAATACAGACACTTAAAATGCATAAGTGTTTCATATAGAGTCATGGGAATTCAAAAATAAACTAAGGGTATGATAAATGACCCATATACAATGTCTACACATACCTAAATATGAATAGGATATGACCTCAATATGAGTTCCAAGTTCTACATAGAGTTACTAGGGATGGGCAATAATGAGAGGGGTGTAAATTACCCCTAGAAAAAGGTTGTAAACATAAATAACACAAAAAGTGTGAGAATAATAGAGGGAGGTGAACCCAATTCTCATTAAAATTCAAGGTCCAACCAATAAAAGTACTCTTGAAGGACAAATTTTGGTAGCGTGAGGATTCTTGAAGATCTTGAACCTTTTATGATAAAGAAATAGGATTTTAAAAGGGATTAAAACTTTTATAATTAATTCACCCCTTGAGGTGGAAGATATAATATTTTATTTATTTTTTAATTCCACATACATGTTTCTTAAATTCTACTCATGATCCAAATCTGGGAGTTGGTGGCAAGATTATTATGGATCCATGTGTTTGTCTAAGAGTGAAAGATATTTGGAATAATGAGGGTTGACGTGTGATCATTTTAAAATGTCTTAAATCCATTTATGTATTCAATTATCCTTAAAAATCCTCAAACACCACTAAAATACTTTTTAACTATGTCTTTATACTTCACTACCACTTTTTAATCACTGTGTGGGTCTCTTTTGAACTACCATGTCATTGTTTCACATATGATGGGAAACATTACCTTGATTCTTTTAAGAATATATGTGTACTGAGGGATGTGTATTTATACTATGTAGTGAGCTATAATTTGGTGAAGGGCATAGATGTATAAGCCCTCTACATGGGTTACATGAATTTTAATCCTTTTATACCAAGTCCCCTTTACTTAGTCTTCTCAAGTCTTTAATTCATACCTGGGGCCCATATCAGTAGGTGAAGTAGAATGTGTGAAAAATAGATCATAGCCTACAATTTATGTGAGTACATAAGTGGAATGGAATTTTTTCTTTCACAACTCTACCTATACTATCTGAAGACTAAGATTTTTATGACTTTGAACCTGCATGTCATTTAGTTTGTACGATGGAGGATCCTTGTATGCGTTTCAGATTAGAAACTCCCTATGATCATGAATTTAAAATTGGTTTATTTTTATATCTATGAATACTTTTATAATCCTTGACATGGATAAGAAGAATTTTTGCATGACTTAATTTAAGAAACCAAATACATTGTAGGTGTAGAAACTTTCATAGAAACCTTGAGAGTTATGCACAAGATAGGGGTGACTTAGAAAGTCAACACTTTTGGTGACCTATATGGGCCACTTACCTATTAGGAGGGAATCTATTAATCTTTTAGGTAATGTATTAGGCATTAGGTCATTAAATATTTTAGGAAATTTATCCTTGAATGCACTGGCTTTGTACTTCTTAATTTTGTATAAATTGATATACTCCTATTAAAATAAAAGAATTGTGCCAAAGGCACTTAGAGTGAAATATATAAGCTAAGTAGAACACTGCACACTATATTTTATAATAAATAAAATCTAACTTATAAAGGTTCACAAAGCACTTAGGAAAATTAAAAACATGTAATCTATTTATTTACAAACTATACAAGGATCAGTGAAGATAGTTTTTGAGATGGATCCCATTAATTTGGATGGGTAGTTATTGTCCAATTAGTTTAGTGAGTTAAGAAAGAGGAAAAAAATAAAAATCATTGGGTACATGAACCAATGCATGAACTTGGTGACACCCTATGTGTGTGAGTACATAGTGATCAAATCATTCAATATCTTAGACTAAGATGATAGATTTATTAGTCCTTATATGTGGGTGGCTCAATAACTCAGTCCAATTTTTACTCCATCATTTCCCACCCTTGGTTGGTTGATCATGACCTATGAATACCTTGGATTGGATTGAAAGTGTGTCAAACCCTCTCATGTGGGTAGCTCATAACTCAATTAGGTTATGAGTTAGTTATTTCCCACTCATGTGTAGTAGATGCATTTAAATTTGAACTATGCAATGTGATGGAAATATATAACTAGGTATATCTAACTATGAATGGTGGCTCCACTACCACTTGGGTACATTAGAAATATCTTTTCCACTTTATAATATGAACCAACATATATGGAGTAAGACATGAAATTGGTGACAACATGGAATATGATGTTAAGTATATGCAACATAGAGAATGACATGGATTTTTTCATTGCATATGGTCAACCTATGTGTAACTAAGCATATGGAAACTATGTTCCACACACATACACCTAATATGAGAAACTAATAGGAATCTAAGTTGAATTAGTGTGAATATGAGCTAAATTTGAGCATAATTTTAAAACCTATAGTTGTGTATGTGTGAACCTATACTATACTTGGTGTATTGTTCTAGCTAAATCTAAACTAACTTGAAATCGGTGCTACTAAATAGTAGTTCTATGTATTAGAGAGTAGAATCATGTGGTTATAGTGTCCCAAAGTAGGTGATAATGTCTATTTGGTCTGAAATCTAATTCACTGAACTACTTTCTAAGTTCATATTTTTTCTTATGTCTTACTTGTGTCTAATTTCTTAAAGCTGAGCCTGTGTGTTAAAAATGTTTTGTGAACACAATTTAGGAGCCTAATATCTATGAAAAAACCCTTTGAATTTCCACTCTTTTGAGGGTATTTTTTTACCTTTGAAATAACTATCATCAAAATAAATAGCTCTAAAAATTGTGTTATCCAGATCATATAATAGCTGTGTGATAATCCAATATCATGTGCAAACACAACATTAGAATTGAAGATAATATAAGCATAAGTATGTAATATAATATTTATGTTATGTTTATAATCAAAAAATGGTTTCAATATAAATTTAATCAATGTGTTTAATAGTAAATTTGATTATCTACCTAAGGGGATGGGGCATGATGTACATCACAACACCCAAGTAGGAAGGGTAGATGTATGAGGTCCCTCAGGTCATTAAAACATAGTGTGTGTAGCAATCATATAAAAGTTTCATGGACATGAAACATAATAAATCATACATTCAAAACACATGAGGCACAAAAAAATAGGCAAATGGGCCATAATACAAGGGACATGGGCATAAGTCACTAAATCTAAAAAAAGAAGGCATACAAGGACATGTTAAAAAGTCAACATATGAGGACAACAATAAAGTTGTATTAGAGTCACATATAAATACATGTTAAAATATCCACATACATAATCAAGAAAGCATACACAATGGACATGGTCACATGCCCAAGGCATACATGAATAGAAGAGGCATAGATCTAAAGAATAGTGGCATATTAAAATGTCCTCAAATAAAAGAAGCATTGAAAATAAAATCAAGTCTAAACTAGGAAATATATAAATGAAATAATACATAACTATGTAGTAAAATTATGTGTAATATATAGGATGTAGATATGTTGAGTGTAATGTAGTGACAGTTGGAAAAAAAACATGAGTATAAGTAACAATGATCAATATCAATATAAGTCAATGCATAAAATGAAATATAATGAAGGTAAGGATATAACATGTGTATGATATGCCTCCAAACGGATGTATGTATCAAATGGATAAACTTAGATCAGTGTATATGGCGCTAATGGGTATATGATTAGTCTGGATTAGTGTGGTAGACCTCAGTCCTATAGGAAATCTATAGGCACTCGATAAGAACAAGTGAAGCATATATGTATTATAAAACTAAATATAATAAGATATATAACATATGTAATGTTTGAAAAGTATAAGACATGTAAACATAACAATGCATACAATATGTAAATTTTGTTTTTTCTACATAATATTTGAATGTTTTTGTGTTTTTGCATATTTTATTGGTTTTTATTTTCTAGATATAGGTTATGTATAATAAATATGAAAATGAAATATGTACAATGATCAAGAGAGATAGAAAGTATGTACACGAGGGTAGGAACCATAATAACTAATGAGTCTCATAGGATACTCACTACCAATGTGACCTGTGTCAAATAAGGGAACTATGATCACGTGAGAAATGCAAAATGGAAACCATGATCCCATAACCTATTGTACATAGTGATCTGTATATGTATCTACCTATGTATTGGTGCTTAGAATCTATGTCACTGACTATTTTAGCCTATGAACTATGCTCTAAATCTATGGAATTGGTTGAACTAGCCTATGAACTATGGTAGGCACTATCTGAACTCAAATGGCATGGTGAGCAAGTGACCATACTTTTAATGATTTGTAGGTGTATAAATATACTTTAAAACCAATACTTCTCCTTATTTAATATGATTAAAAGTATTTATAAACTCTTTAGAGAATATATTAGTTGCTCATTATGCTAAAACTATGCTCTATTGTGAATCATGTCTTGAAAATATATTAATTGTTTACTGGATTATATTCTAATTTTTTTAATCTATTACAAGAATATTGATTAGTGTTAAAACTAATAATGTACTCTAATATCTATAGTTTTTTTTCCAAATATCTTGACTAGTGTATGCATTAGAGATGTGCTCTGATATCTATAGTTATTTCTAAATATCTTAATTGGTGTTTGAACTAGACCTATACTATAATATCTATAGTTATTTTTAAATATCATGTTTGGTGTGCAAATTGAATTTATGCTCTGATATTTCTATTTATATCAAAATATCTTGATTGGTTTGAGAACTAAAGTTGTGATCTAATCTCTATATCTATTTCCAAATATCTTGATTGGTGTTTAAACTGATGTTTTTCTCTAATCTCTATAAACTGACTGCCACCTATATTGAATCTATCATGCATGATATCACTCATAAATAGGTGTCTTATAAAACACATGGCTCACAAAATGAGTAACCAATGGGTCCTCAAAGGGAACATCTTAGGATAAATCTATCATAAAGGAGTGTGATCTAGGAGACTGTGGAGATTGAGATCTTGGTTCCCCTATATGAATTAGTTAATGCCTTGATTGACATATTGTTTAATGTAGTCTCAGAGTGCATAACTATGATCGTATGAATGCCTATTTATCCTATGAAAATTACAATATGGTTTATTTTGTATCTTGTGTAGATAGTATGCTCAATGGTGATAAGTATAAATAAGGGTGATCATCCCTCTATTTAGTAATGTGAATAATATTTCATGAGGCCTATCTATGTCTAAAAACTATATGGTCCCACTATTGGTTTCTTGTGATAAACTCACTATAGGAGGTGGTATGTAAAGTGGCTCTTTTACCTTGTTGAGTATTTGTATTGGTTTTTTTTATTCCACTAGTTTCTTAGTCAAGAGTGGTGTAGGTTTTTGTACCATGCTAGATGACTTTGGGTATGAGAAACCTACATCCAAGTATATCTCTAAATGTGTAGCAACTAGTCCCAATTATATCTCTAATGTTATAATTGTGTTACATATATACCATAATTATTTTTATGTAATATATAATAATTTATCCTTAAGAGGAGAAAAGAGACCTATGACAAAGATGTGTTGTACCTATAAATCTAATGGTTGTTAAATCAAATGTTGTAAAAATGATTTGAATATTACAATATATTTAGTTATTGGTCTTATATCACCCTGGTGTAATTATGGTAACCTCTCAAGTTTGATTTGAGGTCCCTTATTTTGTATGTAGTGCCTAAGAAAGACTGCTTCTAAATCCTCTTATGTATGTAGTGACCCAATAGGGATTGTATTCTACAAAAAAATTAGTGTTTCCCTAGCTAGGGACCTTTAAAATAGTTGTAGTAGAGTCAAATTATTAATGACATGTGCCATGTAATTTTTATAATCTTGAATGTGTAAGTATGGGCCTCCATGTCCATCAAATCTTGGTAATATTGGTATCTAAAATTTGAGTGTCAACCTTGTAGTGATGATTCTATGTGGAATAGGGTTTCCATGGATGACATTGACATCATTATAAGATTGGTATGCTTTACTCTCCAATGTAATATGGTGTAGTTGTTGTTGTAAATCACCCACATCATGCATCAATAAAATTACCAATTGTGAAGGTACATTATCATCATTGAGGGGTTCTAATGGTTAGAATTTTTAATTTATCTTAGCCATTGGTATATTACATTGGGAAACATTTTTAGGGAGGTTTAGTTTTCTCTCCATAACCTTTGAAGGTGTGATAATTGGTACCTAGTTAGAGGGAAATGAGTTATCACCCTCATATAGGTTAGGTAGAGAAATAGGTTATATTGTAGTAAGTGGGGTTGAGGGAGATTCATTGGTAGATATTATTTTGTTAATTTACAAAGAATTATCTCAATATAGTTGATTAGAAGGTACATTATTATCATGTGAAAATAAGTTTTGTAAACTATGAACATAATAATAAACATGTGTGGGTTTTTAACATGTGACGTAAAATTTGATTGAACAAGAGAAGTAGGTGAAGTTGTAGGAGAACTAGAAGGTGTAGACTAATTTTTTTCACCATAATCATAATAATCATCCTTATCCCAAGGTTCATAGAAATTATAGTTTAATTCACTTATAGAAATAAACATAAAATAATTATCATTCACATGTTCAATAAGAGATAAGGTTAAAGAAGATTTTAACATTTCTCTACTATGAAATGTGTCATCAAGTGTAGGTGAAATTCAATGCATATATTCACTATCTATGAGTGGAATGAATGTATGATAATTATTTCCAACATTGGAGTCAAGGGTAGAAGATGTAATAATCATATTTTCATTTGGAACATTATGACATTTAAGAGAAGAGTTAGAGATATTTTAATTGCCTACATTTTGCATAGGATTATTATGTTGATATTTGGATATGAAAGAAGGTAAATCAAATTTAGTCTTTATGTCAGTAAAAGGTGAAAAATCATTTGTACATGTTTTTCAAATTGAATTGAGAAGGGTAAATAATTAACATTTTGATTTTATATGGTAGAAGCATCATGTATAATGTTATTTGAACTATGTAATGATTAATTGATTTTATTTTTATTGTATTTATTTAATTTGAATATGAATGTAGCAAAAGTGATTGAAAATATATGATCATATTGAAACAAAGAACAACCAACCAGGGTTTCTTGTTGCATTATATTGTTTATTTGATTTTGAGGAGTGGGAGAAGATAGAGGAGAAATAAAATAAGATGCATCCAATTTATCCTCATGTTCATTTTAATTATCATGCTCATAGTAATATTGATATCCATCATTACAAAAATATTAATCATCATAATTATAAATGAAGTTGTTCTCATTATCATGTGCTAGTGTGCAATCTTAAAAATTTGTTCATTCATTTGTATAACTATGTGAAAAATTTAGAGACTAATTAACTAGGTGAGGAGAAAGAGGCTTCTTGGATGTCATTTTGAACTTGACATAGAAGATATTGTAATCAATGAATAACATGAACACAATAGGAAAAAATTAATCTAACATACTTATATGTGAAAATATGGGAAATATTCAACCAAATATATAGAAAAAAATTATAATTTTATTTCAAACCTAAGGGCTAATTTTTGAGTGTTTGAGGACCTAATATACATACATAGGATTTGGACGGTTTAAGATAAAATATTGAAATATTTTATCAATGAAATCCTAATAGAGGATTCTAACATTCCTAGAATTAGATTTTTGTAGCTCTGCATTTATGAGCCTTTAGGCACCTTTACAACATGGCTAATCACCATAGATCTATGTAGGATATTGATTTTATTCACATTTATTACTGATTTTTATCAATGATTCACCTTCTAGGTGGTAGGGGTATCCTATTTTATATGATTTTTGTATCCTTCTCTACATCCATTTATGTAAATAAATTTGAAGTGAGTGAGTGCAACTATGGCCCTAAACCAAGTGAGGAAATTCATCCCAAAAACATTCTATGAGGTAATGGTAATGATTTTGACTCTCCATTACCTAATTTTATTCTAGATATGCCTAAATTTGACAAATCCTATAGATTATTTCAAAATTTTAATTTGATTTCTTACTTTGTTGGCTGATTTCCCCCTTAGATACTTCTAAAGTAAAGGGTTCACAACCATTGGCAAGGATATGGTGTGAAACTGGAAGGAGAGTAAAACCTTACCAAGGTATTTTTTTGTTGCACTTTTCAAACCTAGGGCACTAAAAATACATTATTATACATGATCCTTGGTTTATTCATCAAATTCTAGTTGTTTTTATTAAACTCAAGATTTTAAAGTTTTAGAGCAAGTAAAGACAAAAATCCCTATTTGGGTTGAATTTCATGGCTTGCCTCTCCCCTTATGGGGTTTTATTGACCAAATCGTAAAACATATAGGGCACTTCATATTCCATGACCAAACTAATTTCTTTTAGACTCATCCCTAAAAGACGGTTGTGTTGAATTGGATTTATCCTAAGATTTGAAAGATTTTATTGATATACACATTGGCATTGACTATTTTTATCAATGTCATTTGTATATCAATCTCTCTAATACTTGATTTTACTGCCAATCCTTAGAAAAAAATATTTGACAAAGTCCTATTATGGTTCATGCACCCCATGCTCCTTGGGAAAAGGGTGGGTCTAAACCTAAACTACATAATGGAAATAATGACAATTAGACTATCATCACTAACAAAAAAATAACAACTCTTCCAAAGGTAGTGGTAGGTTATAAGCTTCTTATTATAAACATGTTGGTAATAAACATGCCTTAAATTCTAATGGCAAACTTATTTTTCCTAATAAATATTTTCCTCCACTTTTGTGTACTCTACAAGTAGTGCCCTCTCTAGTTGAGATATGACCCTCAGCACCACCATCACAATACTCTCCTAGGGTGAGTGTTCTATAAGAAGAACAAAATTTGGTCACCTTGGACAAGAAAATAGTGTTTTTGTGCTCTCTCATCCCTTATTTATCTCTGAAGGAGGTTGAATATATGCACATAAGGAATAACCATTTAGAATTAATTATTTTTTTCCCACAAAACTCATGTTTAATTAGTTTGATACATTAGAAGATTTCATAGAGGAGAATGACATGCACCTTAATAATTCCCAATGATTATTTAATCTCCATTTTTTTGAGGCTTTATTAATGTACTACATAAGTATGTAGTCAGGAACAATTGTCAACTCTTTAGTAGCATGAAAATTGTTTGTTTGCAAGAGGTCAATATTTTGTCTTATTACTATAGAATGCAACACAAATAATTTGGATTGGAGACATATATCAGGATGTTGGACATGAAGCTGGGCATGGTGAGGTTGTAATTTTTTGGCTCTAGAGCTTACTCAAAATATTATTTCCCAAGGCTCAAACCCCACCCACTAGGTGGTGTGGATGATTTTTTACTTTAATGACCACACAATTAGGATGGATAACTTATATGCCTCTAATGATGTTATGGAATGGGTTCCCTTGTGAAGGTGGCTAGCCAACTCACTTATAGATGCACATTGTATCCTCTATGTTGATCTTAACATGGTGAAATCAGTTGAGGATAAATAAGGATGCCTTCTAATGTGATGGTGTGATGGTGGGTGTGAAGCCTACTTTTATATGTGAAAAAAATAAGGGTGTTTGATCTTAATCATCATTGGAGAAAAAAATTAGACACCCATAATTCACTTGGCCTAAATTTATATAGGGAGAAGATAAGATACTTTAGTGGATTGACTCAGCCTTGTTGGCTAAGAAAGATCTTTTATTTTTTGTCCATGATAGGCCAATATCAGTCATCCTCTATACTTTTTAATCATATCATCACCCTATTTTCATTAATATTAAGTGTATCACACCTCATTTTAAGCTTGGCTCCAGTCAATTTTGTCTTAATAATGCTCACCTCAAGCATGAAATAATAATGGGGCATATTATCCAAATTTGGAACTTGGCTCCTTGGCCAGAGGAAGATATTAGCTAGATTTAATGGTGGTCTGACATTATTTTTAGTACTTCCACCTTTCTATGGATATAAAACAAACAAGAAACCTCTTTTAGATGGCATCTCCACAATGATATAAACCATGAATATATCCACTTTTCACAATAAATAGAGTAGTCACCTTTCAATTCTCACATCTAAATTTATGTGGAACATTGGAGACATAAGATCCAAATTAAGGATATTTACAAGGTTAAATTATCTCAACTATGAAATCATATTCACTAGTTGAAAATATCAATATTATTCTTGACTCTTTGTGATCGATTATAAACTAGGGTAATATCAAGATTATTCCCAAGGTTAGTGATCCTAAAATTATCACCAACTACAGGACTATTATTATTCTTAGTATATCCTATAATATTATTTATAAGGATTTATCCCTCAATGTCAAGAACATTCTCCCTTTAATTATTAGGATTGATCAAACAAGTTTCATTTAGAGTAGATTTATTTAAACAGTGTCATTGTCATTTTGGAAGGTATAGAATGGAATGAGATTTCTAATAAAAAGGATTTATTTGTCAATATTTATTTTTATAAATCCTATGATAATATTGAGTGGCCTTTAATTTTTTCCATGTTGTAGTCCATTAGTTTTGGTCCCAAATTTATTCTGACTATTAACATGTTCTTTCAAGATGTTCAGGCTTGTATCACTATCAATGAAACCCAATATTCTTAGTTTTAACTTCATCATTCTATCCAAAAATGATGACCTTTATCACCTTATTTATATGTGTTAGAATAATGAGTATTTATTCAACTCCTATCTAATAACATTATCATGGGTTTGGTGAAAGGGATCTTTCTCCCTTAGTTTGATAAACAACTTTTAAATGGTCATTTCATAGATGATTCCTTTCACACTCTTTAATAGGAAGAAGAGTCCATTAAGAATGATATGGAATGTCTACATATTTTTTGTTTGGATTTAATTTCATCTATTCAATAGAGGAAGACTAAGTTTTACCATCAGTATTTAAGCCTAAAACCACATTAGCTTGAGGGATATCAATGATAATGGCTTCTTATAGGGGTGAAATTTAAGTTTCTTGGCATCCCTTTTTATTTTTTGGCCTCTCCCTCTAAGTTATCATCTTCAATGGTGTGGATAGCTAAAAATAATATCTTTTTAGATCACCAAGCCTCTATCTCTTGCTATCAAATTTAAAATATACTCTAAAGTCTTGGTAGCTACTCATGTGTATTATTCCTCTTTTTGGGCCACTTCTAATGCTACTTATATAAAATTAGGAAAAATTATAATAAATTTTATATGCGATAACTCTAAGGGTCATAAGGGTTTCAATAGAGTTGCTTGGAACATATGTTATATACCTAAAAAAGCTGGGGGACTAGGTCTCCTACATATTAAAATTCAAGTCCTTTCCATTAGTGTTAAATGGATTGTTAGAAGTATTACTGGGGATGAATCTTGGAATATTATTCTATGCCATTATATCTCTTAAGGAATACATTGTGGTAGAAAGGCTTGGGACTTCACTCTCTTCTCATAACCTTAGTGCCTATTAAAACCAAGGGTACCTTTGTAATATAATGCTTATGGGAATATTGGGAAAAGATTAAGCCTCACCTTAACTGGGTAGGTGAGGGTTTTAGGAATAACCTCTCCATTAAGTCTCATCTCTCTAGTGTTTGCCTCTCTTATATTTTTAAAATTGTCCTTATGACATAATCCTTCAGGTTAAAGGGTTAAGGATTTTTAGGAAAGGAGTGATGTTTATCAACAATATTTTTTTCAAGGAGAATACAGCTTGACTCACTTAGAAATAACTTCAAAATAAATTTAATTTAAATAATACAAATGTAGAGGTTATTGTATAAATTCAAGGTTTTATACCTAATGAGTATTTGCACAAAATAAGGGTCAAATATCTTGTTCCTTGGTGGAAGGATTGGATCTAGCTTATGTCCACCCCTTTTACCCAGTATTCTCCTCAGTTGGGGTATAATTTATTATCCCCTCAACATATTTTAGATGAAATGTTCAACCTCAAATGGAGTCTCTATTTTAGACATGGGATTTGGGACTGACCCTTTAACACTATGTGTTTGGTTATTATTGAGACTGAAAAAGATCATTTCTTATGGTGTCTCCTTTGTTATAGCCTACCTTTGGGTCATTGAGTCAAACATCTAGGCATGTCCAACCCCATTTTGACATATTTTTAGCAACCTTAGACTATTAAGAACCTTTTTTGGTTTTGATCTCATACATAATCTACATGGAACTAGAGTCATTCCATTTTTCATCCATTTCAAC